>JAYKKM010000185.1:480000-635000 GCA_035772405.1 Chrysogorgia sp. JL179-B06 | reverse complement strand
ATATATATATATGTATATATATATATATATGTATATATATATATATATGTATATATATATATATATGTATATATATATATATATGTATATATATGTATATATATGTATATATATGTATATATATGTATATATATGTATATATATGTATATATGTATATATATGTATATATATGTATATATATGTATCAGCAGAACTAAGGGTTCACGTTGTTATTGTTTTAATATAATCTATTCTTTGATTTGTCTCAAGGTGTACAAAACTCTTTGTGATCAGAGCTCGAATGCTTCCCTTAATTCGGTATTTAAAACAAGCATAGCTGCCGAAAACGCTGGATTCCAAGAAGAGTCGAACCTTCAATCGCGTGTCTCCACATCTTCCGATGCATCCGAAGGAATCGAGATGAAAGAACGAGAGAATGAACCTGAATCCGAAGCGCGAAGCCCAAATGATCCGGAAACTAATGCAACTGTCCATGCTTACAAACCGGAGGGGAGTGTGAGCGTAGAATTCTCCGAACTTCCAGTTGACATGATCGAAGTTTCCAGAAACGATCCAACTCATCAACCAACTGCTGCACCATCACAAGACTCAGAAGTTTTGATGAGAAAGGTATCCGATCGAGAGACATCAATCTTCAGATCAGAGGACAGATTAGACTCGACGCCACTGGCGGACTTTCCAGCAGGCTCACAAGAAGTGGATGGTTCCATCGTTGGAAGTAGTTCCGACGAGGACACCGAAACGCAAAACGAGACAGACTTGGCCATATGTCCACCTGCGCCCCCGATAAGCGAGACTCTAATTGAGACTGAGAAACTGTAGATACTAATGTATTGTGCTACGGAGAATCGAAAACTCTAAAAGGTTGGTGTACTGCCGAAATAGCGTGTAGGAGGTCTAACGTTTCGAGCGAAGGCCATTCAAAGAGTGAAACGTAAAGTGGTTTCAATTTTCAAAAAGCGTAAAGTGAGTGAAACGTTTCGGCAGTACACCAGCATTTTAAAGTCTTCGATTTGTATTTCTAAACGGCATCATCTTCGTGCATCGGACAATGGATACAGACAAGTCATGGTCGCATCAAGGTTATTATCTCAGGATTCAGAAGTTACAGAGACAAAAACTCTAGTCCTAACCCTGAAGTAAAAAAAATACTAGAAATACGTATACACAATAACCGCTCGCCCGCCTGTCCTATCAGATATATTATATTAATTATTTCAAAGATATATTATATGTTTCACAATCAGAATGGTTCACACGCATTTACGGATCACAAAAGGCCGTTTCGTCGTAGATTAGGAATGTTATCTCGGTAAAAATTTAACAGATTTCAATTCTGAAAACAGATATGGAATGACAGATATCATAATTGTCACTCACTCCGCTCACTACATATATACATATATATACACATACATATATATACATACACACGCATACACGCACACGCACACACACACACATAGAAGGGGCTGTTAAGAAGGGGCTGTGCCCCGATATTTTTTTGTAATAAAGTTTTCTTGACGGGCTCTTGATATATATATATAATTATATATATATATGTCCGGGGACTAACCCCACTATTCCAATATATTATCCGGGGACTAACCCTACTATTCCAATGATGCAATATTCTTTGTCCGGTGCACGAAGGAGCCTGTCAAACTGTAGTAGCATTCGGGCAGCAGTCGTCCGTTCTAAAATTTCAAATCGCTTTATTTACATGCAATATGAATCTAGTTTCTTTCTAGAAAGAACAAAAATTGGCAAGTCCATTGTTGGACTGCGGGCACAAAAGAATACAGGATAATGTTTTTGACATTTGGGAATTATACTTCATGCAGATAATATTGTCTAAAGAATATCTGATTAAATTAATTTATATTTCGATATCCCCCCAGGTTATTTCTTCTTAAAAGGCGCATGCGCTCCAAGTGGACAACGCATGCTGACATCACGTGCATTGGGAATGACCCACGGTGACGTCACTCGTCTCTCTCACGTGACTTTTGGAACCGCTTGAACTTTGGACCTTGTCCATGATTTCATTTTCGCTGACATCGTCCAAGCTAGTAGCGAAGATAGTGACATGGGCCGGCTATGGCTGGAATTAAGGACATAACGCGTGAATTTAAAACTTGCAACTAGAAATGCGAGCGACGCGATTTGGAGGAAATTAACTAAGAGAGTAAGTGAGTGTCAACCGTAATTAATTGGCATTCGGCCAAATTGCTCAACAGCATAAATAAAACTACAAATAAAACAGAGTAATCGATGGAATATGCCGTACTGTGTTGTTTTTGAGTGTACGAACATGAGAAAAAGGACCGCTACAGACACCCATGGCCAGAAATTCGCTACATTTGAGCCTGCACGTTTTGTCAGCGCTTAAGTACAGCGCATGAGTAGTCAGAACATTTCGTGATATACGATTCGGCGGATTCTCAATATCCCGCTGGTTTCGTCTGGCTTTCAACCTTCTTAGGATATTTGTCCAAAAGTTGTCCGAAACCTATAACTCAGCGGCAAATATATCTAAAATAATGCGCGCATCGCTCTTCAAACCATGCTAATTAATACAGGCAAACAACAAGCTTCAATTCGATGCGACATGAGTTGTGATACTGAAACGCCTCGCAGAGTAATGACGATTTTAAAACACGAATATTTCGTTTGCGTACCCAGTCATGAGCCGGTGTCTCTGAGGCCAAAACATCGGCTTTTGACGAACAAAATGGAAACATCAAACTACGCGAACTTAAATTCCAGAAAGAGTTATTGTATTGTACAATACTTCAACTTCAAAACCTGAGGTGAACATTTGGACTACTGTCTTGAGGAACTCGCTGGTGGTCCGTAGTGGACCGTCAACATCGATATATTCGACATTTTACGCTAGATTTCGTATTCAATTTGGAAACATTGAATCGACGAAGGGGAACCTCAAATATAGCTTGAAGTAATGATTTAGTTGTACACTTGAAGTAATGATATAGTCTGAGGTGAAGAAATTAGGATTCTTTCGTAGGTAAACATGTATTTCATTTCTCGTGAAATGCGTAGACTAATTCCTTGTTATTTCTGGCCCCCATGTTTTACCGATGCTGCGCATGCCCAATTCACATGTCGCGAATTTCTGATCATTGGTAATGAGAGCCCGCAGTCCAGTTATAAATAGAAGTCAGTGATTCAGACATGCGCAGACTGGGGTGTCGAGACCGACGTTTCAGCGGTAGTGGTGTCAATATTAGGTAGGTACTTCATGTATGGCTAAAGCTGGTTACTTCACGTAAGCGTGTCCCCAACACAACTATAATCCTAACCAAAATTTTGTCTAAAACCATTTTGTGATCCTAACATGAAGTGGTAACCCAATATTAAAACAGGAGTGCATCGTTTACACTGCGATAATCACCCGTGCCAAAATTTAAGCCATGTCATGCCGAAAATGTCGTAATGTAAACGTGGCTATAGACATTGACATAAATATATACACCAGCCCATGAAGTAATAACAACTGATATGCAATTGTGAGAAGTAATAGATCAAACACGAGTTTGAGTGTTTCATCATGGGTTCCAAACACGAGAAAACAAATGAAAACCGAGGGCGTAGCCCGAGGTTTTTATTGTTTTTGAGTGTTTGGAGTCCCCTGATGAAACACGACAAACGAGTGTTTGATCTAGCTTCTCAAACGAGTATTCCTATATCGATTTGCTCCCATAGCGATTTTATTTTAATATGTAGATTAAGAAATGTGATCCAGTTCACTAGGAAATTTCCTACAGGTTTTCATTGGGTATCAAAACTCATGCATGTGATGTGGTATACGTTCATGGATTGGCTATGATAATTCATGAATTATTAATGATTTGAGAAGGATACATGAAAAATTTCTTCTAGATCGGCCTTGTGCGTACTGCTCTTTGCTCTGGCCATTGGTTTCACATTGTCGCCAACCCATTGAATATAGACAAACTTTACTATTGATATTTCGTCAACAATATCCGTCTAAGGAAATACAAATACAAATTTTAGTAAATTTCATTGTATATCGAAATACAAATGATGAGTAAAATATCCCAGTCTTATTTTTTTGCGGTCCGGTATCCATCTGATTCGCGCTCTCTGATTGGCTAGCGAGCGGTCCGGTATCCTACGATACGGACCCCGATACCGGACCGCTGTGGATTTAAAAACAAAAACAAAATATATATTTTTAATATTTCGTATACTCGTCGCTTTTTACTACCTTTTGAGACAATAGACTGCCAGTAAAAACAAAATAAGAAGGATATAGTGACAATGAAAGCTATCACAGCGAAAGCGAATTTTATTTTCCCAAAGTTGAAGATTTTATATACGAAAAAGAAAAAGCCCAGCGAAGTGGCAACATTGTGCAAGATAACTTGGACGAAATTCAAAATTTTATTGAAGAACAACGGCCTGAAAATACAGTTAAGTGTACCTACGAGATGAATGTGTGGAACCGCTTCTGTGCTACAGTAACCAACATGAGAAATGTTCTTTTGTGTCGGTTTTTCATGACCATAATAGAGAAAGACGGCAGTGTCGGAAAGGCTTGATGCTTTTACAGCTTTAATACAAAGCAGCTTCAGTTGTCCACCACTGCAAGATTTCAAACGTCCCGAATTGCTTAACAGTATCGCAATAACATCAACAACCACAGCAATTACAGACTTGTTTTCCGGAGCAAAAATTGGCAAGTTTGAAGGATATATACTTTCAATTTCAACTTCGCTTCAACTTTAGTTCTGGCGACACATCGAGTGAGAAGTTGACAAAGACAAGGCAAGATTCCGATTACATGTATCATACGAGACAAACAATGTTTTCAATTTTGCTTTTGCATGATCAATGATGAATATTAGTCCTGGTTAAGTCCTGGTTTGCTCTGTTCAACTGTACCTGTCGAATTTCCAATCTTGTTTATTAAAAAGTTGACCTGAATGAGTTTTGTCCTTTGTCAGGTGATTTTCTATATATGGTTCGCCTCTTTCCAAATATGGGCAGCGGAAGTGACCGCTAGGGCAGATTTTCTTGTCTTACAATTATTTATAACAAAAAAATAAATATGTTATTTACCGTTTTGGTCGGTCCGTATAGGAAAATATTTGCCCTCGGTCTCAAAAATGTCCCTCGGCCTGCGGCCTCGGGCCATTTTTGAGACCTCGGGCAAATATTTTTCTATACGGACCTCCCAGCCGGTAAATAACATATATATACTGTACATTAAACTGTCCAATAAGTTATTTATTTTTCAATTCTACAAAAACCTTACTTTTCGCTTTCCAATTTTGAAAGCCTCAAAGGCTTTATCACAGAAGAAAAGGGCGGGAAAAATCCGGTTTCAAACAGGTTTTTTAGAGTCCAAATAACACAGAACATTTAAATAGATAAAGTTGGACGAACTCCACATAATTTACGTACCACCCGACAAAGTGAATATCCGATCATGTCGTCTTTGAGCACGGAAAGGACACTAGCAACACCATCATTTCCTGAATCAAGACATACCAAAGGTAACTTCGGGTTACCATCCTGGTAGCCGGCGATAAACCTACGAAACGAATCAAGTTATAGAAGGTATTGTTGGGCAAGGCTTCGTTGGGAGGGCAGAGTAAAATAATTCCTTCATTACCAATTTGTTGCAGATGAATCATTTCTGACGTCAGATGCAGCGGCGATCACAGCATCGTCAAACTTCAACGAAACTTAAAAAACAGAAAACGTAATAACTATTCTAACGGTTCTTTAAGGAAGGAAGGGAGGCGCAGGAAGATAGGAAGAGAGATAGGAAGATACAGTGGGAAAGAAGATACTGTAGGAAGGAAGGAAACGGAGGTACTAAAATATGAAGGAACGGAAGGGAGGAAGGAAGGAAGGAAAGAAGGAAGAGGTACATATAGGAAAGAAAAGAACGGAAGGAAGATAGTAGGAAGGAGGCAGGAAGATAGGAAGGTACGAAAGTAGGGAGGAAGGGATGGCAAAATCTTAAATTTTCATCACCATGCAAACTTTCAAAGAACTAAATACCTCCAGTTGTTCTCTGCATCCCACTAAATCCACCAGTCACCTTTTTAACGCCACTCTTAGCTTCTCTACCAGTGAATCCTCGGTCAGCCTTTCTCTCAATAGCTTCTAAGGTATCTATTACCATGCTTTTGCTACCGCTGCAAAAATGGAATCAACAAAACAATAAAAATATATACATGACAGTGGTATGGTGTAGTGACATGGGTATCCTGATTAATTATTATTATTATTATTATTACAATACTGTATTTTAAAGACAGAAGGTTCTGTCCAACGAGCTGGCCTAAAAATGTTGTGAAACAATGGCACATTTTGGCCCTGTACTGCACAGCATTTTGAAGCTTCGTTCAAAATAATAAACACACGCACCTGTATTTTAAATTTATATTAAATTTATATTATATTTAAATTTATTTTTAATTAGTATTTTTAAAATTTTCCGCTCTTTTGTATTTGATGGTTGTTGCTTTGTCTGGTCGTCGTCGCCTGGCAACAAGTAATTTTGGAATTTTTAACCGTATTTCTGCTTGGAAGAAGCCAAATTTCATATCATTTTGTCCATCTGCGCTTCCTCTACAACATTATGTTACTTTGGTGAACTCATCTACTATTCTTTTGGTTATTTGTTCGTTTTGGTCATCAACGTCTCAAATTTCAACGCTTTCGTAAATTCCCGTTTGACCTTGACCCGCGGTCATTGGTCGCACTTGCTTATATTCTGTATTCGTCTTGGCACATTATTATTTTGGCCGTCCGAAGTTTCCATTGCCCGACTTCACTTGATTTTTCTACAGATTTCTTCTGTCATTGGTTGTTTCGCTTGGTTTTTATTATTCCTATGTTGCTGGATTTTTTCCTTTACCTTCACCAATGTCATCTGATACAGACCAGTGTCCCACTGAACAATTTCGTTGCCAGAATTGCAGATTTTCTTCATCTTCGCAAGCTGGTTTAAGCGTTCATCGCACCAAAAGACATTCAATCAAAGACCCATCTGTTAAATCCGTGTCAGTTGTCCGTTCTTACCCAGAAGGAAAGAAATTCTATTGTTGCATTTGTGAAAATATTATAGCTAATTTCCCCAATTTCAAGCGTCATTTCCAAACTGTTCATCCTACAACGCTCCTTAATGCCACTGGCCATTGCTCTATCTGCAAACATGATTTTACAAACGCCCAAGCCGTCAGCGTCCACTGCTGGCAAAAACACGGCATTTCTAAGAAAAAAGCGTCGACATTCTCCCACCCTAGTTCGTCGCCTATCAGATCAGAAATTAATTTGGTTTCCCAAGATCTCCCTGACGTCCCCAAACTACCACCTGACGTCAATCATTCTGATTTCCCGCCGCCGCCTCTTCTTCGCCGCTCGACTAGATCTCGTCCTACAAACAATGAAGAAAGTCCCTCCAGTTCGCCTACCGATCCTGTTTCGCCATCGCCTTCCACGCCCGTCCTCTCCAACGATGATAGCGCCTTCATTGTCCCTTCTCCATTATCTTCCCTCCCACCAATCTCCCAATTCTCCCAGCAGGAACAAGTCCCGACAGAAACCTTGCCGCCTGTTTCTCCAGAGTTCATCTCATCGCCTGCAGTGACCCAATCTATACCGCTTGCAATACCTTTGACAGATCCTCCCATCACCAGCCTAACTAACCTGACCACCCCTGTTGTCCCCCCTGCTAATCTTACGGATGGTCTGCCTCCCTGTCACATCCCCAGTAACTCTAAAGCTCGTGTGGTTGACTTCCAGAATAGATGGTCTTCCGTCTTCTCAGCAGACTCTACCTGGCAAGATTTCTCCTCAAAATGCTCTGTTTTTGCGGATGATGTCTTAAGAACCAGTGCTTTGAATTCCAAGAAACCCGGACCCATTTCTCGCCGAAATGATCGCCCTTCTGCCCGTCCTCCTCCCCACAACCGTCGTCACCTTCAGTCCAATCCAATTGTTGCTCGTAGGATCCAAAGTCTGTACAGAATCTCTAAGAAACGTGCAGCCCGACAGGTTCTTAATAACAACTCGCCTTCGTTTACTGGCTCTGTAGATGAAGCAAACTCCTTCTTCACTGATGTCTTTTCTAACAAAGATTGTAATCCTGAACTCATCAAACAGAAGCTTGAAGAGTTTGTTCCAACCGGTCCCACTGAAGATAATCTTACAGCCCACCCTACTCCAGCCGAAATTAGTAAGAAACTCCGTTCTCTATCCAACTCCGCCCCTGGTTCTGACAAAGTCGAGTATCGCCACCTTAAAGCTGTTGACGTCAAAGGCGAAATCCTCGCACTCATTTTTGCCAGATGCTTATCCCAATGTGACATACCTGCCTCTTGGAAAACCTCTACCACAGTCCTTATCCACAAGAAAGGTTCTTCAGATGACGTGTCCAACTTTCGTCCCATCGCCCTGATGAGTTGCATCTACAAACTCCTCATGAGTGTTCTAGCAAATCGTTTGGTGTCTTATTCCATCTTTATGATCTAATGTCCTCTTCCCAGAAGAGTGCCCGTCCTTCAGAAGGTTGCTACGAACACACCTTCATTCTCCAATCTTTGGTTGCTGACGCTCAACGTCTCCAAATAAATCTTTGCCTTTCCTGGTTGGACCTCCGCAATGCGTTTGGTAGTGTTCCCCATGGTGTCATCTCCACAATCCTATCCCATATTGGTATTCCTCAATCCATCATTGATCTTATTGGCAATGTGTACACCAATGCTTCCACTGAAGTCCGTACTCCAGCTGGAATCACTCCTCCTATTCCCATTTTGGCTGGCGTTAAACAAGGTTGTCCTTTATCTCCCATCCTCTTCAATCTATCCATCGAGTTAATCCTCCGTTCAGTCACTGTGAAAGCCGAATCTCTACGATCTGGTCCAGCTAAACACCATGGTGCCTCAATCTCTGTTCTGGCCTACGCCGACGATCTTGTTGTCATCTCTCGAAAGCCTGATGATCTCCAACAACTTCTGGATGCTGCCAGCTCCTCGGCTACTCTTCTTGGCCTTGAATTCCGTCAAGACAAATGTGCCACATTGAGTCTCACTAAATCCAATGTTGCTGCCATTGACTACCTCGTCCAAGGCAAAACCATCCCTTTACATTCATCCAGCCATGCTATCCGTACATTCATCCAGCCATGTCTAACCTACGTTCTCCGTGCTGGCAATCCCCTTAAACGCTCCCTCATCAATTATCGGAAGAAGCTAATTGAAGTAGTTCGGTCCACATGCAACCTCCCGCTTCGAGGCACAACCCACTATATCTTCGCATCCAGAAACGCTGGTGGACTTGCTTTTCATGATCCCCTCGCTGAAGTTGATGTTCAAGTCATCGTTCAAGCTTTGAAAATGCTCTCCTCTTCTGATACCTTTGTTTCCCGCATTGCTAAAGCCGAGTTACTCCAATCTGTTCGTTTTGCTGCTAAAGATAACCCTTCTCCTTCCCTCATCTATGAATTCCTTTCTGGCTCCACTTCTGGCAACTTTCATCCCAACAAGATTCGCTATCGCAAGCAATCAATTTGGACCCGGGCCCGATCATCCTGCCGTCGCCAGAAAGTGTCTTTTTCTGTTCCTAACAACGGCGCTCCATCTATCGCTGCTCTTGATAGAGGTCCCATCTTTGCAAAATCTTGCTGTAGTTTCCTCCACCATCTTGTGCAAAGTCATGCTGCCGAGAAACTCACCTCTCTTCCTGACCAAGGCAAAGTTGCCAGAGCCCTTGTCGCTGACCGCTTCCACAATGGTTCCTCTTGGGTCTTCACTGGCCTGAACATCAGCTTCAAAGATTGGAGATTTATCCATCGCGCGAGACTAAATGTTGTCCCAACCAACCAAAATAAATCCCGTTGGTCCAATGTTTCCACCTCGTGCAGGAAATGTGGTTCAGAAGCTGAAACCCTGCCACATATAATCTGCCACTGCCGCCCACACCTGACAGAGATCCGAGATCGCCATAACAGGTCTGGAGAAGTTAGACTAGATAAATAAATCCCCGACATTCCTGACCGTTGCCGTCCTGATATTGTGATCATCGAAGACAACCAAGTCTCAATAATTGACGTCGCCTGCCCTTTTGAGAATAACAGTGATGCTCTTAAAACCGCTGAGCAAGAAAAAGTCACCAAGTACGACAACTTGAAGGACCATTACATTGCCCAAGGCAAAAACTGTTCAGTCTTTGGTTTTGTAATTGGTTCTCTTGGCGCATGGCATCCTGATAACGAAGCTGTCCTTGCCCGCCTTCGCATGACGCGCTCTTACAAGTCATTATTCCGCAAACTTTGCTGCAGTGATACAATACAAGGATCTGCCATCATTTACTAGAAGCATATGTCCGTTAATGCTAATAATTAACTTTTGACATATATAAACTTCCCCAAGAATAATGTTTTACTTATTCTTCTGAACATATCACGTTTAACAACCTATGTATATAGAATATTTTGTTAGTAATATTAACTTGCCTAATTTGTACATATCTTATTTTCAAAAAGTAATAAATCATAAATAGTGTAGTGTAATCTTGTGAAGTACCCCATGACAGTGGTGTAGTGTAGTGTAGTGACATGGGTATCCTGATTAATTATTATTATTATTATTATTACAATACTGTATTTTAAAGACAGAAGGTTCTGTCCAACGAGCTGGCCTAAAATGTTGTGAAACAATGGCACATTTTGGCCCTGTACTTCACAGCATTTTGAAGCTTCATTGAAAATAATAATAACAGACACACACACCTGCTTTCTCTTATTTTGTTCATCAACGCAGCATAGTCCAAGTCTGTTATACATTCCGTTTCTACTGACAAATGGTATGGCTGCAAAACGATAGTGTAACAAAGACATTTTGAGATTTGTTTTCCCTGTTTTGTTATCACAGGGATTGAAAATTCATTGGGACGTACATGCATGATTGAAAATGTGCACACTGCACATTTGTATATCTACTGTATAGACATCACAAATACAGATGACAGTTGTTTTAAAGAATAGCATATTGTCATGTGAATGTGGCACTACCAGAAGCAAACAGCTCAAAGGAATGCCTCAGATTGTGCTAATGATACTTTAAAGCAGGATTGGTACCCAAGAGAGGTTGAACTGATGTATATAGCTTAATCTCATGTTTGGGCAGGGCAATCATCTTTGGCAATTTCTGATAATTTCTGATGCCTTTTCCCAGTGCTGAAAGAATATGGAAATTCAGTATAAAAGGCTGTATAAAGCTCAAAGCAAACTATTTGTATTTCACTGTTGAAGATCATAGTGCAATATCTTTGTGTTAAATATCCCCTTATTTTTAGGGCCTCATTTGTGTGTCGGCAATTCAAAAGAATCTTTGCGTAAAACATTTAAATTTTAAAATGGCAGCCATTATGAAAGGTTTATGTGAATAGTAAAAAAACTTTAGTAGGATGAAACTTTAGCTGATGATAATATTAAGCAATTTTTATCAGAAAGTACCAAGGATTATAATTGACTTACTGGACTGCCAGCTTATCTTGGTGACTTACTGGACTACCAGGCTGGCCTGCATAGCAGGGTGGTGTAATGATTACCTGGCTTGAGGCATTCCCTAGGAACTGTAACCCTCCAAAATAGGTGTGACACCACCACTTCAGATTCTACATGGGTGCATGTTGCTATTAGCCAATTACATGTATATAGGGCGTAGCTAAGGGCGATCCCCCCCCCCCCCCCCTGGTCCCCAAGACTGTTCTTGTGAAAAGTCTAAATCCAGGGAGAAATTTGAGGGGGTATATATATATATATATATAAATGTATATAAATGTATATATATATATATATATATATATATATATATATATATATATATATATATATATATATATATATATATATATATATATATATATTTGCATTTTTCGCAACTGGTCCCGGTTTGGTCTTAAAATGTATGTATTACAACACTCGAAATTTTCCTTCACCATAAATCCTTTCAACATATAGTTTGATCGAGTGAAATGCCAAATATTACCTATAATATACCCAGAATCTTATCCCGGCATTACCACCGTATATACAGAACTCGTGACTAGGCTCTCGGCAACGGCTTCCGTAGCTCAGTGGTCAGAGCACTGCACTAGCAATCGCAGAGTCGCGGGTTCAATTCCTACCGGAAGGCCGCTAAGTTGCATTTTTCGCAACTGGTCCCGGTTTGGTCTTAAAATGTATGTATTACAACACTCGAAATTTTCCTTCACCATAAATCCTTTCAACATATAGTTTGATCGAGTGAAATGCCAAATATTACCTATAATATACCCAGAATCTTATCCCGGCATTACCACCGTATATACAGAACTCGTGACTAGGCTCTCGGCAACGGCTTCCGTAGCTCAGTGGTCAGAGCACTGCACTAGCAATCGCAGAGTCGCGGGTTCAATTCCTACCGGAAGGCCGCTAAGTTGCATTTTTCGCAACTGGTCCCGGTTTGGTCTTAAAATGTATGTATTACAACACTCGAAATTTTCCTTCACCATAAATCCTTTCAACATATAGTTTGATCGAGTGAAATGCCAAATATTACCTATATATATATATATATATATATATATATATATATATATATATATATATATATATATATATATATATATATATATATATATATATATATATATATATATATTATATATATATATATATATATATATATATATATATATATATATATATATAGATAATATTTGGCATTTCGCTCGATCAAACTACAGTACATGTTGAAACGATTTATGGTGCAGGAAAAACGAGTTGGCTCTCGGCAACGGCTTCCGTAGCTCAGAGCACTGCACTAGCATCGCAGGGTCAATTCCAGCCGGAAGGCCTTGAAGTTGCATTTTTCGCAACTGGTGGCCATGACCATGGCTATACACTGAGACTTAATACACTAGATTATCAATATTAAAAATAGATAGCCTAAACATGAGATACAGTAGGAACTTTAAAATATGGCCTGAGTATATCTACATCTATGCCAATTGGCACAGGACGACTGTACAGTCATTAAACAATACCTCAAAACATTTCTTGACACTACCATGAACAGTGCCAATTCTTCCTTTCTTTGAGAAGGGAACTTCCTTTCCAATCCAATGAATATAAACAAACTTTACTATATTGTTGCTATCAATTTGTTCCTGAAACTTCACTAGGGGAAAAGGGTAATTCAACTAAATTAAATAATTATCTCTAAACTAAAACCTGTCAATGTATATACGTTTCTTTACCTAGTCCATACATAACACGGTCATCTTCCACAGCCTCTTTCAGTTTCTCACTTCCACCATTCCCAAATGCAACTAACATAACTTTATTGGGGTTTTCATCAACATGGCTCACCAAAACCCTTGAAAATTTAACATATTAACATTACACTGCGTTTAAAGACAATTTACATTTTGCAGACAGTAATTGTTTAAGAGTGTGTACAGGTACTTCACTATCTCCAATGGATAACTCACTATCTGGAAGATTAATCATATATCTCATAATATGGCCTTTGATTTTACTTGGGATTGAGTCTGTGCCTAATGTTGTGAAGTGTAACTGGCTGAGATGGCTGCAGGGACATGTGTTATGGAAAGATGATGGTAATTGGGTGAAGAAAAGTATGTTGTATAAGGTGGAAGGTGTGAGAGGGAGGCCAAGGCCAATGTGGAATCAGGTGGTGGAAATAGGCACAGGAGATTGTGGTTTAATTGAAAAGCGAGGATGCGCAGGTGCACAAGAAGTGGAGGAAACTAACTGCAGGGAGCTGCCAGCCTACCCCTGTGTACATCCTATATGGCTTACCAGATACTGAATTGAGCAAGTTACAGCGAATTCAAAATACAGCTGCTAGACTTGTTGCAGGGGTTAAAAAATCAGAGCATATCTCCCCTGCGCTACGTAATCTTCACTGGTTGCCGGTGAGATCACAGATTGTTTTTAAGATACTAATAATTACTTTCAAGGCTTTGCATGGCCAGGTGCCTGTTTATATTACTGATTTGCTAACTAAATATAAACCTACTCGTACTTTGAGATCATCTGACCAAAATCTGCTACTCGACGGTGACTCATGGAGACAGAGCATTCTCGGTTGCAGCACCAAAACTGTGGAATTCATTACCACAGGAAATTAGAAGCTTTGAAATGTTAAGTAATTTTAAGTCTGCAGTTAAGACTTTTCTTTTTTAAAATTAATAGTTATTGTTCCTAGTATGTAGTAGGCTTTATCTTGTAATGAAACTGTAATTAGTTTTAAAAGTAACTTTAAGAATATATATATTGTTGTAAGAGCATTGAGACTATTGTATAATGCTCCTAATACGTCTTTATTATTATTATTATTACATGTAATTGGTGAAAATGGCTGTAAAACGATATATATACGTCTAGTTCATTACATCATTGTTTGTTTGTTTGTTTCATAATATAGTCATGTGAGTGGGTGTTGCATCATGTGTATGTTCCTATAATGTTTGTTGGTGTGGCTACTGGCTATTGTTCTTTCTGATTTTGCTAATATTTCTAATAGCCAAAGTGGCTGATTTACAAATCAACAGCAACACCAAGATCATGTGCAACTGGAACCGGTTGGATTAATACATCATCAACACCAATTTCTGGCATTGGTTCACAGTGCATAAATAGTGATGAAAGATGGACAAATGTCAGTTTTACTTGGATTACATGTAAGACCATCTAGAGTGCACTAAATTAGTAATGTCCTTAATACCAGTACACAGCTCTAGCTGTAGAAGGTCGATATCATCAGTGTGTCATCAGCATACATTATATAATCAAGGCCATGGGCTTTGGTCACATCTTCTAATGGTGCAAAGAAGAGTGAAAATGCACCATGGCATACTGTAGTAGCCTTTCCAATAGAATGCAAAATAAGTCCAACAACACTAGCATTCCTTCCCGATGTTCATCAAGTGCATGAAGATATCACTGAAAACATGGAAACTCTGCACTGTGAAAGTGTCTACTGTATAAGCAGATTGCATTATTGCAAGGTTATTTTCAAGAAGGTAATTCATTACCACGTTTGTAATAGGCCGATAGTTTGGAAATTCCTCTTTATAAAGAGTAAGTTTTTTAGTAGATGCAGATACATGTAGATGAGACCCTTCTTGAGAGACACTGGAAATACTCCCAAGGAAAAGGATGAATTGACAATGTATGAATTATTGGGGTATTTCGAGATGTGTATAGGTACATGATCTAGTGCACAGGACTTAGAAGAGTACTGCTTGAAAGTGTCACAGGCAAAGTTTTCAGATAAAGCAACAAATTAATACATTATGTAGTTAAATTAAAAGTTAAATTTAACAGTTAAATAATAATAATAATAGTTAAATTATTAGTTAAATTAATTTTAATAGTTTTAAGTCAGCTTTATATGGACAAGAGCATACAGGGTTGTTTGAAGTTTTTGTTGTCAAGTGATCCCATGCAGCATTAAATTCACTCACATAAACCAGAAACCATCCCACTTGTACTGTACCAAACTGGCCTGGTAAACAAACTAGCTCTCTTCCATATAAACAGCCCCTAAGATATTCTTGCAAAATAAATCACTTGCAGTGTGTTAACCCCTCGCTATTCTTATTAGACCTGGAGCGAGGGGAATTCGACGAAATATTACCCTGAGGGACGATATATCCTCCCGAGGGGTAATATTTCGACAAATTCCCCCAAGGTCTATAAATTATATATTATACCGAAACAATCTTGAATGCTGTCTTGAAACGTCTAGAAACATCTTTTTTCCTCCATTGTTTACCAGCTTGTACACAAGTGTTATTTGGTTTTCGCACATGTTATTTGGTTTTCGCACATGTTATTTGGTCTTCGCGCATGTTATTTGGTTTTCGCATGTGTTATGTGGTTTTCGCGCATGTTATTTGGTTTTCGCGCTGGTATTTGGTTTCGCATGTGATACTCGAGTCGAATACCCCATTCACTATTATACCCCACCACAACGGGGAATTCGAGTTTAAATTGACTGGTCACGTGGTGCAAATCTAGCTCTCTGATTGGACAATTTATAGTTGAGGTATAATATATGTATATCTCCCTCTTTCTCTAGCTTATTCTCCCTCTCTGGCTACATCCCTCTGTGTCTGTCTCTCATCTCTCTTTGGCTCCCTCACTCTCTGTGCATATCTAGTTAACATAGCTATATAAACCCAGTGACTCTGCAGGTGATGAGTTCATAAACGTTGAGGTGGAGTAGTCTCCATAGTTGGGAGTCCAGTGAGAGTGTTTAATTAGGTTTATATTTAGCCTCCAACATTGTTTGGAAGAATAAGCAGAGCAAATAAATTGAGCAAGACGAAAAAGTATAAAGCGTTATTTCCTAAAAAAGCGAAATTATATTCCAGCTACCAGATTCCACTGCAAATAGTTAAAATTCCAGCTTTCATTCTGTCAGACTACACTATACAGTGTCCTGAATTAGCAACAACAATAAACAAAATACAGCTGTGAATCCCATGTCAGTGCAGTCAAACTTCCGACAAGCTCAACGCACATCTGAGCGCGGTAGAAACACGTTGTACAACACGTAGCAACAGTTACCGTAATTGACTTTTAATAAACAGTCTAACTTGTTGTGTCCAAGCTTTTTTTGGTCATGTATTCACACAAAGCACTTGTGAAAATATGGTTATAAACAAAAATAAACACCGGCACCAGATGTATTTAGTTGGCCACACTGCCGACGGAAAACAGCAGTATGCCAAACAATTTAACGAACCTAATCAATGTTTAACTTCAAAACAACTGTATTATGATGAAAAGAATCACACCAACCAGTCAGTTTCGTAATTATCCGACCGACACTCCGACAAGGCCTTCTTGAATTCCTCCAGATCTTGAAAATCCGCGCTTGTAGACATTTTTCCTTGAATATTTTTCCAGTTGCTGAAGCGTCCAACTATTCAAAGGTTCCAATGCTTGTAAATCGCCTGAAAATACGATTAATCGCAGATGGAAAAACCTTTTCGACTCCGTCTGATCACACTCGAATCTTGACCCACCCCAAAAAACCAAATTGAGCTACGCCGGATGTGATGGCGGCTTCCGGTTTCGCTGACCTGTCCAAATTTGGTATCCGATGATATGTTCAAAGTTCAGGGTTGTTGCGGATTTTAATCTAAAACTGTATTTCTCCCAAATAGATATCCCAGTTTATCGGTATTAGGAAAGTGAAAAGGTGGTAAACTGCCAAGATTTTTAGTGACGAAATACTGACGTTTCGAGCGGAGCCTCTGTGCTGGAAACGTCAATATTTCGTCACTAAAAATCTTGGCAGTTTACCACCTTTTCACTTTGCTATATATCCAAAACACTGTCTACGCAGCACTTTCTCGCAGTTCAGTAGCGGCTACTGGGCTTGTTATTTGTTAAATATAGACTGAAACACTTGGTAAATTTTGTATCTAGTCATGCCTTTGTTGTTGACTGTTAGTTTTTTCTCTCTTACTTCAGGTTTTTCACCGGATGTGCTTGAAATAAAACACTGCTACGCGCGAAGTACCCCAGAGTTTTGCCATCAATCATATGGCCATCTTGTCTAGTAGAGTAACCAATCAGATTGCGACATTCGTCACTCCTCATCAGCTGCCCGCCTTCATAAATATTCCTTTATGTGCATCTAAATTAGCCTTTATGGCCTCGTTTGTGTGTCAGCAATTCAAAATAATCTGCTTCCTAACGAGGTTTAAAATACATAAAAGCATATTTAAAATTCAGCCATTATGAAAGAGACAACATGCAAAATTGAACTACCTCTTTGTTCTAATATCTCGGGAAATACACATAACTGTTGCGAAATCTATACCAATATGTTTTTGAATTTTCCGAACAAGACACATTATGTTAATATAAATTAGCATTAATTAATAATTATCATGAATCATTGGTTGAAAAACTTCCATTTTTCTAGAAAATGCCACTCTCCTCCGCAGAGGCTTCTTGCACTTTTTTTAGAGTTCGGGCAAATAGTTTGACTAACTCTGACACCAACACTCGCACCAGCACATTCTCCACGCGTCCCCAAAACACCCTGTGAGCCCAATAATAGCCCAATAGTATTACCCGAACTCTAAAAAAAGCGCAAGAAGCCTCTGCGGAGAGTGAGAAAATGCCATCTTGCACGTCCGCGTAGCATCATGAAAATTCAAAATGCCACCAATCGCACAGTTGTTTATGAAATCAAATCAAACATGGCGTCCCTCGATCCTTACCAACAACCCTCCTCAAGCAGTTAATTGATGTGCTTGCTCCGACTGTGGAACACGCAATCAATCACTCGCTGATCACTGGTGTTGTTCCTAATAACACCAGTATTGAAGAAGCCTAAGTTGAAGTTATATGTGAAAACTTCCGTCAAATTTCTAACTTGGAGTTTTTGGGTAAGATCTGTGAAAGGGCTGTAGCTGCTCAATTCCGTAAGCATGTGAGTGATAGTGATCTTGGTGAAACCTTCAATCTGCATATATAAGCAAGGTCACAGCACTGAAACAGCACTTCTGCGGGTCTTTGATGAAATTCTACGCTCTATTGATAATGGTAAGGTTACTATCCTTGTTCTGTTTGACCTCTCGGCGGCCTTTGATACCGTCGATCAATAGTATAGAAAGTGGGGCTACCAGCACACTTTTTCCATTTTTCATGTCTCAACTTTTTTCTCTGGGGAACTAGGCACTTTTTCCGCTTTTGTATTCCACATATAACTTTCGAGCAAATATGTGGAATCCAAAAATGGAAAAAGTGCTTAGTTCTCCAGAGAAGTTGAGACATTCAAATGGAAAAAGTTTGCTGTTAGCCCCACTTTCGATACTACTAATAGACGATGTGTCGCATGGTTTGAAGTCTATGAGACGTGTGTCAGCTAGTAGGCTACAGAGTGAGGTGTCTAGACGTGGGGCTGCTGCTGGTGAGGATGTCGCTCGTAATAAGACTATGTCAAGTGATATTACACGTGATCCTGATATGAACTTTATTTCAGATCATGAGTTGAGTGGGGCTCGTGGTTCGAAAAGGTCTAAGGACTTAGCTATATTAAATAATAAAACGACTCGTGTGAAAATGTCTGAGAGTAAACGTAACTCTATTGTGGATGGTAATGTTGCACGTGGTTTTGCTATAGGTTCTGGTGAATTAGTTATGCCTAATATTAAGATGAGTTTTCTAGAGAGGATGTCTGGCTATCTAGCTGACGCTAAAGCATTGGGGTATAAGTGGATGGACCTTATTAGAAAGGTATCTAGAGAGGGTGTTATTAATAGAGTCACCAGAGTTAGGGAGGTCAGAAAGATTCGAAAGGCTAGACGTGATCTTAGGCGATATGTTAAGAGGTCACGATTAGGTCAGGAGGTCTCAGACAAAGAGTATGAGAGAATCACTAACCTTATTGCTGAGATGAAACCTCCTACTGTAGTACAAAGGAGAGTTGCTCTCAAAGGGTACACCAAGTCGTATAGTGTTGAGGTGGTCGACGATAAGGAACCACTAAAACAACTAGTCAAGACTAGAGGAGTAGTGAGCTCAACTTTACAGAAAGAGTTAGAAAGACTGAAAGGTTTAAAGTTTTCTGAGACATTGAAAGTGACTCTAGAGAAACAAATTGGTGACGGAGAGTCTGTGTTTAAGACAGCCTTCTTCAATAGTGTGGTCAAAACAGTGATTAATAGTGTTGATATTAGTGAGACTACGAAGCAAGCTAGTGAGGAGATAGTGAATCGTATAGCTGTGTGGTTGTCAGAAGGGTCTGGGTGGGTTGTAGATAGTATTAATGATCACTATATTAATGTGGTAGTGTATAAGCCTCTTAAAGGATCGAGTTATATTAAGCTACCGGAAGAGTTGAGGAACGCGTCGAAAGGTTTAGTTAATATAAAGAATGAAGATGACAAGTGTTTCATGTGGTGTCACGTGTTACACAAGTGTCCTGTAGGAAAGAATCCGCAGAGAGTGTCGAAGCACAAGAAGAACGTAGGTTCTGTCAATTATGAAGGAGTGAGTTTTCCAGTGGATACGAAACAGTACAAAAAGATAGAGACGCAGAATAATATTAGCATCAGCGTGTTTGGGTATGAGAACAAGCAGATATTTCCTATCTACGTTTCTGAGGAGTGTGAGGATTATATGGACCTGCTGCTAATAACGAATGGTGTTAAACGACACTACGTGTACATCAAAGACTTTGATAGGTTTATGTGTGGTCAGTCTAAACACAAGTGCCGCAAGAGTTTCTGTAGGTATTGTCTTCAATGCTTTACTACCAGTGAGATTCTTGAGAAGCATAAGGAGGTTTGTATGGTGATAAATGGTAAGCAAGCGATCAAGATGCCAGCTGAAGAAGACAGTACTCTTGAGTACGTAAATTATCACAAACAATTAGAGGTACCATTCGTGATATACGCAGACTTCGAGGCTATCACAGAGAAGGTCGACAACGTGACACCACTTACAGGATCGTACACTAGTGAGTACCAAAGACACACGGACTGTGGGTATGGGTACAAAGTAGTATGCTGTTACGATGACAAATATAGTAAACCAGTAGAGATGTTTCGAGGTAAGAACGCAGTTAGGAAGTTCATGGAAAAGATGCTAGAGGAGGTTAAATACTGCAAGAAAGTCAGAAAGGAGCATTTTAATAAGGACATGGTGATGACCATAGCTGACAAGGCTAACTTCAAGGAAGCGACTAAATGTCATATTTGTGATAGAGAATACAAAAAGGGACAAGTGAGAGTTAGAGATCATTGTCATGTCACTGGTAAGTATAGAGGTTCGGCACATCAGTTATGTAATAGGAACTATAGACTGACTGATAAGATACCTGTCATATTCCATAATCTAAGAGGGTACGATAGTCACTTCGTAATGCAAGAGATAGGCAAGCTAGGTCAGAAAATCAACGTTATACCAAATAATATGGAGAAATATATGGCATTCATGTTAGGTAAACATCTAGTGTTTCTAGATAGTTTCCAATTCATGAGCTCTAGTCTAGCCAACCTGGTGAACAACCTACCAAAGGAATGTCTCAAGTATACGTCTGAACTATTTCAAGGCGAGGAGCTAAAGTTGGTGTCGCGAAAAGGTGTGTACCCATATGACTATATGGATAGTTTTGATAAGTTTAACGAACTTGAGTTGCCACCAAAGGAGAGTTTCTACAGTATCCTAAACGACGAGCATGTGTCAGACACAGACTACAAGCACGCTCGAGGAGTGTGGAAGGCAATGGGTGTGGAGAATATGGGTGAGTACCACGACCTATACCTAAAGTCTGACGTGTTACTACTGGCTGACGTGTTCGAGAACTTTAGAAGAACGTGTAAACAGTACTACCAGTTAGATCCTTGTCATTACTTCACATCACCTGGACTATCGTGGGACGCTGCTCTAAAGATGACAGGAGTGGAACTAAAGCTAATGACTAACATTGATATGTTTCAGTTCATCGAGAAAGGAATGCGGGGTGGTGTCTCCTGCATAACACATAGGCATGGAGAAGCTAATAACAAATACATGAAGGGGTATGATAGTAGTAAACCATCGAAACATATCGTATACTTAGATGCTAATAACCTTTACGGTTGGGCTATGTGTCAGTATCTACCAACTGGTGGGTTTGAGTGGGTCGAGGGTTTTGACATCAACAATCTAGACAAATATAACAACGAATCAGACAAAGGTTTGATACTCGAGGTTGATTTAGAGTATCCAAAGGAGTTGCACAATCTTCACAACGACTATCCTTTAGCCCCTGAGAGGATGAAAGTGAGTAGTGATATGTTGTCAAAATATTGTAAGACAATCCAAAACAAGTTCAAGATATCTGTTGGAGAGGTTGCCAAGCTTGTACCCAACCTAAACGGTAAGAGTAAGTATGTCGTTCATTATAGAAACCTACAGTTATACAAAAGTTTGGGAATGAAGGTTAAGAAGATACATAGAGTACTTCAGTTCGATCAGTCACCATGGCTCAAGCAATATATTGACTTTAATACAGACAAGAGGACCCAAGCGAAGAACGACTTTGAGAAGGATTTCTTCAAGCTCATGAATAATAGTGTATTCGGAAAGACTATGGAGAATCTACGAAAGCGTGTGAACGTGGAGTTAGTAACAGACAAGGAAAAACTGAGGAAACTAACGTCAAAACCAACCTTTGTGAGCAGTAAGATATTTGACAATAACTTGGTAGCAGTTCACAAGATCAAAGAGATACTAACTCTAAATAGACCAGCATACGTAGGTATGTGTATTCTAGACTTGTCAAAGACATTGATGTACGACTTCCACTACAATAACATCAAAAAGGAGTATGGCAACAAAGCCAAACTACTATTCACAGACACAGATAGTCTAATGTACGAGATCAAGACGGAGGATGTGTACAAAGATATGCACGCTAACAAAGAAGTGTTTGACTTTAGTGGATATGATAAGTCATCTCCTTACTTCGACCTAACCAACAAGAAGGTTATTGGTAAAATGAAGGATGAGACATTAGGAGTCCCAATCGTTGAGTTCGTTGGTTTAAGGTCGAAAATGTATAGCTACATAAAAGAGGACGGAAAAGGTGGGAAGACTGCTAAAGGTATCAAGAAGAGTACCATTAGAAATAATATAAGACATGACAACTACAAAAGTGTCCTGACAAATGGTGAGCAAATGTCTCACGTAATTAAAACTATTCGCAGCAAGAGCCACCAACTAGGAAGCTATGAAATAAATAAGATATCCTTAAGTTGCTTTGACGACAAGCGACATATACTACCAGACGGTGTATCTAGCTATGCGTATGGACATTACAAAATAGTCCAGAACTAGCTGTTTAGATTCCTAAAATGTTTTTTAGTCTTGAGGTGTTTATATTTAGAGGTCACGTGGTATGACCGATCGCACGTCTCACACATCCACCTATGAGTTCTCATCCACTCTTTGGTTTGAGCTCTGGATGCTATCAAAGCTTCTTCTTTGGTTTGGTAAATTTTTGGTCTTGCCATTATATATTACCATATATTTTATTTATCCACTCGTTGTAGTATGGATCTTCTCTCCCATACCAACCTAGATTCTTGTATACTACACTATACAGGTTATACTCGAATCGTACCTTAACCTTACCAGGTTTGAGGTCGTTAAGACTACCTCTCAACTCTATACCTCTTCTAGAGCATATTCTTATGGCATAGAAAATATATTTCGATACGTTCTTGACAATCAGTTTGTTTCTTTTAAGAGACCATACTATCTCTATAAAATCACTGACAACTGTCGGTATGTCACTCTCGTTAACTAGTCCAGCCAACATTCTATTTAACCACTTACTGTAACTATGAGCCGATTTCTTGTACATCCAAATGTTAGGTACAAAGTTTCTCACGAGTCCGTAGGTAGTCTCTCCACACTTGTTACAACTAAATACACCATCTTCGATTTGGGTTCTGTGGTTACTACACTTGTAACAGTATGTGGTGTCGTGCCACTTTTTTGGTGTTGAGTCCCTACTTCCATTCTTGATCTCGTCTAATGTGTACCCTAATGTAGTACCACTCCACTTTTTTGATGTAATCTCATCCAATGTATACCCAGCATAGAACATTCTCATTGTACGTTCGTCAACCATCTAAGTTAGTATACTATATATATCTTTAGACTATAGTGTAGTAACTTCGTGGTTGGTTAGTATCTCCCACTCACACTTTATTGTTGTGACCTGTTTTAGAGCGTCTGATAGTAGTTGTTTCAACTCTTCTATCTGACGAGTTTGGTAAGAGAGTGTCTCTGTCAAGTTACGCTTTTTATCAAATTCCATAGCCATCTCCTTCAAAGTTTTAGTGCTCATTTCTATAACACTCTATATATTAAGTAACCTAAAGGTAGTCCAACGACTCCAACGAATACCGTTTGGTATTCTTTCATCTCGTCTGAGGGTTTGTAATAGTCTGACAACTCAGGCTCTTTATTAAATGTCTTCCCATCATACTGTATCGTCAGTACTTGTCTTAGTTGGTCCAGAGCGTGGTTCGTGTCGTTTATGTCTGCGTTAGCATCTGACAATTGTTGTCTTAATTCCTGGACTTTGTCTCTCTGACGAATCTCGTTCTCGTAGAACTTTTCTTTCGCTCTTGCAAGACTTTCCAATGCTTTGTTGTGTCTCTTTATCTCTGTCTCGTAGCCTGTATGGTTTAGCTTGCTGAATATAAATCCAGCTCCTGCGAATGCTATAGCGTTGAACAAACCACCCGCTATCACACTAGCCATTATATATTACGCTGTGTTATTTTGAGAACGGGTCAATAGGTAAGTATTTCTTGCTCTGCGCCCACTTAACGAGTAGCGTTGAAACGCCTACAGCAGTCGCTAACTTGAGGGTGCCCTTCACTGATTCAGGAGTGCCTAACGGTTCTTTTAGTACTTTCTTTGATGCCATGGATACGGCTACGGCTCCAGCAGTCACAAGGGCTGCGTCGTATAGCTCGTTCATCAGTTCTTTTCTATCTATTGATGCCATATATTATACGACATGTTTTAATCGAAGCTGTCGAGTTTGCGTGGTGGTTTTATAACGACGGTCTTAGGCTCCACTACTTGTTTGTCTTGCCTAATCGTGTAGTACAGCGAGCCAGCGGCTATTACCACTCCTATAGTGCCTATGATGTATCCGTAGTTAAAACTGTCGTCCTCACTTATGACTCTATCTCTCATCTTCCTCTCTTTGGCTGCTTTTGATATAGCAGCCAAGCGTTTGCCTGCCTCTACTCTCTTAGGGTCTTTAACCCTTGTTGTCGACGTTATAATAGGTACGGACTCACTGTCAGTCATCTTATACTATACGTGGTGTCTTGTTACAGATGACCTCACAGTCGTCTCACGGATTATCTCACAGATAGAGTATTCGATGAAAGTATTTTTGGTGATTAGACAGTGTGGTTTCACTCTTAAATCTCCTATTGCAGTACTCACACAGAACTCTAGAGTCTATCATATATGTCTCTATGAAATGTATTATCTCATGTTGGTCTGAGGATAGTAACGTGTTGTACCCTTGTGATCTTAGTCTCCTTAATACCCTCAACTGGTTATTCCTAATAACCCCATTACCTTTCGGTGTTTTGAACTCTATAGCAAACCCATTATATCTCTTATGTAGTTGTGGAACTATCAAATCTGGTTGCCCACCACTGTAACCCTTCTTCCATCCATCTATTCTTTTAGTAGATGTGTCTTGGTACTCTCCCAACCCTGGGATGACTATTGTTGGATGGTACTCTCTAATATATTTTACAATGTCGTAGTGTAAATCTGTCTCATTCATGATTGACAGTTGGTTATACTGCGTATAAACACCTGTTTTTCTTATAGATGGTAGAACTTCTGAGAATACCCATTTTCTAAAGTTTTCTGCCGACTCTAGTTTAGACGAGAATATTAGTCTGTATAGACCACTCTCGTTTATTTGCCAAACTTGTCTATTCTGAATTTGTCTATTTTGACACTCTAAATCTCGGGTCCCAAATTGGGACCTGAGATTTTGAACCTTTCTTTTCTCATCATCTTTCACACGCTGTTGTATCGCTTTGGAAGGTCTTTTATATCCTAAGATTTCAGCTACCTCTTTTCCGTAGAACCAAATATTATCTCCATCTTTTGTAGTAGTGACTGACGTGTCGTTATTTCTAAATATTTTAGTGATACTCATCACCTATAATATACCACATGTTTTATTTTTGTGTTTAAATAGCAGTCATCTTAAGAAATTAACCACTTAATAGCACGAACGCGTGATCTGACCAAGGTCCCAAAACGGGACCTTGGTCAAAGTGACCCTTCTATCGATCACAAACATACTATCAGTAGGGGGTCACATGTAGTGTCTTAATATTTTACTAATATTTGCATGATATTAGGACATCTTAATTGTAGTCTTCGAAGTAGCAGTTATTTTTAAGAATAGCTGACACCCTGTTTTAGAGGGATGGAATCGGACCCCGCTTGTGTCTCATACACTTTATTATACCTTTTCACCATTCCGTTGATTGGTGGACACAAGTCAGTCACATTATCGTCCAACACTTTAACGTCAGTAGTATAGAGAGTGGGGGTACGAGCTCATTTTTTACATATTCAATGTTGAATGCGAATATAATCACCAAAACATCACCAAATTTTCACCAAATCTCAAACCCCCAAAAATTCGATGTCATTTCGGTAATTCTAAATTTACAACATACATCAAATAAGACCACGAACTCGATTTATATGCTAATAATGTGACATTTCAATATTTTTGCATGTTTTTTAAAAAATAGAATGTGTCGTTTCACATTTTTCACATATTTAAAAAAGAAAGTGTCGTTTCAACATTTTCACGTATTTAAAAAATAGTTGTTTCAACGTTTTCACATTTTTTTTCAACAAACTACTGCTGTCTCAACTCACGCGCGAAAAAAACCCACTAGATTTTCAAGTCTAGTGGTGATGTTTATCCAAATGGATAGCAAAATGGTGCTCTTTTGATTGGCTAACAACATTGACTAACAAATAGCCAACTACTCTACGAATTAGTCTGTTTGTTCACTACTCTCAGTGTCTACCACCTCGCTCCTAAAATGATGATCGTACACGTGTTTCGATGTTATAATTCCTCCCGACAACAAGCCCAAGAAAGGTACGTACGGTGTCACAATCGCGACAATACTCTCAACGTCTTTCTTTAGTAGCGGATCTTTTTGTAGTTCGTCGTTTAGTTCCTCAGGGTTCTCGATAGCGTTCAACCCATCTAGTAAGCTGGCGAATTTGCTGATTAGCAAGTCGGTGAGAAAAGCGTTCGCGATCTCCATTCTCTTCAACTCGTGTTGGCGCCATATCTTATCAATAACTTTCGCGGACGCTTTTTTAATGTACGCTTCGGACTGACTTACCACACCGTCACCGGACAGTCTAATAAGTTCGGATCTCCTAACGTCAACGTTGTCTTCCACAGTTGAGGTGTCGTCAGTCTCCTCAACTAATTCCTCAATCGTGGGGTTTTCCTCACTTTTGCGTTTTACCATCACGCTATTACTTATACCCATATTTTATTGCGGAATAACAACTTCGTGACTGTATGGATAACGCAGTGAGATTTCAAGTCTAGCGTACTTATTATTTTTTAGTGCGGTCACAATCGCCGATGCTTCCTCTTTGCTAACGTGTCCAAGGTAATCGTCAATAACAACCTTCATATCACTTCTGCTCGGGCAGTAAAAGCAAATGAGCTTACTAATGTTTTCTCTATACGGTTTTGCGATCGACGTCAGTTGTTGTGTGATGACAATAACGCTCAACATAAAATGTCGCGCACTAAAAGCTAAGTTGACCAACTGACTAGTCCTATTCTTGACATCTTGAGAACTTGCACAGTCGTCCAACACAATCAGAGTGTTAGTGCCTTTAAAAACATTTGTTACACACTTGAGAACAGCGTCGACACTGTCCTGTGTGCAGTCTATCGCTAACACATCAGGGTCACGTACATATTTCCAATCTTGATACGCTTTGTTCCACTCGAAAGTAGGGCAAATCAACACAATGTAGTCAAATTTACCACGATACTCAGATTCCAATGTTTTCAGCAAATAATGTGTCTTTCCACAAGCTGTCATACCAACAATTAACATATTAAACGGAGTCTCCATTAACCCACGTTTGATTTAATACTGGATTGATTGCAACCCATTGTTCATGAAGTTGACCAGCCCATCACTCATCACAAACACCCTACACATAACATTCGCAGTCGTCGCTTTCTTAGTGATTTCAAGAAGCACGCCGGATTGTGTGTTTACGATTTTCTTGCCAGTGGCGACGTTGTAATTATCTTGAACGCTCCTCAAGTCAATGACCAACGCAAAACTATTTTTATAGAATTTCTGTATGGTCATGAACTGAGCGTGTTCTTCACCCAACCCAAACAGTCGTTTCGCCTCTGCGTAGAACTTCGACTTCGGAATGCCCTGCGAGTGCACACTATTTGGCACACCTTCAATTGTGACTCTAACACTCTCGATATTTGGGTAAAGAAACTCCTCACTGTCTGTTCGCACCTTATTCGTGAATAGCAACACAATCGCCTTCATGCTTTTTCTTGGCAGATTGACATTTTCGTTCACAATGGTCGTGCCTTTGTCCCATTCAGTGGTTTTCATCAATGTAACGTGTTCGTATGACAAACTACGACCACTTGCATAGCCTGACGTTATTTCATCAGCAAGCTCCTGATTATCGATCGTTTCATACTCGAGCTCGAGGTTCTCCAGAGTGTATCCACCCACAGCGCTACCGGATTGCGCCACCATGATGTCTGTGGCCTTCGGAAGTGTGATCACATACTGCAAGTTGTTGTTCATGCTAAAAGGAGCGTACAACCCGTGGTCGTTCATAATTTTACCAAGCTTAATCCGCTGTTTCGTTCCAATCACACCAAACATTAACGCGTCACTAACCTTAACAACGTCTCCACTCGTCGCGCCACTGTCATCCTTAGAAATTAGCTTTCTCAAGTTCTCACCACCAATACCATAGTCAATCATTTGATTTCGCACAGTGATGCTTTCCCAAAGGTCACGATAAACACTAGTGTAATTTTCCCCACTGTTGTCGTACACAGCTTCTCCAGCTAGTCTCACAACAAGTTTCTCAACCAACAACTTACTAACGTTATTCAAGAACCAGCTTTTGGCGTTTGCATTCTTAAAGTCGAACACTAGACCCAACGACCCAGGCACCAAACAGCTGCTAACCTTGAGCTTTGGTATATCAATGTAAAGTTCCTCACCAGGACTGACTTTATTAGGGTTCAACGTGATCACATGCTGTGTTCTCACCCCTTTTATGACACCCATAGTTGCTCGTCTAAAACCAGGGCTCAACTCTGCCGACGTGACGTTCATATACTTTACATATGTTTTATCACTACCGTTTTAGCTTGTAATAATCATAAGCAAACCACGCAAGTACCACCGCGAGTACCCACAGATTTTGAGCCAACCAAGCGAGACCCTTTGCACCCAACGTCAACGCATTGTAAACTAAGTTAGCCAATCCAACAGCCCATGGACCCATTTTCGTTATAGCGTTCTTAACAGCCTGTGCGAATGACTTTGTGGCCACAGCGCCTTTCATAACAGCAGACCTCCCAGCGATAATAATAGTTGTTATAATCCCAGCCACTGAAATTGCCACAGCGCTCAACCCAACCATATTCTCTTTAGCCCATTCCTTAAATCTCTGAAGCCTGTCAATGTCGACTTCTTGTCGCTCTCTAACCTCCTCTATTTCTAGCTGTCCTAAAGTTCTGTATTTAGCTTGCGTAAGTCCAATCACTCTTTCGTGTAGATCAATGTACTCTTCGTTCTCTGCAGTCGTAAGGTCTTTTCCCTCAAGCTCTACTATTCTTTCATTCGCTTTGTCTATCGCTTCTTGAAAATGGTTTGCTTGTATTTGCAATGCACCATTGGCACCTATTCTTGATTCGCGCACCACACCATCGCTTGGGTCGAGCACACCATTCAGCTCGCGGTTTTCGTCTGGTGATAGCCCAGGTGTGTCATCATAGCCCACTTTTGTCTCAATCACTGGGAAGTCGTCTGGGATTACTTCTGTTGTGACAGCTGTTGTTTCTGTACTCTCAGGGATTTGATTAACTAACTGTTTGAACTGCTCAATCGCGTTTTTACTACTCGCGTCTTTGCTGTAGATCAAGCCTTTTTTCCCAGGTATTAGAATTCGTTTGGGTTTTCCATATTTACCGTCTTTGTTTATTGGTTTGAAAAGAATAGCCCCTGAGTCCGTAACCTGCGACCTGTTAACTATTTTCCTTGACGCGTCGTCGTGACCGAGTCCCTTTTTGCTTAATTTACGTATTTTCCTATTTATTAGCTTGATTCTTTTTACATTGTTTTCTGTTAGCTCTTTGTTGGACGCTTTTAGCTCACCCAGTCTTCTCTTAATTTCCTCCTCCTCTTCAAAAGCTATACTAAAACTTACGTCATTGACGTCACCATATGACTCCTGTTCAACAAACTCTACTGTTGGGACTTCTGTGTTAGTCCCCCTTATTGTCACCGTCTTACCATCATCAGTGTCGATAAATGACGTCTCTCTTTGCCCACCTTGCCTTCTAGCTAGCACACTTCTTATCTTCCTCACAATGTCGCGGTTGTTGATAAAATTAACACGAACATCTTTCGACATCTCACTCGTGTTGTACTCAAGGGTTGTGTCGCTGAGCCACTTATCAGTAGTGGCAAGCTCCTCTTCTAATTGCTCATCAGTGGCGTCATCGTACTCATCGAAGTTTTCCATCTCGAAGTCGTCAAAACCTTCCCCACCTTCAGCCATATTACATTAGCTCACATTTTGAATATCGCTTTCTGGTACCCACGAATTATGTTTGCTCTCATAACCTAACCATTTGACCAGCGCCATCTTCTTCCCTCTGACTTTCTTTCTTTTCAACACCTTTTCAACTCTGTACACATCGTCGCCATGTTTCTTATTGACCAGCGATAATTCCTGTTCATAAAATTTACCAATAATCTGTTCACCGCTTATGTCCTCAATTTCATACACATTCGGATCACCGCGAATAACTTTCACCACTTTAAACAGCTCTTCAGTGAAGTTGGCTTCATAGCCCTTTGTGAACACACTCTTGTATTTACTAATTCTCACTGACTCACCAACTCTAAACTTTGGCAATGGGTTGTCTGCAAAATGATGACCAAACAAAGTGGTCCAAACTTCACCCTCATTTGACTTATTGACATCCTTCGGTTTCATCATAATGCTTCGATTCACATTGCCATTGTAATTGCTCACAAACTGGTCAAGAACGTCAACCCATTTATGCGTTCCATGAGTGTAAAAGTACTTCCACATAACGCTCTTGAGACTTCTATTAAAACGCTCGACAACAGCAGCCTTCTTGTCGCTCTTAGTGCTGAAATATTCAACGTTGTGTTCTTTCAACAAACTTTTCACACCAACATTGTAGAACTCAAGTCCATCATCAAATTGCGCTAACTTAGGCATGGTCCCAAACCGATCTTTAAAGTCAACCAACAATTTTCCAACAGCCTTAGTCATGTTCTTAGTGTCTTTTCTATAAACTGCAATTCCAAAAGCGTATCTACTCAATATTTCAACGCCTGTCAATATCCAATAATAACCTCCATTCTGTTTTGAGTACTTACTCATGTCCACTAAGTCCATTTGGAGCTCCTCACCAAGAAATCCAACAAAAGTCGCACGGAACTTATGTCTTCTCACAACGGGTTTGTACCTAGTGTAAGTGTCCTGCGCTGTCAACCATTCTTTCACTGTTTTTCTAGTTACTTTCAATCCGTCTCCCAATGCACTTTGATACAACCTCTCTGCACCACTGAACCCTGTCTTAGGATTATAATAAATGTCTCTCAACCCTTGTTCTGTCTCCACACCAAGTTCCATATAATTCACACAATATACAGTTCCAATAACACCGCACCAACGTCAGCGTCACCATTGTTTGGTTTGACGCGAAACGTCATACTTGAGTAAATACCTTTTTTAATTTTCACCTTGGAGTCGACGTATGCATAACGTTGTATCCCTCCATCAAGAGACTGCTCGGTGGGTACTGACAATGTTGTGATCACGTCACTACGCTTCCCATCAGTGCCCACATTGCTCTCCGTCTCAACAGCGTCGCACGAGACTTCTACATACTTTAGACCTCTGTTCATATCGATCTTGTTTGGACTGTCGTACCACTTAGCGTCTAGTAGAATTCCTGCGTCCTTCGCGAAACCAAGCAAAAGCCCAATGTCACCTAGCCTAAGTTCTATTCTGTTGGTGGAGCCATACCCTATATGCCGAACTTTGACCATACTTTTACCTGTGACCATCAATTTCTCCACCACGAGGTCTACATTAACCTCCTTGAGCGTGAGTCGTAGAGCTCTAACCAACGCGTCGAAGTCGTAGTGACCCCCACTCAATCGAGTTGTCGCGAGTCCTGGATGCGGTGTTCCTAATCTAGCGTATGTGAATCGAATATCATCACTACCCGTCACATTATCATAGTTCCAAAACACAGTGGTCGTCTTGATTATAATGTGTGGGTTATCATGTGTGGCTACTACACTATAGTCAAAGGTTACAACTTTCTCCACACCTTCAATAAGCACCGTCAACTTTTGATGGTTGTTGTGTGTACGCCGCTTTTCAGTGTAACCACCAGAGTCGAACCCATAGTTTAGACTCATTACTTTAGCATGCGTTTAATGTTAGCTACTCGAGCGTCGCATACAAATCCAACAATATGTCACCAACATTGACACCACTACCATCTTGGTCAGTCACGTTAAACACTAGCTGCGTAAAAGCGCCTTTGTTTATCGACACCTTCGACTCAATGTTGAAGAATTGTTGAACAGAGCTCTTCAGTGGTTGGGTGGTGGTCAATGGCAACTCAACGATAACCTCGCTTTTGCTACCATTAACAATGTTCTCAGGTCTGTTCACAATGCTGCAACCCACTTGTACGTACTTCAGCCCTTTGTTAACGTTCACAACGTTAGGGCTGACCAAACCACTACTACTCACCGTTGTGTTATCGCTGAACCCTAACAGCTCTCCAAATTTAAACAGCTCTAATTGTTGGTCAGTTCTTATCGCACACTTTGAATTGTGTTTGTTGGCTACTAGCTCGATAGCCCCTAACCCCTTCAACTCGTCAGCAATCATTTTAAAAGTGTGGTACCCAGACTCAAAAACGTGTTTGTTACTGTTGTAACTTATTTCATCATTCACACCGGTCTCCACGTTAACGTAGTCCCAAAAGATGGTCGCTTTTTTTACTAGTAAGTGAGGATCTGAGCCAAACGTCAAAAGTGCCTCTGGTAGATCCACAGTTTCCGTTGGACCTCTAATTAATACCACAACCCTGACCATATAATGTAGTGTATGTTATGTAGATGCTAACAAAAAGAAAGCAAGGTGAACTAACTCTTCTTAGTGAGTTTCCAAACGCGCAACTAAACAAGTTTGAGTTTGGGTACAACCTTGCAGACGACAATAAAACAGTCAAGACCGTCGACATTTACTTCAAGTCGGGTTCAAAGTACTCTGACATGATAAACATAAAGTCACCAAAGTTCACGAAGAACGAGGGCTTCACGAAATTCCTTAGCAACACACCAAGATTCCCAAGAATATGGTCGAGCGATGGACGTGTCCCAAAGTTACTACTGACAGAGACCCACAAGAGCTACAGAGAAGTCGAGACGTTTCCACCATATGTCCTAAATTACCCAACCCACAATTTTGACGTCTTTGTCGACGACAATAATTCCTTCAAATCAGACCTACCGAGAATACTCATCGACACCAAAAGACGCCACAACGACAAGGCAATTGGTGGTAACGTTAACACAGTTTGGACTCTACTCGAGAGCTACTATCAAGCGATCGCAGGTATGTACATCGCTACATACCGCTCAGGGGTGTCTCTACAAAACTTAAGTTATCACGTCGACGTTCCAAAGCAAGTCGTGGGTCTCATGAGGTTTCACGTGTACTTCACCATTCGTCGTGTGATGTTTCGTTTGAGTAAGAGTCAAGTTGACATTAACAACATCTTAAGACTGTACCTCCCTGACTGGCGACTTTTGAAAGGTCATGTACCATTGACTGATGTTGACAATAGATACATCAAGGACATCCAAGGTGATTATCGTCGGTATTGCCCGAGACACTCTGACGGGTTCACACCACTAGGGCAAGAACTACTAAACCAATCGATTGAAGTTTACATGTATGCCATTCTCGGAGCCCAAGCGAGATCAAAGCAAAGCATCGTGGGAACTAGAGCTAGTGCTCGAGAAACGCAACAAGTCTTTAGAGACATCGTTGAAAACGCTGTGGTTCAATATTCACCGAGTGTTTGGATCAACCTTATGAACAAAGCGATTAGTGACACCAACGTTAAGCTAGACACAGCTGTGACACCCAACACTTGGCTGATCCCCAGAAGCATGGTCTTGCTAAAGGACCCCATTGTTGGTTACAATAACGTGCTAAGAACTTCGTCCGAAACTGGGATGACATTTGGGTATAACGACGGGCTGAACTACCACCGAGTGCCAAAAGCGAAGCATAAAAAAGTCCACCAAGCGGCAGGGCTCCACTTGGAAACTCTAGTTACGCCACCTGCAAAGAAAACAGTGGTCACCACCAATCAAATAGCGCAGACCACCTCAAGTGAGTCAGACACCACGACAACGTTGGCGATAATCTTAGGGTTCTCAGCGGTATCTGGCTATCTGCTAACCAAATACACCTTGAAGTAGTAATGAGCCTAAACTATGGGTATGAGTCTGACGACCCTCACGATAAAATACTAAAGAGAACGAAAAGGCATCTGGACGAAGATCCTAAATTAAGCGCGACTGGTGGAAGGATGTCTGGAATAATAGACATGCAAGGCTCAGCGATAAAAAACGTAGCAGACCCAGTCGATGACTCAGACGCTGCAAATAAAAGAACTCTAGAACAGCTACTATCAGGTTTCCTCAAGAGTCAGTCCTACAACATTGTGCTCGACTTCAACGTTAGCACACACGCCTTGAAAAACGTGGAATTTCACACCAATGGTTCAAACAAAGTGAAAGCCATTGGTGAAACAAGTAAATTAGTGCAAAACAACTCAGCTTATGGTCCTATTATTGGCATCAGCGGTGTGAGCCAAAGTTTTCTATCCCCTGTGTTAACACCAATCCCACTTGAGTCAGGTCTCCATTTTAACTGCCCCAGTATGCAATGGTGTGATCTCTCCATTTTTGTTGTGGTGAGGTTACCTGCTCGCACCGCTGGATCAAATTGGGAGACAATTATATCAAACGACGACGGTCAGTGGGACAAGTTCATAGGGTACAAGACTGGTATGACTAATGGACTCGCGTATGGTGGTAGCGTCCCAGCAATGGAGAGCATATGCACTGTTCCAAGTGGCGTTGACCTCACAAAAATGCATATGATATCAATACACTGGCAAATGAGCAATTCACATGTCAGGGTCAACAACGTTAAGTCAACCGACTCAGACTTCGTAGCGAATATGAAAAAGATAGGCACACCCTATGGAACGATTTTTGGAATACATCGACCAAGAATACCACTCGCACCTTATGCGTACCCATCGTTGATAGAATTCTACGGTGTGAAAATTGTGAGTGGCTACATGACAAACCGAGACATCATAATCATGGGTGGAGAAATGATGAAGGAATATGGTGTAAAGTAAATGGGAGCATGTATTTCGAGACCCCACGAAATATATAAGATAAATAAGACGACTGATCACATGTTCAAAGCTGGTGGATCATTTGGTCGCGGTGACGTTACTCTCGAGCTCCACGCTGAGATTGGTATGAGGTCTAAAAAGACTTACGGCGAACCTATTATGTTACCAGAGTCAGACACTGTGGGAGTGGTAGGAGACGTGACCTAAGTTATGTAATGGGTTGGCTTAGAAAACTGGCTCGTAACATTAGAAACTTTTTCAGACGACGTAGAAAACTGAGGACTAATAAAACACACCTGCTGCATTGGTACACAACAAACCAGATCTATAAAAAACCTGACACCTATGTCGAGTAGTTTTTTTTTTGCGGGGCTATAGTAATGGCAACCAACTTGGTGCAATTATTCGATGGTCACCAAATCACGATGGCTAATCACAACGGTGAAATATGGTTCAAAGCAAGAGAAGTCGCGAGCGCTCTAGGTTACGCTCGACCAAAAGATGCAGTCAACGACCACGTCGAACCTGATTGTAAAATGAAGATGGAACAGGCCTCGTTTATCAACGAACTTGGTGTCTACTCATTAGTGTTCTCAAGTAAAATGGAGCGTGCGAAACACTTTGGAAGGTGGGTGCACACAGAAGTCTTACCAAGCGTTAGAAAAAGTTTAGCTGACGTCGGTCTCAAACACAATCAGTTTAAAATGATCACTGAGTTCGATCTCCACACGAAAGTCGTCGGTTTTCTTAGGAAATATTATCCAGAAGCTATTTTGATAGCCGCTTGTGGTGAAAATCAAGACACTCCGAGTAAAAGAATAAATTCGTGGAAAAAAGGTTACCAACGTGGAACACCTGACTTGATTATTGCCAATGCAAACCGACAGCACAGCGGGCTTGTGATTGAGTTCAAGAATCCAGGTGGCACAGGTAAGACACCCAAAGAGCAAGACTCTCTGCTACTCAGATATAAATCCGCTGGTTATCTAACACTCTTGTGCGACTCATACGATGACGCTATTACCACGGTAATAAAATATTTCTTTGACGTTGGGTTTCAGTGCTCTCAGTGTTTTCGTAAATTTAAGAATAAATCAGCGTTGAGTAACCATGAGAGACGCTATTGTAAAGAGACTTTTTAGACATCGAGTAACGAGTCGTTGAGACAACTGCTCTAGCATTTTTTAAAGACGTTTTTAACTCAGTAAAAAAATATCTGCGAAACTTTCTCTCTTTATTTCACAAACCTTCTGACCACTGTGTGAAAAAATGTTTCTACTGTACATTGGACGCTTCATGTGACCAATGTATAAATTTTTAAAAAAGTGGGGTATTCGAGAACACCCTTAATTTTGTGTGGAAGGATGATGACGTCTGCACACTGCGCGATATTGCTCAGCACCACCAACGAATGATGGTCCTGGGTTGTATCTCCAATTGAATGGCGCTTCGACAGTTGTTCCGTAAGTGTCGCGACAAACGGCGCAATACGCTTTTAGAAATGTGATGTCGTCTGCCATTGGGAACAACGTGTCAAGTTCACCAAGTCTTTTTAAATGCTCTGTTGTTACGAGACCACAAATAATGACGTGAATGCCAGCTTTAATGTATTCGCGAATAACTGACAGATCAGAGTACCAATGGCCCTCATCAATGCCAATGACGTCATAGTCAGCTATCTCGGAAGAACTCGGGAGGTTGGTGACTAACTTCGCAGGTAAACTGTCTGATCCGACAACAATGGTCTGACGATGTGTGGAGAACGCGTGGTCAGTTCGCCTAGTGTCACCTGTGTTGTTCATGTAAAGGACTTTGAGCCCTGATTTACTTAATGTGATTAACCTACGAAGAGTCTCTGTTGTTTTCCCTGCGAACATGGGACCAATCACGATTTCTAGTCTACCGAGTTTCTTCATGATTACTATACCTCCAGAGAAATGTTCTCTCCTGTTGCGGCAACTGTTGTTCGTTGTTAAATATCCGCTGAAGCTCTAAGTTTTTAAGGTGGGACTGTGAGCTCTCGTGTCTCAAGCGATACAGTGGGTCGTTGGCGGCCACACCGCATGGGTGACAGGTGTACGCGTTTTCGTCTCTCGCAAAGTGTCTGTGGGCGGGCGAGAGTACGTGGTCCCTGATATCATCCGCACCCAGTATCTCATTACACCCCACCTTGCAAACGTGAACGTCGCGGTTTGCGGCGAGCTCTAGCCACGCTTTGGCTTTGGTCGGGCGCGGTTTCCACATGAGGGTCGCTAAGAACACTTGGAGGAAATTACCGAGTAATGTGGCTGTGGACACACGAGGGTTGTTCAAGTAGACATCACTTGCTAACATAAGGTACTTGAATGATGAGTAACACCACACAGGGATTATGCTAGCTAATGTATCAGCAAGCTCGTTGGCTCTATCTTCTCGAAGATCGATCCAAGCGTCGAGAAGATACCTCGTATGGCGGACCTGAGAGCCAAGCCGTTTTGGCTGCCCTTCAGGGTCGGGGTCGAACAGTGTGTATGTTGAGAAGTACTTGTTTAAGACGTTGGGTCCAGAGGCGTCTTGTGGGGTAGACACACTGACAAAGGCCGTTCTCAACATGTTGGCAATATCTTCTTCGCTAATTTCTCGGGCTTGAGTCATTATGTTATACTCCCAGAAAAAATCCTAATTTTTAGCGCGTTTGGTCTGGAACTGTGAGATACCTGTGAGGTCAACTGTGAGATACCTGTGAGGTCAACTGTGAGTAAGATAACACGTGATAGTGTATTAGATGGTTGAAGACTCACAGACGGCTGTTGAAGCGAAGATCACAACTGATGTGAAGAGTGTTAAGGTGAAGGACCCAAAGCGCGTCGCTGCTGGTAAAAAGTTGGCTGAGATATCGAAAGCTGCGAAAGAAAAGAAAATGCGTGAAATGATAGTCAACGAAGAACAGGGTAGTGAGTGGAGCTATGGTTATATTGTCGGAACACTTGGTGTTGTCATCGCCGCTGCTTCGCTATGGTACACAATTAGCAGTGAAAAAGAGACACGATTAGAGCTTGTGAGCACTGTGGTTAGCACGTCAGAAAATCGTAGAACTTGTCGTCCAGCGTTAGACACATTTGATTCTTGAACAAAACACACGACAATGTATATGACTGCGATCGATCGAAAAGAACTTATGAACGAACTGTATGATGCGCTACTTGTCACGACTGGTGCTGTGGTAGTGAGTATGATTTCTAAAAAGGCTTTGGGAGAACCATTGGGAACACCAGAGACAGTGAAAGGCACAGTGAAACTTGCTGCAGCTGTTGGTGCAGGAACGCTGTTAGTAAAATGGATGCAATCGAAAAAGTGGATACCGACAGACCCATTCAAATCAACGTAAGTTAATGGCGAGTGTCGTGGCTGGAGGGATATTTAATGCAGTGGCTTTTGCAGGCGCTGGCTTTATGTTTTCAAAGTTCAATCACACAGGTTATGAAGCTGAGATGAAAAGGCATAACCATGCGTTGGAGCAGTTAGCCAACGCGAAAGAAGCGTGGTATGAGAATGAGGTCGCCAAGAAAGATAAGATCCAGCGTTTACGGCAAATGCTCTCAGATGCTAACGCTGACATCAATGACACAAACCATGCGTTGGAAGAACTTAGAAGCGTAATGACCATACAGTACAGCGGACGAGTGTTCACTGAGAGTCCGAGGGTTGCGGATTACTACCAACCGAGTGCGGAAATGAAGGAATATCAATTGTTGTTTGTTAGCGCGCTAGGTTTGGGTAGTGGGATAGCGGTGTGGGTGCTAACTCGGTAAAAAAATGTTGGAGTAGTATAAGAGTGATGGACAAACTTATGAGGCAGATGAGTTACGGCTACACAATTGATGAGATCGCGAATGAGACGCAAATTGAGTGTGGAGACACCTTCAGGTTTTACTACTGCTTGGATTGTGACGTTGTGAAAAATGTGACTGAATGTGGTGGGTACACGTGTCCAAAGTGTGGCGACATCGAATGGGGTTACGTTCAGAGTTATAGTGACATGAGACTCACGCGACCAAAAAGCGTTCACAAGCGGTCTTGGTGGATGGGGAGGAGACTACGGAACGTTGTGAAGGGTGAGCACCTTGAGATGATAAAAGAAGACTTCTTAAAAGTTGTCAACGCATTGTACTCATGCAATTTGGTAAAGGGTAGAAATGTCAGCAGATACGGGTACTACATTATTAGGTTGTGCCACAGAAGACGAGTCGAGACACTCAAGAAGGTGTCAGACCTCAAAGACGGGAATGTGAAAGACTTGTTTGACGACAATCTGTTTGGGGTGGTGTATCCAAAGTTGGGATGGTGTGAGAGTGGTGATCGCTATTACAACGAGTGGCTTAGGAAAAAAAAACAAGTGTAGTATATAGAAGCCATGGATGACGTCACAGAAAACTCACTTGTTAGAAATGGTGCAGCCGTTGTAAATCCACTAACAGGTAGAGCAATCAACGTCCACGGGCGAGTCTACAATCAACTTGTTAGAGATGGTGTTTTTAGTGACACGACAAATGTCAGCACTATTAATCCGCTGACAAACAGGCGAGTTAACGTTGGCAGTCGGACACACAACCGTCTTGTTAGAGATCAGGAAACGCGACCCGCAGTTGAAGACCATAGCCCACGGCTGTTGAGTCAAGCGCTGAGAGGGTTCACCAGGTCCTATGGAGTTGAGGTGGTTAACGATAGAGACATCAATCAGGTAAACGGCAGTAGAAGCGCTGTCATTAATCTTTTGAGACGTGAACTAGGTGAGACCAACGGAATGAAAGTAGTATAGAGACAGTCAAGGTCACTTTTGAGAAGGCTTTAGAACTCGATAAGACCACGTACAAAACTGCCTACTTTAACAGTGAAACGTTTGTCGTCATTAACGAGCGTGACATCGAAGGTGTTGCCAACCGTGGGTCGGAACAGATCTTGACGCGGATAGCCGGGTGGTTATCTGAGGGGTCTGGGTGGACTATTGACAAAATAGATGCACACTACGTTAATATCGCTATTTATAGACCTTTGAATGGGAGTAGCTACATTACGTTACCAAAGGAGTTGCGTAATAGTAAGAAGGGTTTGGTAAACGTGAATAATGATGATGACAACAAGTGTTTTAGATGGTGTCACCTAGCGCATAAGTTCCCTGTTGGAAAAAACTCTGATAGAACATCAAAGTACGCTAGGCATGTCAGTGAGTTGAATTATGATGGAATTAACTTCCCAGTCACACTCAAAGATTACAACAAGATCGAAAAGGCTAACGAAATTAGCATCAACGTTTTCGGGTATGAAAATAAGCAACCATTCCCCGTGTATGTTTCTAAGGAAGCGTACCCTGACCACATGGACCTACTGTTGATAACTAATGATGTGGGCAACAAGCACTACGTGTACATTCGCGATTTCAACAAGTTTATGTACCGTCAGACAGAGCATAAGGCTAGAAAACATTTTTGTAGACATTGCCTGCAGTGTTTTAGTCGAGCGGACGTGCTTGAAAGTCATGTTGAAGTATGTTTGGTCATCAATGGGAAGCAAGCTATTAAAATGCCGCAAAAAGGTGCGAAAGTGAAATACGAGAATTTTAGTAGGCAGCTAAACGTACCATTTGTGGTGTATGCAGACTTTGAGGCTATCACACAGAAGGTGCACACAGCAAAGCTGTCAAGCGAGTGTAGCTACACAAATGCTTACCAGAGACACGTTGACTGCGGTTATGGGTATAAACTAGTTTGTTGCTATGACAATGAGTATAGTAAGCCAGTGAAAGTGTATCGTGGTGAAAATGCAGTCAACAAGTTCATCGGGGAGATGTTAGAAATTGTTGAATATTGTAAAGAAACATCTGAGAGTCACTTTAACAAAGAAACGACGCTGACTGATGTCGATAAGAAGAATTTCGACGAGGCTAAGAGTTGTCATATTTGTAGCGTTGAGTACACTGGTGCTGACGTTAGAGTGAGAGACCACTGTCACGTGTCAGGTAAGTACAGAGGGTCTGCACATCGCGATTGTAACGTGAACTTTAAGTTGACTGACAAAATCCCTGTGATCTTTCATAACTTACGCGGCTACGATAGCCATTTCATTATGCAGGAGATTGGTAAGTTTGGTCAAGACATAAATGTGATACCGAACAACATGGAGAAGTACATGGCGTTCATGCTTGGAAAAAACTTGGTATTTTTGGACAGCTTTCAGTTCATGGGTAGTGGTCTAGACAACTTGGTAAGGAACCTACCAAGGGACGCTTTCAAATACACGTCAGAAGTGTTTCACGACGAGGGGTTGACACTTATGACAAGAAAGGGGGTCTAAAGTACCGCTCAGAAGTAACCTAACACTGCGGTTGCGGTGAGGTAGCGGTGGAGATGCGGTGAGGTTGCGGTGAGGTTGCGGTGGAGATGCGGTGAGGTTGCGGTGAGGAAGCGGTGAGGAAGCGGTGAGGAAGCGGTGAGGTAGCGGTTAGGTTGCGGTCTACACATCTAACCGCAACGGTCGACTAAACGCTTCGGGTTCCGAGTTCATCCGACCAAAAGCCGGCAGCAGAAAGACATGACGCGGACGTCAAATAACTTGCCGTATCAAGTTCAAAACAAAGGGAATTATTAACTGGTAATCATTGGAGCAGTTTTGAAGTCATTCTTATATTAGTCTCTGTATTCTGCATACAATGTATAACGATTTCGTGGTTGAACTCCTAACAACGACGACGACGTTGGTACAAATGCACAAACTGAAAGCCTGTTATGTTGGAATTTATCAAATAATGTTAACAATAATATCTCCCGAAATAGTCTTACCAAATAACTATTATTGCGTGAAAGCATTTTAGGAGAAGAAAATTTAACGGGCATCTTGATACGATTTACGATTATGTTATAACTGTTGTGTTTCGAGCCGTTTATTGACCCAACGGCATGTTTTGCTGTCGCATGTTTTTTAAACTCATCGGGTATATTATATTATACTCATCCCGTTTCAAACGTCGAACTTATCATGTGTCGAACTTATCATGTGTCGAACCTAGATACGTGATAAATTCGACGTTTGAATAAGTCGCACTTTAATCGATATATCCGACCAAAGCGGTCGAACTTAATAATATTGCGGTCGATCTTATCACGTGCATATAATACGGTCCATTGACAAGTTTCAAAACTCCAAATCCGTACTACGTTAAAAAATATTGTTTGATGAACTACTGTATATCATTGGCATTGCTATCCGACATGCTTCTCATGTATGTAACTGATTGCTCTTATGTGAACTATAAGATAACGTAAAAAAGCTCAAGTTAAGCCAGAGCTTTTGACATGTGTATTGTCAATTTCCGTTTAATTCGGCACGTGGCGCTTTCGTCATGGTGAGAAGAGCATGCCTGGAGACTGGCAGGCGCTCTCATTGTAAAGACTTAAAACTGTGAGTAATTATCTAATAACTAATACCGCCGTGCAATATATACTATAAAATCATGAGGGAGTACACAACTTTTCAAAGAGAGTACCACCGGAGTGACTCGTGAGTGACCGGACAAGTAAACAAATCCGCAACGAGCGTCCGATTTATTTTGTCAGGCTAAACTGCTATAGTACTGCTAGAAGATGGTAACCATTAACAACTTCATTAACCACTTTTGCATTCTGCGTCGACATATAGCCCAACTTTATCACTTTACCTGAAAATTGATATTGAGCAATCGAAGCGCGCGGTCACTCAAAGTGCTTCAGTTTTGTTTAAATCGTAGCAAACCAGGCCGCGTGTCAACAGTGCCAGTGGCAAAGCAGGCCAAATGCATGTCAACAGTGGCAGAAGCATGTCAACAGTGCCAGTAGCGAAGCAGGCAAGTGTCCTTTTTGTCGTCTGTGGCAATAGCGAGTCTCGGAATAGAAAATTTCATGAATACATTTTTATCAAAAATCAAAACATTTCTCTTCATGTTTCCCTGAGAATGATTGTCAAACAGAGCTTGGAATGCTTCGCATGAACGGACCCACAGACGGAGTCACGGCGTTTATATCACCATCTAGTAATATAATTTATCTGCGGCACAAGCTTCACATATTCAGACAAAAATATGTTTGTCGCGAATGGTGGTATTTCTAGACGGTATGACTTTTGATACACTGCCCTTAAAAACAATGTCGCGCTCCGCCGCTCCTTGTCTCATTCTTATCGGGAAAGAAACAAGTTTAAAGCAGATCTCGAAGTTTTAATTCCTTCCTGTTGAAGCAGATCTATAATTTTAGTGACCTGCACTCGAGAAGAAGAAAGTGAAATTATTCGTTCCCTCGCGTATCGAGATAGCTTTCCCATTGTTGCTAGATATTAAAGCTTGAAACTGTCGATTGTCGAACACACATAACTGCTTATAACGATTAACACAACGCGCAAAGGAAAAGGACGCTAAACTTCGGAAATAAGCGACTTTTTTACCAAGAGGACGACAGTGAGACGATTCTTTCCCTCACGTATCGAGATAGCTTTCCCATTATCAATTTAAACACGGTAACGGTATTTGGAAACGAACTTGCCAAGCTACGACAAACGCCAATCGAAGAAGTGCAGACAACGTGCGAAGGAAGGACGCTAAACTTTGGAAATAACCGACTTCTTCCGACACTACACTCGTGAAACGACGCCATACGAACCGCGCAGCAGCGGTTGAGGTCGAACCTAGGATGATCCGCGGATGGTCCTCGGTCGATCCTCGGGTCAACCTAGGATGATCCGCGGATGACCAGCGGTTCAACCGCGGATGACCCGAGGATCATCCGCGGATCATCCTAGGTTAACCGCGGATTTTGTTAGGTTACTTCTGAGCGGTACTGTACCCTCCAAAAAAGATTTCTACAGCATTCTGAATGATGAGCACATCACGGAAGAAATGTACGAGCGTGCCATCGACGTGTGGGACTACTTCGACGTTGAGAGTATGGGTGGGTATCACGACCTGTATTTGAAAAGTGATGTGCTCTTGCTTACCGACGTTTTTGAGAACTTTAGAAAGACATGTCATCGCGAGTATAAATTAGACCCGTGTCATTATTTCACATCGCCTGGATTGGCTTGGGACGCTATGTTAAAGATGACTGGAGTAGAACTTGAACTATTGTCTGACATTGACATGTTCCAGTTTGTAGAATTAGGTATGCGTGGTGGTGTGAGCTACATATGCAACAGACACGGCGTGGCGAATAATAAATACATGGAAGGGTATGACAAAGAGCAAGAGTCGAAGTATTTGATGTACCTTGACGCCAACAATTTGTATGGATGGGCGATGAGTCGAAGTCTACCTACGGGCGGCTTCAAGTGGTTGACTGAGAAAGAAATAGAAAAAGCTAATCTATGCGACTATCACAACGATAGTAAAAAAGGTTTACTGCTTGAAGTCGACTTGGAGTATCCAGCTCATTTACATGACCTACACAACGATTACCCGGTGGCTCCCGAGAAGATGGAGATAACTGTCGACATGTTGTCAGAGTACTGCACGAAAATCAAAAATAAGTTTAATGTGAGTGTTGGCGGTGTGAAGAAGTTGGTGACTAATTTGAAGGATAAAAAAAAGTATGTGTGTCACTACGGAAATCTGCAGTTGTATGTGGATCTTGGGTTAAAAATCAATAAGATTCACAGGGTCCTGCAGTTTGACCAGTCCAAGTGGTTAGGCAAGTACATCGACTTTAACACAGTCAAAAGAACTGCGGCTAAGAACGCTTTTGAGAAGGACTTCTTCAAGTTGATGAACAACAGTGTGTTCGGAAAAACGATGGAAAATTTGAGGAAGCGTGTGGACGTAAGATTAGTGACCACCGCGAAAAAATTAGAAAAGCTTGTCTCGAAGCCAACGTTTGTGTCTTGCAAGATATTTAGCGAGAACTTAGTCGCTGTCCATAAAGTTAAAGAAACGTTGACACTAAATAGACCCGCATATGTGGGTATGTGTATACTAGACTTGAGTAAAACGTTGATGTACAATTTTCACTACAATTATATTATGAAAAAGTACTCTAGCGACACCTGTAGATTACACTTCACTGACACTGACAGTCTGTTGTACTCGATCAAAACTGACGACGTTTATTCCGACTTTATGATGGAGTGCGAAAAGTTTGATAATAGCGACTACCCTGCAGACAGCCCATTCTTCTTTAGAGAGAATAAGAAAGTTATTGGGAAGATGAAGGATGAGTGCGCTGGAACGCCAATTGTCGAGTTCGTCGGGTTGCGTAGTAAAATGTACAGCTATTTAAAAGAGGGTGGAGGTGGCGGGAAAACCGCTAAAGGTATTAGAAAAAATATAATTAAAAAGGTAATCAGACACGAAGATTACAAAAGCGTGTTACTCGAGCAGAAACAGTTGCGACACACAATGAAGACCATTAGAAGTGTCAAACATCAGATTGGTAGCTACGAAATTAATAAAGTATCGCTGTCCTGCTTTGACGACAAACGATACCTTTTAGAGAATGGTATTGACTCCTACGCGTATGGCCACAAAAACATTGTAGTGAGAGATACCACTGAGAGTAGTGAACAAACAGACTAATTCGTAGAGTAGTTGGCTATTTGTTAGTCAATGTTGTTAGCCAATCAAAAGAGCACCATTTTGCTATCCATTTGGATAAACATCACCACTAGACTAGAAAATCTAGTGGTTTTTTTTCGCGCGTGAATTTGTGAGACAGCAGTAGTTTGTTGAAAAAAATGTGAAAACGTTGAAACAACACTCTCTATTTTTTAAATATGTGAAAACGTTGAAACAACACTTTCTTTTTTAAATATGTGAAAAATGTGAAACGACACATTCTATTTTTAAAAAAACATGCAAAAATATTGAAATGTCACATTATTAGTATATAAATCGAGTTTGTGGTCTTATTTGATGTATGTTGTAAATTTAGAATTACCGAAATGACATCGAATTTTTGGGGGTTTGAGATTTGGTGAAAATTTGGTGATGTTTTGGTGATTATATTCGCATTCAACATTGAATATGTAAAAAATGAGCTCGTACCCCCACTCTCTATACTACTAACGTCTGAGAGGAACATTGACTCGTTGTAAGGAAGACCTCTAAGATACGATCTTAGTTGTGTCAATATCTTTTTGTAGCTAGTGTGCGCAAATTTACAATGCTCCGCTCTACTCGTCAGATTGAATTTAGCCAAGTAGCCTTGGATGATCACGCCAGGACCACTAATACAAGCAATGATTAGAGGGTTAGCAGTTATCGATCCAGCTACAATCCCTACTGTCGTTAACCTATGCTAGTCATGTTTAACGACAGTTTAATTTTCTTAAACCTCTTGTATTTCCATTTGTAACAGGCTTCTAGTTTGTGGTAGTACGCGTACAAGCGTTTGAGCTCTAGCACCTCTTCCTCTGACATATCCTTTGATATGTGATTGAAAACAACAACTGACTTCTTCCTCATATATCTTAGCTCACATCATATTCCTTCATCATATCTCTACCAACTAATATTATGTCTCGGCTCGTCATGTAGCCAGAGACAACCCTCACACCGTAGAACTCTATCAAAGACGGGTACTTATAGGGTGCGAGTGGTATTTTTGGTCGATACACTCCAAAGATCGTTACGTAAGGAGACCCTATCTCTTCGTAATTAGCTGTGAAGTCTGAGTCTGTTGATCTTACGTTGTTCACCTTAACGTAGGAGTTACCCATCCGCCAATGTATTGATATCATGTGTCTCTTGGTGATGTCGATGTTATTTGGGATTGTACACGTGTACTCCCTTGCTGGAGAGCCGCCACCATATGATAATTTATCGTTTTCGCCTCCTTTGTATCCTATGTATTTGTCCCACGATCCATCGTCGTTTGAGATAATTGCCTGGTGACTAACCTCACTACCATAAAAACGGACATGTCACAGTATTGCATACGTGGACAGTTAAAATGCACTCCAGCTTCAAACGGAATTGGAGTTAGCTCAGGGGATAGGAAGCTATGACCATTGTTAACACCAATAATAGGACCATACGTTGGATCGTATTGAACTAACATGTTCGTTTTATCTCTAATGGTTTTCACTTTATTTGTTCCACTGTGGTACTCCACCATACTCACAGCATGGTTTGTGACGTTAAAATCAAATAGAACGTTATAGGACTGCGTTCTAAAGTATTGCGATAAGTATACAGACTCCAACACTTTTTTATTGACAGCATCCCAATCATCTTCTGGATCTGCTACGTTTTTGAGTGCCCTGAACGCCATATCTATATTCCCAGACATCCTCCCACCGCTAACGCTTAACTTAGGGTCACTGTCTAGATGTCTCTTCGCTCTTCTTAATATTTTGTCACTCTCGTAGTCTCTGTCCTCAAATCCATAACTTAGACTCATTATGTTATAACATATATTTGCTTACTAAATAGCCAGACGCAGCCGAAACCACTAGAACTAGCCCCAACTCTGTCGTGTTGTCACCTGGTGTCACTTCTAGACGACGTTCTTGATGTATCACCTTTGGTTTGTCAAGTGTCTCCAGATGCTCTCCACCTTCCTGGTGTGCCACGTTTGATGTCACCAGACGATTCGTCACCTTTGGTTTGTCAAGTGTCTCCAGATGCTCTCCACCTTCCTGGTGTGCCACGTTTGATGTCACCAGACGATTCGTCACCTTTGGTTTGTCAAGTGTCTCCAGGTGCTCTCCACCTTCTTGGTGTACTTTCTTAACCTCAGTCGTTTTCGCGTAGTTTAACCCACTGTTTACCCCAAACTTCATACTCTGTGTAGCAGTCTTCAATAGGTTGTTGTACCCAGCGATTTTGTTCTTTAGGATTACAACGTTACTTGGCATCAACCACGTAGACGGTGACAGCGCAAGGTTTTGGACAACGTTAGTGTCCCTAATCGACTTGTTCATGTTGAGAATCCACGTTGACACGTCGTAGTTTATAACACTATCCTCCACCAACTTTCGGAACTCTTGTTGAGTCTCTAGACTGCCTGCAGAATCACCAACGACTGACACACGTGTTCTCGCTTGTGCACCAAGTGTGGAGTAAACGAAGGCCTCAATGGACTGATTTAGATATTGTCGCCCAATGTTGGTGAAACCATTCGACACCAGAGGAACGTATCGTTTGTAGTCGTTATTAACGTCGTTAATCGTGAAGACTCTCTCCTCACCTGTTGTACCATCAGCAAGGACTTTACCTTGGTAGTAATGTTTTCTAGGAATCTTGTCTGTCTTACCATACAATTCTCCAGCGTCAAACTCTTTACTTATCGATCTCATACTCTCACCACCTTCCATCCTTCTGAGAAGTCTTCTAACAGTAAAGTACAGATGAAACCTCATTACACTAGTGATAACAGGGTGAACTTCTTGCGAGGGTGATAAGTGTTGTAACGACACTCCACAACAGAAACTCGCACAATACGTTGCAAACACGACCCTATAGTAGCTCTCATTATCGTCCCACTTTGACTTTGTCTTTGATGTGGTGATTTGTAATGTTGGTAACTTTGAGAGAAAGTAGTTCTTTTGATTAACGAAGACTCTAAAGTTATTCACTGGGTAGTTCAACACGTTTTCCGTTGGATAGCCATCCCAAAGTCCCCAGTGGTTCTTGTGACCTTTTGATAGTGGTTGGATAGTTCCACCAGATAGCCATATTTTTGGAAACTTGTCGTCGTGACTAGACTTGTTGTTGTGTAACCAAATCCACATACTCTTGTCGTTTTTGAAGGTATCACTAGTTATGTTAGTGCTTATGATGTCGTTGTTTCTAAAATATATGTCAACGCCATTAACCTCACCGTCTTGTGAGACAGTTGGATCGAACTCAAACTTACTCAAAGTGATGTGAGGGTACTTTTTGACTAGATTCAGCTTAGCCACGCGTATGGCGTTAGCTATCTCTTCCTGGTCAGGTATAATTGGTTTGTTTATCGTTAGATACTTAGTGTACTCCGGGTTATTCTTAAACCTACTCGAGTCTACACTAACGTCACCAATATTAGTTTTCGTCACGAAGAATATATGTATATGCATATTGTCGTCAACATCAAGAAAAAACCTATTCTTGTCAGCATAAGGATACTTTCTTTTGAACACATCCATCATAACATACCGTACGTTATATGAGAGTGGTAGTATTGATTAGTGGTTCAACGAAAACTATAGACCTACCAGAGTCAACTCTAGCAACTAACTCAGACCCTCACTTACTAGTAGAGAAGGCAACCATCTTTTGGGACTACGTCAACGTAACCACAGTCAACAGTAAGATAACTTATAACAGTAACAACCACGTTTTTAGTCCTGGGTACCACACCTTTAAAACGATTGCCGACGACTTGAAAGAGTTAGGAGACGTCAAGCTAGTGGCTAACAGATATGACTCGACGTGTACGATAACAACTGATCAACAAATAGAACTGTTTAAATTTGGACAACTTTTAGGGTTTGACGAAAACACTACAATAGACACCACAAAAACCAGTCCTAACGTTGTGAACGTTAACAGAGGACTGAAATATATACAAGTAACATCTAATATTGTGGACAGGTCTAATAACATAGTTAATGGTAGCAAAAGTGGTTGTATCGCAGTACTGCCAATAACTAGCACACAGACACTTAAGGGCTCTGTACAACATTTTGGTGTTGGGTCGAAAATCCCAATAAACAAAGGAGTCATCAACCAACTAGAGTTCAAGATAACAGATCAGGACGATAACAGTATTAACGTTGGCGAGGTGTTGTTAGATTTACACATCACGTAGTGTATATGGAGCAAGAACTAAGAGATATTTACTACAACCCATCAACTGGTTACCAATCTGCCGAGAGGCTGTACCAAAAGGCACAAGAAGGCGGTCTAAACGTTAGTAGGGTAAAGATAAAGGACTGGCTAAAATCTCAAGACACATACACTAGGTACAAACCAGTTGTTAAGAAACACAAGTTTAGACAAACGTTTGTTGACTATCTGGGTGAGCAGATACAGATGGACTTGGTTGACATGGGCAAGTACAAGCATAAGAACAACGGGTATTACTGGATACTAACAGCCACTGAGATCCTTAGTAGGTATGCTTTCGCAATACCCGTCTATAGGAAAGACACGAAAAACATGACTAAGGCTGTCACAAAGTTACTAGAGAAGGCTAAGGTTAGATTTGGCGAGTACCCAAAGCTGGCTCAGTTTGACGACGGTAAGGAATTCTATAACGTTGGTGTGAAGGATCTATTGAATAAACACGATGTTAAGTACTTCAGCACGAACTCTGATAAAAAGGCAGCAGTCGTGGAAAGGTTTAACAGAACACTCAAGACGTCTATGTGGAAGTACTTCTACAGTAAAGGAACGTACAAGTGGATTGACGTTTTAGATCAGCTCGTTGAGAATTACAACAATACCAAACATAGTACTATTCTAATGAAACCTAAAGACGTTAGTAAGAAAAACGAAAACGAAGTATGGACGACGTTGTTTGGGTATCATTTCGGTGACTACCCACTACCAAAGTTTAAAGTAGGTGAGACTGTCAGGATATCAAAGTACAAGAGCATATTTGCAAAAGGGTATGAGGCTAACTTCACTGAGGAGCTATTCAAAGTTACAAAGGTCATACGCGGTGACCCTACCGTGTACGAGATAGAGGACCATGAAGGGGAACCTATCGTTGGTAAGTTCTACGAGGAAGAGTTGTCAGCTGTTGATAAAAAAGACGATGTATATAAAGTTGAGAAGATAGTGAAGAGAAAGAAGGTCAAGGGTAAAAAGATGGTTTTGGTTAAGTGGCTTGGTTACGATAGTAAACATAACTCATGGATACCAGAAAGCGATATTCAAAACATTGAGTAGTATATAATGGCTGAAGGAGGATTCGATGACATTGAAATGAAAAATCGTGAGGAAGAAAAAGAGCGTAACAATTTTAAGGAAAGTACAGACGAACAGTTAGAAATTGAAGTCAACCAACTCAATACTATACTCGAGGAAAACTGGACAACACAAGAATATAGTAGTGTACGTGACAGATTCACTAGGGTGAAACAAGAGCTAGAGAGGAGAGACATAGCACGCAGAGTACAAGACAGACTCACATATGAGGAGACATCATTCATAGATAGTGATGGCGGAAAAACGGTGACAATCACCAATAAGGTCAGTGGTGACGCCATGAAGGTCCCTTCAGTTGAAAACCCACCAATCACCGATGTACCCAACCACCCTGAAAACGATTTACGTACGTCTTTGAATAAATTCATGATAGATACGTATGATATAGGTCTTGATATGCACGACGACAACGCACTCGAGTTAGTTAATAACTCAAGCGTGAGGACTACAACTAATAATATTGATTACAAACCTATTTTAAAAAATGGTGAACGAGGTATACCACATATCGTCTTAATACGAAATGATAATGGTAGTCTAACTACTAACAGAACAAATAAAAACGATAAGGCGTTAACACAGTTCCTAAGTCTTATCGGTAGAATCGTTGAAAGGAACAAGACAAGTAGAGGACAGCCGATGATTGACACAACCCCTAACGACTCACTAATAAGAGGTCTAACAGATAGCGAGAACCGTGAGCTACAAGGTGTGGTAAACTCGTCAAATACTATAGACCCACAATCAAGAGTTGGTGATGACGGCGCTTTACAAGTTCAGGCAGATCATTACCAAGAAACAGTAAACAAAACACTAGAGCAATTAGATACAACTGAAGATGTGGATAAAATAAGTGAGCTAGAAGTAAGAATCAACGGTTTAAGAGAAGCGAGAGACAGAACAATTAATCAAAGAGAGGTGGAGGAGGTAAGGGAGCGACAAGAAGAGGACCTCACTCGGTTACAAAAAATAAAGGAGTGGTTTAGAGAAAATTGGTTGGGTGCCTCAGCTTTAGGAATAACCATAGCCTCTTTCATCACCACGATTATAATATCCGCTAGAAGCGTAGTCTTCAAAGGTGGTCAAGCACTTGGAAAACTAGGAAAAGCTATAACTAACCTAGCCACAAAGGCTGGCCCTCTACTGGCTGGACTGCTAAACGTGGTGGCAACTGCGCTAAAGTGGGGAGCTGCAGGCATATCTTGGTTAGCGTCTAATTTGTGGATCCTATAGCGATAGCACTAGCTTGGTTCGTCTACGATCAGTACAAACAGAGGAAATAAAACATGTGTTATAATATATAGTATGAATACTAGTGAAAAAGAGTTGCTTCCTGGATATAGACGTCGTGAAATATCTGCTATCAAAGGCACAAGGACCCGTCACGTTGTGACACTGAACCCTAACAAAGCCAATCCAGAGGAGGAGTTATACATTGATATCCCAAAGACAAAGGGTAATACTTGCTTGGTACCCTCCAGTTTCCATCTCCTATTCGACTTTAAAAGTGCGAACGTGAAATCATGGTTTCTTAATAACCTCTCGAGACTACTCTCTGAAAAACTGGTTATAAAACTAGCAGGTGAGACTGTGTACGACAACTGTGGTGAGAGTGTTATCGGTACGTACAGAGATTTATGGAGACCTAAAACAGAGCGAGCGGCTATGATCGAATACGGCCTAGCAAACGAGAACCTTCGAAAGTTAATCTCGAAGGATGACAGTGGCGCGGCCAGTGGAAACGTACAAAAAGTTAGCGATGGTCTGATGTTCTCTATTCATGGTACCAAACAAAAGATTCAACTTGACAAGATTCTGGAAGATCATGGCTTATACGCACCGTATAATATGAACAATAATCTCAGGTACATAATCACACTCCCCAAAGCAACTGATATTATGGTGGCTCAATCTGGATCAGCTGTTACTGGTTATACGTTGGAGAACCTCGAATTGGAGTACGAAACTATCGAGAGTCAAGAGATCGCTGATGAAGTATCATCTCTATACGCATCCGGTAGATCTCTATCGTACGAGCACGTCACGCTAATGAAGACTGTGGAGTGGGATAAAGGAATCACACTTGTGAACGAAAACATTAACCTACCAAGAAAGTCGATGAAAGCTATCGTTCTACTCTTCACAAATAAGACAAGAACTGACAGTGAGGAGTTCGTCTACCCAAATATAGAGTCAGTCAAACTTACTATTGAAGGCGTGCCAAATATGGTATACAGTCAAGGAATACCAAAGTCAAGACTATGGGTAGAAGCGAAACGACTATTTGGACGAAAACTAGACTGTGACCAGCACATGACTGTCCAAAAGTTTTACAAAGACGGTTTCGCTTTGGTTGTTGACCTTAGATCTATCGAAGACAACGCGAAAGTAGCCACTGGAAAAAAGATCGTGAATACTCAGTCAGGAATACTGATGGAAATCATTAAAAAAGTCACAACAGCGAACGTCATGTGTAGAATATTCATACTCTCCGACGGACTCGTAAACCTTATCAACAACGATCTACAGTCAATCCAATACTAAAACATATAGTATTCTATATGAAAACGCCTTTTAACATGCTAATTGTTGGTATGACAGCCTGTGGTAAAACGCACTACCTCTTGGATATGATAGAGAAAGACTACAACGAATCACTTCGATTACATCATTCTTATATGTCCAACATTTGAATGGAATAAAACGTACATAGAGTGGAAATACTTGAGAGACCCAAACTTTATCGCTATTCAGTGTGAGCAAGACAAGGTCGACGTATTTCTTAAATATGTGACTGGTATTTACAAAGGCACCAATTCATTGATAATACTAGACGATTGCGCTGGTGGGCAGGACGTCAAAAACAGAACAAGCGAACTAGTTAAACTAGCCTTTAGCGCTAGACACTACAACCTATCCACAATAGTCATAACACAACAACTAACCTCAATTAGTAAACCATACCGTGAGAACATCTCAAAGTTAGTAACATTCTACAACCCTAACAGAAACGATATGAAAATTATCGTAGACGATTATCTCAACGGAGTTGATAAAGCGGAAATTGAGAAAATAATAAAACAGTTGAAAGACAATGAGTACGCAAGATTGGAGATACTTCTAAGACACCCGTACTCGTACAAACTAGTTATTCCGCAAAAACAAAACACGTCGTATAGTATAGGACATGCCAAAACGTAAGACAAAAAATACTGATACAATCGACGAACTCATCGAAGACATACAAGAAGCAGAACAGGAAGTGATCGATGAGTCACAAACCAACACACCACAAGCCGACGACACTCCACAAACTGATGTAGACAAGAAAAGAGATGAACTAAGAAGACTCTCAGAGGACGGCGAGATAGACAAATCCGTCGCTTATCTCAAAAAGGCCTCAGATAAAGTCATCAACAAGATCTACGAAGAATGGGAGGTAAAAAGAATGGAGAAAGCGAACGTGTTTCTCTGTGATCTTTTAATAAGCAAGTTCGCCCACGCGTTAGGAGGGTTCAACGCTATTGAATCACCTGAAAAGCTAGAAAAAGAGTTGATCACTGACCAACTACTTAAAAGAGACGTAGAGAAGTTTATATCATACGTATCCCCCTACCTCCCTTGTTTAGGGTTGTTATCGGGTGGACTAACAACTAGTAAACACGTATTCAGTCACATGGCTAGAGGGGAAACCCCTGAGGGGAAACCCCCGAATGAAGGAGACAGCGCTATCTAATTACAATAATTTACAAAACGACTTAAAGACATGAGTATACACTAACTTAATGAGTGTAGAACGTCAGGAGCCAGTGGAGGAAAAGACAGCGAGACTCAACAAAGAGTTATTACTTATCTACCAGATTAGAGAGATCAAACGACAACTCTTCGCTAAGACTATCTTAGAACGTGAAAAACTAGACGAGAGGTTTAAACATACTGTACTCGGGGAAAGGATGACTAGCCACGACAGAGAGTTGCAGCTTCTACGTACTAATACTCGAAAAACTATTTTGGGAAACGCGTGTGATGGTTTTAGAGTATAATTTATTTTCGTTTCATTTAACAAATTTTATTTAACGAAATTTATTTCGTATCGTTTTAGTAGTCTCGAAAGTGGTGGTAACAGCACAAATTTTCCAATTTTAGTTGCGAAGCACGAAAAATTGGAAAAGTGTGCTGGTAGCCCCACTTTCTATACTACTTCGATCATAACGTCCTTTTACATCGCCTGCACTCTCGATTTGGCGTCTCTGGCTCAACATTGGCTTGGTTTAAATCGTACCTGACGGATCGTAGTGAAGAAGTTATCATCAATGGTGTTACCTCAGACCAACACATTCCTACATGTGGGGTACCTCAAGGTTCCGTTCTTGGAACCAATTATGTTCCTCGTATACATGTCTCCTCTTGGTGATGTCATCAGACAGTACAACCTTTCATTTCATTTTCATTCTATGCGACGACTCTCAGATATTCCTCTCATTCGACTCTCAAGTTCATCTGAACAGCATCAAGATGCAGTTTCTATCATAAATGATGCGGTGTCTGGCATTCGAGCTTGGATGACTTCCAATCTTCTAAAGCTAAACGATGATAAAACCGAGCTTCTGGTTATTGGCAACAAGCAACAATTATGTAAAATAAGGTATCCCCTCTCCATACTTTCTGGTGAAGAAGAAATCTGTCCCTCGGACAAGGTTCGTGATCTTGGTATAGTAGTTGATCCGCATTTTAAATTGCAGCATCACATTAGCAATACTAGCTGTCAAGACATCAATATACCATATACGGAACATTGCCAAAATTCGCAAGTACCTGACTGTTGAAGCCTCAGTGGCCGTTGTTCATGCGCTCATAACATCTCGCTTAATTGGACTATTGTAACTCGCTACTTTATGGCCTTCCTGATTACCAAGTAAACCGTCTTCAGTATGTCCAGAATTGTGCTGCTCGTCTCATTTATATGTCCGCGAAGAGGGATCATGTTACGCCACTCCCGATGCAACTTCATTGGCTCCCTGTAAAGGCTCGTGTAGTGTTCAAGATGAAGGCACCTACTCGACCGTTATGTTCCAACTCGGCCAGGTCTTCGGTCAGCGCATCAGTCCTGTCGATTTTCCATTCCTAGAACTTTTTCGAGGGCGCAAAGGTCCATGGCAGATCGGGCTTTCTCTGTATGTGCACCGGGACTGTACCTCCATTAGTACTTTTAAGCGACATTTAAAGACTTTTTTATTTCAAAAATTTTATTGTTGATTCTCGTACTTTTTAACCTTTTAATAGTGTCTTTGAATGGCAACAGAAAAAGGCACTATAAATACTTACTTATTATTATTATTATTATGTGAGTGGATCTCATGTGCCTGGCGCTTGTCGCATATTCACTCATATAGCACTATATTCACTGACTCGTACCTAGTCGTCTCTCTATCTCCATAAGAAAACTACTCTGACCGGGAACGTGCGAACTTGACCAATAAATCTCTTGACTCCCTGAAGTCCCCCCAACATGTAGAGACGACAGCCAATACTGGGGTTAGAAAACTCGTTAGGCCCTTTGTTGTTTTTGGGCTAGTGGTTATTTACATGGTTAAGTGACAAGATTCTGACGATTATTTTGCTCCCCTGGCCTTTTAGCTAATACTGGCGGCCATTTTGAATAAGGCCTGGTTACACAGGAAATTCATAAATGAAGCCCAATTGGAGCCTGAGTTTTTCGTGTCAGCACAATGCCCGGCAGAAACGGTTGAATCGATGTTGAGCCGAAGTAAATGCGAACTTTGGTGTGCAGCGGTACAATTCAGATTCCGTTCACACTACGGTTGAAACGGCAACAAAAGTTATCCGATAGTTGTCGTAGGCAGTGTAGAAATACAAAACGAAAACCTTAAAAGCTATAGTTGATGAACTACCGAAATAGTGTTGTATGTAATAATAATAATAATTTTAATGATTTATATAGCGCTTAAATAATAAAATATCCAAAAGCGCTAAACAATAATTGAGAAAATGCTAAAATTGTTAAAGTGCCCATGACCCCAAATACGATATTACGGATATAGATGCTACATGAAGTGAAAAGTTGAATGCCAAAATATTTTATGATTTGAGCTTTGCGTTGATGTGCTATAAAGATTTGTTTGTCAGAAATGGTAATGATGTGACGTCATTTACGGCATTTGGCTTTCTTTTCTGCTTTCCGTGTGATAGACTGGTTGAGGAATGAGGATTTGAGTGAAAAAGTTGATAAAATCTTTACTATAGCGGTCAAGTACATCATCAACGTTTGAGTTAGATTAATTTGCTTTAACAGTAGAATATTGTATCCGAAATGATGCCGTAAATGACGTCACACTTCATGTAGCATCTATATCAGTAATATCGTATTTGGGGTCATGGGCACTCTAAAAAAGGTTCCTATTGTAATACCACTAAATACTAATAACATTATAAAATATATATAGTACAGAGCAATGATTAAAAACTAACATGAAAATGCCTTCTTAAAAAGATAAGTTTTTAATTGATTTTTAAAAGAGTTAATAGTATCGCAGTTTCTGATACTAAGGGGCAACGTGTTCCATAATGCTGGAGCTGCGTAGGCAAAAGCTCTGTCACCAAAGGTTTTTGCTTTTGTACGAGGAACCAGAAGAAGATTTTGATTGTCTGATCTTAGACGGTAGCTGCTTGTAGGCTTGCCTATCAAGAGTTCTGATATGTAATCCGGTGCCATGGAATTAAGAGCTTTATAAACAAGGCGCATGATCTTAAACACAACCCGATACTTGACAGGCAACCAGTGGAGATGAATCAGAACAGGAGTGATGAGAGCAAATTTTGGTGATAAGCACGTCACTCTTGCAGCAGCATTGAGAACCTTCTGGAAGTGAGTTGCAGTAATGGCTATTGGTGTGATGTTACAAAAGCATGAATCAAGGTTTTGGTTGATTCAACAGACAAGAATTTTCGTATTTGTCTGATGTTGTAGATGCTTCTAAAAGCTTTTATACTGCAAATCTTTCCCACATGCACATTCATTGACATGTTGTTGTCAAACCACGTACCCAAGTTCCGTGCACTGTTTGTATAGGTTTGATGTCAGAATCGCCAACCTTGAGAGAGTTAATATCAACTTTTTCCAACAGCTGGCGAGAACCAATAATCATAACTATTCTGTCTTAGAGTCATTGAACATCAGTTTGTGAGAAACTAACCATGCACGAACACCAACGATAGATTCCTCAATAACTTTAACCGCATGTTCTTGACCACCTGTTAACACTGGCCGAAACGAGAAGTAGAGCTGTGTATCATCGGCATATCCATGAGCAGATGGTAAATGCTTGCTTATATAACCTGGAACAGTTGCAGAGATACATATAGCAGGAAGAGAACCGGTCCAAGACAGCTGCCTTGGGGAACCCCACAATCTAGGCTGAAGGCCTTGGAAGACTCTTGATTGATAAGTACACGCTGCTTTCTTCCATGTAAAAACGACTTGATCCATTTGAGCGCATCACCGACAACACCAAAATCAGACTCCAATATGTCCACCATAATCCTGTGGTCAATTGTATCAAAGGCCGCGCTCAAATCTAGTATCACAAGAAGAGTAACTTCCTGTCTGTCCATACTCATTAGAATATAACTTTGAACTCTGACGAGAGCAGTCTCAGTTGAGTGAAATTGGCGATAAGACGACTGGTTCGTAGGAAGAGGAGCATTCTCACAGCAATGTTTAAACAGCTGACAAACAACTGTTCTCTCAACAGACTTAGAGATAAAGGATAAGTTGCTAACAGGTCTAAAATGTTTAAAAATAAGTTCAAGGCCAAATTTCATTAAGAGAGGTATAATAAGCGCGGTTTTCCATTTTTCCGTAACATATCCCTCTTGCAACGATAAGTAGATAATTTGTGTAATAACAGGAATCAATTCTTTAAAACACAGTTTCAACAGCCATGTTGGAATCGGATCCAACTGACAGAAACTATCCGAAGAACTCATTATATATTATGTCATGAACCTCTTGCTCGGTGACAGAGGAGAACTTTGCTAATTTAATATCAGGAGGGTGACACTCAACAGATGGTGAATCAACCACAATGTTATTAATGTCATCTTTTATCAGTTGAATTCTCTGATAAAAGAATTCACCAAAATCTTCATGAGGAGGTAATATAGTAAATAGATTGTCCTGACGCTCTTTACACAGGGAGTTTACAACTTTAAATAGCTTCTTCGAGTCACCCGCACAGTGGTCAATGAGATCAGAATAATGTTTTGTCTTTGCAATCTTGGCAATAGAGCAGAATATTCATTACAAGCGTCACGATAGTTATCCTTATCACATTGCTTTTTGGATTTATGCATCTTTTTCTCTAATTTCCGACGCTTGATTTTTGATTTTTTAAGTTCGTCAGAGTACCAGGGTACTCTATAGGTCTCACTACGACCACTTTTTTTTGTAAAGGAGCATGCTTATCGAGAATTTGTGATAGCGTGTCATTATAACACTTCGCCAGATAGTTCAGTCTGAGCCAAGCTGAATTACATAAATCAGATGTAGCAATGTCAGCTTTGAAGGCTTCCAAATTGATTTGCTTAAGCTTACGAAATCTCAGCTCATTTACCGATCGAGTAAGGCCAGGAATGGACAGTTTGCACTCAACAAAACAATGGTCAGAAATGAAGAAACTTGCTTGCAGAGAAGATAGATTGACATCATTCGACGATCTAGAAATTAGGAGGTCCAGTGTATGCCCTGATGAGTGAGTAGGTATTCTTACATGCTGAGAAAGGCCAAAAGTTTCCAAAAGTTCATTAAATTTTATGGTGTCACTATCGAGAGGGTCATCCAGATGGAAGTTAAAATCACCAGCTATCACTAAAATTTCAGGACATAGAACAATGTTCTCAAGTAGATGGAGAACTCATCAAAAAACACATTTGAGATAATACGATGAGATTCAGAATAAGGTGGGCGACAGACAGCAACAACCTTAATAACACGGCCGTGCGCTGAGAGATTCCACTCGGAAAACTCGAAAGATCGTTTCTCATTGCCATCAATTAAAGATACTTTATAGTACATAGGAGGTCTAACATTTTGAGCAAAGGGCCTTCGTCACGTTTCACTCTCTGACGGAGAGCTTTCGCCCCAAACTTTTAGACTTCTACACACTATTTCGGCAGTATACACCAACCTTTTTGAGTTCGAACGCATGGCTCTTTCTCTGTGAATGCATGTCCTCAAATATAGGTGTGTCTATATGTCTTTATAACTGTATAAGCCTATAGATGCTATAGAACCTATAGATGTTATAGAACCTATAGATGCTATAGAAACATTATATTATCGCTATTGAATGAAACAATATTATGTTGTTGCCTCGTTCTATTTCAAAACCACGCAACATATATAGACTCTATATAGCATCTATATAGGTTCTATAGTCTATATAGCATCTATAGATTATATAGTCTTTATAGCATCTATATATGTTCTATACCATCTTAGGTTTTATAGTTTCTATAGCATCTATAGGTTCTATACTATCTATAGCCGGTTTTATAGCATCTATAGGTTCTATAGCACCTATAGGTTTATATAGTTATAAAGACATAGACACACCCATATTTGATGACATGCGTACTTAGTATAATTTCTGAGCTTAAACGAGTGCTGATTGGCTGACTGGCCAGTAAATCTGAGACGATAGTCACCGCGTAGCGCGGTGACTATCGTAGCGCGGTGACTATCACTTCACTAGAAATCATACTTGAAAAAGTGTTTTTTTTGTAACCTCTTTGGCGAGATGAATTTCATCCCTTGTTTACATGGGAATTTCTAGCCCTCCTAACCGAGCTGGCTCGCTGCCCAAGCTGGCTCGCTCGAATGGATACGGCTGGATTTATTTTCGCACGAAACCCAGAATCTCACTTTTGCGCACAAGTGTTCAATTTGTAACCTATAAACATACGCAAACAGGTCGTGCGAAATATAAAGTTGTCCAGAAAATACTGGTAAAGATACACTTTGTCGCTTGTACGGAGCTTTTATTTCCCAGCCCTCCTAGGAGGGCCAGCCCTCTTCAGTGCGTTTATATGGAAAATTTCCAGTCCTCCTAGGCGAGACCTGGGGTTGTCACTTGTCAATAGCGAGATCTCGCCTAAGAGGGCCAGCCCTCTCGTCATGTAAATGCAAACAAATGTTTACAAGGAATTACACTGAGACGCGGGATCTCGGCAAAGAGGGCTGGCCCTCCTCCATATAAACACCCCCTTAGCAACACTTGCCCTGATTTTGGAATTCCTCAGTCAACTCCACAGAATGCGCTGAATTGAAAACGAAACTAAAGTTCCATAGATCTGCAATAAAAATGCCATTTATTATTACATGCCTATAGATTGTCTACGAGTCGCTAGCCTTGTAATTTGTCATATAGTATAGTCATGTACAGCACAGTTCCCACACTTCCTGCCAGCCAACTTTTCCAATAGAGCGATCTGCCGTACTTGGTCGCCAAACACGGAGCCAAAACCCCAACCCAGAACATCGCCCAAGGCAGTGTCCTCGATAGTGGCAACTCTCGTCTTCTGTGAGGACCGGGGAATCGGCCTCGGGTTTCTTCATTGTCGGAATAAAACTGAGAAAGGAGTCTAAAAGTAACAGTGAGATGTTTTCAGATTCAAAATGTTTTCGGATTCATATCGATAGAAATGTTCGTATTCAAGAGAAATGTTCGTAAGGAGAGAATAATCTTTAAGATATCTGTATTGACTTTTAAAGCAATACATGGATTAGCGCCATCATACATTAGTGAATTAGTAACAGTGATAAGACCAAGTATTTATCAGTTACGTAGAAATAATGAACTATTGATAGAGCCAGCTAATAACAGAAATACGAAGAAGACTTTAGGTGATAGAGCTTTTAGTTTTGGAGCTCCTACAGTTTTTAATGCTTTGCCGCATTTTATCAGACGGGATAGTAATTTTAATAGTTTTAAGTCTTCATTGAAAACGTATCTTTTTCAAATTGCATATTGTACATAGATTTATCCGGGGTTTTTTTTATTTTTGTTATTTTTTTATTTTTGTTATTTTTTTTTTTTTATCTTAGCATATTTTAACATTATTACTATTATTATATTTTGTCACGCGCATTTGATCATATTCTCATGTAAATTTGCGCGATATAAATATTAAAAATTATTATTATTATTATTATTATTCATGAAGCGTTTACGTGCACTGTACTGTACACGTAAATCCGTACCTGAAAGTGGGGGAGGGGGGGGGGGACGTCGAGGGCGTAGCCTGGACCCTCCTAAGTGACCTCGGGGGCATGCTCCCGGGAAAATGTTGAAATTCAAAGCCTCTGAGATACCATTTCCTGCAGGATCGCGGTGATCGCGGTCTCAATTAGGATTTAAAAAACAGCATATTTTTACTAATACAAATAAATATCTAAAAAGGTTGGTCTACTGCCGAAAGCATTGTGTTAGGGCTGCGACAAACATGCCAAATGTTTCGGAGGTATTGAGGTCTAATCATATCATGATTAATGATACATCATTAAAACGCTGTCTGCATGTATACAAGAATTGTGTATCTGCACTCCGCTATAGAATAAGTTGTTCGAAGTGCTCAGCTAAACGGCGTCCGAAAATTATCTGACTGTTTGACCGTGTCTCAATAGCTCAATGCATGGTAAGAGACTTTGGGTTTGTTTTCTGGTTAGGGCAGTCAAATAAAAAATGTTCAGAAAAACTTATACTGAAAACTCGAAAAATAACGACTCACCTGTCTTTGATGGAAAACATTTCAAAAATCCACTGTTTTCTTTTCTCACAATCCTATGAAATTTAAAATGATCCCACGCATACTTAAGATATATATAAACTGTTTTGCCGTGTTTTACATTATAGCAATTGATTATTGGTTTAATCCAATCACCAGGCAATGGTTAATGATTGAAAAAAGTTTTCATATGAATGAGCAAATAGTTTAGACACATTTGCTGTCATTTACAGATGACAAAAACAGCAAACCAACGAATGTGATGAAAATATTTAATGGTATATAAGACGTTTATATTGTTTACTTGGTTTCGTTTATAGTGCCTATGAAACGAAAAATTCAACACCCTGTTATGACCCACTTTGGTACAGTACTTCATGATACGCTGGATATTATGGTGTTATCGGTTTTTCAATCACGGTACGGGTAAGTACTTTTATCGACGTTCAAACATCGCTATTTTGATAGAAAAAATGTCCAGAGTCTGGGAACGAAGCAGCAGACTAGTGACGTCACACGTTAGAGTCGTCGATAATATCGAGATGTTTTTTGTGGCTCTTGAGTGCTTAGCTGATGAACTATGGGCCAAAATCAAGGATTTGGGAATCTGTAAACCTTATACCGATCGCGACGTGGTGGTCGAAAGAAACGATCTAACAGTTAAATCGATTCGACTCTTCAATTGACTAGCGTTGTGTGTCAATTGTTGCAATCACATACTAGCCTAATTCGGCCTTGGTTAAATAACTCTGTCCCTGACTCTGCGATCAAGCTCGTAGATCGTGTATGCTTCAGGAGGGACAGGTTTAATACTCGTGGCGGTGGTGTTTGCATTTACGTTGACTCACGGTATCCTTGTCAACGTGTCAATAATTTTGAAGTTCCAGAAATTGAATCATTAATGTCAGTCCTTTTCGATTGCCTCGTTCAATATCAACCATATCCTAGTTGGTTGCTGTCTACCATCCCCCATCAAGCGACACCGAAATGAATCTTAGACTACTTGATCACATACAGAAGATCACTGACTTGTTTCTTCTTAAACATCCTGAGGGCCTGATTATTATCTGTGGTGATTTCAACCCACTCAGTACAGGGTTAACGGAACGATTAATGAGGCATAAGACCGGCCTATTCCAAGTAATCAATGTGCTAACAAGAGACACTGGAATACTTGATTGATGTGTTACCAAAAAACCTAAGCTCTTTGTGCCACCGACACAGCTTCCAAAGATAGGTGGTAGTGACCACTTTGCTGTTGTGATTAGACCCTCCGTTCCTATATACCATCTACCAAGGCTACTAAGAAATCAATTTGGAAGCGCGATTTAAGGGCTAGTAATTTCAATGCCTTTGGCAGGTGGATAACCAGCTTTGATTGGAGTGCCGTACTGAATCTACCCTTATTTTTGGATAAATTCAACTCCTTTAATACCATACTCTCCGAAGCTATTGACATCTATCTACCCTGCATAAAGTCAAAGCCTGCTCCTCTGACAAACCATGGGTAACGTGCAAATTGAAGAGGATGATTACAAGGAGGCAAAAGCTACTTTCATCTGATGGTAAAGATTCCCTGGAGTATAGGCTAATTAGGAACAAAGTGCAGAGGGAATGCAGGTCCTGTAAAAGTACCTTCTATGCCAACAAGGTTGCAGCCCTTAAAGACACAAACATCTCTCGGTGGTGGAAGGAGATTAAAGGTCTGGGTGGCCTGACAGATTTGTGTGAATGGTGGCACCAAATGTTGGATGAGTACAATACACCTCACACTTCACCCCACTTCAGCTCCCCCACGCTGCCTGGTCCCTGTTCCTGCTGAGTACCTGTGTCCAGTCAAAAGGCTTACAAAGTATTACGGCAGATTAAGATCAACAAGTCGCCTGGCCCAGATCCCGTCCCCAATCGTGTTTGGAAGGAATTTGCATTCGAGCTTGCACCAGTTGTGTGCGATTTATATAACTCATCATTGGTAGAAGGCATTGTGCCTGGGAAGCTGAAGCAGTCTATTGTGAACCCTGTACCTAAATGCTCCCCCCCAAAGTCTATCGAAGATGATTTATAAGGCCCATGATCACCTTAACCTCACAGCCGGCAAATTAATGGAGAGTTTTACCCTAGACTTATTGTTTAGACAGATCATAGATAAATTGGACCCTAAAAAGTTTTCTGTTAGATGTAAATCTACCACCCAGGGCCTTGTTTATCTCATGCACTCCATCCTATAGTCATTAGATAGAGGTAATAATTATGTAAGAATTTTTTTCGCTGATTTTAGTAAGGAGTTTGGAGATTTTAGTAAGGTGCTCCCCCAGCTATCTTCCTCATCTAGCTAATGAAATCAATGCGTTTGCTACCCAACGTGGTATGCGCCTTAATCCTAAGAAATGTAAGGAGCTTGTGTGATTAATTTCCTCAATTATCAGCTTGCGCCAGTCAATGAGCTACACCTGATGGGTACTACAATTAAGAGGGTATAGCTATAAATAATATATAGCTATAAACTTCTGGGGTATATATAAGCTGCAATACGTATACTCGAGAAATCTGGAGTCCCCCAGACAGACGTGGTTAATATATATTGTTCCCTAATACGCTTCACTCTTGAGTATGCTTCACCTGTATGGGCTGCCCTCCCTGAGTACCTTTCCAATTTGGTTGAGTCGATACAAAGGAGGGAACTACGTATTATTTGCCCTTGGCTCGATTACCATGATGCATGCACTTGTCCAGTCTGGCCTCCTGCGGCTCTCTGATCGTAGGGCCGAATCATGTGTAAAGTTTATGGAAAGAATATCTAATTTAGAACCAATTAAATATCTAGTCCGCAAACCTGGACAGTATGGTCTGCGTTCTCGACAGTCTAGGACCTCGAAAGTTTCAGGCAAGACCAAGCGTTTAAACGACTTAATTTATTACGCTAAAATACATGACATGGCTTGAATATTTACATATGTATATATATTTCCAATGTTATACCGTATTATTTGTATATCTGACCACCACTGTAATTCAGCAATTTGCTGCGAATGTTGGTAATTAAACATATATTATTATTATTATAAATATTACTGATGTTTGAGTTACAGTCAACTTCCTCCTCTGAAAGCGTGATCAGTATCTAGAATTTATACCGACTCTGACGTGTGACGTCAAAGAGGTCATTTGACCGCGCGATGAGGTGGGATAAAATTGGTGTAATTTCTCCACTTTTACATAAAAAATAAAGCACTTTCCTTTGTCGGGGTCGCCACCTAATTGGTTGATTAAAACAATAAAACAATAGAATCAACCACAAAAAAACCAATATCCTAACCCTAACCACTTTGTTCCATATAGCCAATCACAAAACATGTTCATTTTAGGTACGTATTTACCGCTTTGTCGTAATTGAAAAACCGATACCACCATAAGATTCAGCGCATCAAGAAGTACCAAAATGGGTCATAAGAATAGAGTAAATTTTACGTTTCATAGGCAATTTTACAGAAATAACTGGAAACAAAACACATTTCAAAATCTCGCTCGTAAAATGATAAAAGTTCAGGCTCGTTATATCTAATCGTTAAATAAATACCGAGTAGCATAATTATGATAATTAGTTAGTATCTACTAAAAAGTTAGTATCTACTAAAGCTCTCAATGTCTATGAAGCGATAGTTAACTCGTAGAAATTTCAAGCGTACAATCTAATTGTTAATTATCAAGAGGCAAGCTGCAACATTTACGTGTATATACACTGCATACCTGTGGTATCTGGTTAGGAGTGACTCGTCTGACATTGATATGAATCTCTTGGTCTCGGTTCTGCACAAACTCTTTAAAATACAAACACATCACATCAACCACAAACAAGCATCACGTTCTTTAGCTGCACACTGGATCTAAAATGAAAGAGTTGCTGCTCCCATTTCAGTAGAGAATAAAAAAATAACGAAGCCGAATTTAATACTCGTGCTACCACAGTAGCCCGAGCAATAAGGACCTCAAGATGTAGGATTTTAGCATTTGAAACGGTTAGTTTATTACAATATTTGATTCTTGCAGCTTGTTTTATAGTACAGCTAAACTGATTGCATAGACTTTGTTAAAGCGAATCTTAAAGGATATTGGCAACAAAAAATAAGTTTGTCTAATATGAAAGAACTCGTAAAATGATAGAGCAACACCTTTTATAACTTTCCCGTATTTTACTTCGTTTTTTAAATATTTCAGTTTGTTTGATAGGGGTGGAGAATTTTCACTCATTAAAATATTAGTTACATCTTCAAGTTTGTTCCACAAATTTACTTGAAAATGTGCGTATAACAACTCCCCATGATAATCACGTTGTAAACTTAAGCAATCACTGAGATATAATACATTTTTTAATGAGTGAAAATTCTCTACCCCACACCTGACGTCAGAGACCATCTCATTTACATATCAAACAAACTGAGATATTTCAAAGTAAAATACGGAAAGTAAAATACGGAAAAGTTGTAAAAGGTGTTACTCTATCATTTTACGAGTTCTTTCATATTAGACAAACTTAATTTTTGTTGCCAGTGTCCTTTAAAGTGACTTTTCAGTTCTTCGTTGTTATGCATGTTTAGAATACACTTTCATATTTTTTTTTCAAAAAATAGACGGTGTTTTTAAGCATAAAAATCCGACCATTTATTAAAACATTTGTCACAGAGACTGGGTCCGAATTTAGCCCTGATGACGTCAAGATGTTTGATAAACAGAGAGCTTCAGAGAGGGTATTTTTAAAAAATATCAAGCGATGCGGCAACTAGTGTTGATAGAGCACTAGTAACGCAATATCTTCCACCGTGTTTTGTAGCTTCACTAATTTCTGCTACCTCGACATCACACCAACAAGTCACATGGTATTTAATTGAATTGATAATTTGATTGATAATTTAATTGATAATTTAATTGTATTGTATTTAACTGAATTGAGCAAGTTGCAGCGAATTCAAAATTTAAAAAATCGGAGCATATCTCCCCTGTGCTTCGTAATCTTCACTGGTTGCCGGTGAGATCAAGGATTGTTTTTAAGATACTAATAATTACTTTCAAGGCTTTGCATGGCCAGGCGCCTGTTTATATTACTGATTTGCTAACTAAATATAAACCTACTCGTGCTTTGAGATCATCTGACCGAAATCTGCTACTTGAGACAAAATTCCAAAACGGTGTCTCGTGGAGACAGAACATTCAGGGGGCCCCAGGTTCAATATTTGTGAAGGCCCCCCTAGTACGAGTGCCGAAGGCACGAGTCGAGCGTCCTGAGTTTTCTAGGTGGGTCCGGGGGTATGCTCCCCCAAAAAATTTTTAAATCTAGAGTCTCTTAAATGCCATTTCCTGGACTTTGGGGGAAGATTTTAGAGTTCTGATGGTCAGAAAACGACATTATAACATATCAAAATTTACAATTTGTTTAGAAATTAGTACGGTTTTACCATAAATCTTTAATTTACATTTATAGATGAATCGTGGAATTTATGTTTACGTAAAATGTTCGTTTTCCTTAGGTTAAAAACGCCAAATGTCGTACACGTCACCACGTGGCACGTGAAGGAGAAGAAAGAAGCATATCACACCATCAAATGGATATTTTGTTGTTGCGTGCATGCGTTTTTCGTTTCTCAGAGGCCTCCCTGGCAATGTGTTTTTTCTCTACAGCCTGAGCCTGGGGCCCCCCATTTGGGGGTCCGAACCCATAGTAGTTACGCCACTGTGTAGAATCTAAACCACGTATCAAGATAAGGCGATCATATAGCCTTACAATATTAAAATAACACACGGTAATCATATTGCGTGTTTATAATTTGAACAACATTTACTTGAAAGAGCAAGCCTCGCGAAGTTATAAATCTTCTATTCAAGCAACACTCTTGCCAAATCGAACTTCACGTTTGTAATATTTGCTGAATTGAACGTTCTAATCGAACAAACGAACGGGAGTACAATAACATACAGAATCATGCGGGATGTCACCGTTGTCAAAAACATTGAGGTTATATAGTGTCTCCTTGAATTAAGACCCTGTCGTTTGTTGCCGTGTTCTACTCGATAACAATCTAAACCACGTATCAAGGCGATCATTATTTCTGAATTGAACGACTTATCTGGCGGTCGAGCGGTCATATTTCAAATCGAACAAACGAACGGAAACCTACGTCACAAAACGTCATAAAACTGGACAGACATCCAGAAGGACATCCACTGTGCCGAGTCTATGTTCGCTTTACATAGTTCCGCGAAGAGGTCTGGACACGAAACACAGTGACCCAAGTTAAGATTAGTGTGCTGCTAGCTCCCTGAGTGTCGGCAGCAAATATGAAAATGAGAAATAAGAGAACTTCAATGTGTCGAAAAATACTTAAGTAATAGTACTTACGTATATTAATGGACGACGTTTCGACATATTCTCATGCTCTTTCACTTAAACAGCACTTGTGGGGTGGAATATCCCTTCAGAGTTACGTTAGGCACTGACATGGAAAAAAATAACACATTAACTTACCAAGCAGTCCCTTGGCTTTTTTTCTTGGCAAAATATTTTCATATTTGTCTTTGTATGCAATTGTAAGGTCGTAAACAGCATGAAGATGGTTTGCAAGAGCCTCTAGAGCTATCTATACAAGGTAAACGCATTGTTGATGTTCCACAAGACTCACTTTATTTATAATTTATGATTTGTTTCATTTTGTAATATTTTATATGTATGTTTATATACCAGGAGTTTGGTGTCAATTGGGACGAAAGTTCTGTTTCTCTCTCCTGCTACATTTATTGTTTTGTCTATATATTGTTTGTTTGTTTGTTTGTTTGTTTGTTTGTTTGTTTGTTTGTTTGTTTATTTGTTTGTTTGTTTGTTTATAAATTATTATTTGAATTTAAGTGGGAAATTCAATAAACTAAACTAAACTAAACTCGCTCGTGTAATATTGTTTATTGTTTATTAAGCTTCCGTTGTGAATACAAAGTACACAACGAGGGTCAGTCACAACAGAGCAAGGCTCCAATTTAAGTGAAAGCCCAGGCAAAAGATAATATAATATTATACATTAATAAAATAAAAATAATAGATAATTAAGATTAACAACATTGTCTAAATTTAAGTATAAGATCCTAAAAGAGGAACACTTTGGGCAAATTGCCTTCACTGTGAACACATTTTCATCGTTAAATGTTTGTATTAGTGCGTATATTGTTTAACTAGAGTATATTTAAATGAAGTCACAGCAGGTAGAGATTTAGCAGAAGATTGAAGAGCGTTCCATAGCTTAAAAGTTTGATTAAAACAGCTACGTTGAATAAGGAAGTTCTGCAATAATTTATCTTAAATCTAGTGAACAACTTTGTCTATAGTATCTAACTTTGTCTATACAGTACTGATATACAAATCGAACGCATTTATATGAAGTAAAAAGAGATTATTCCATGTATCACAAGAATTTCGTGGCGCAAAGCCATATTTTCACATGTGAAAATGCAATATTTCCAATCAAAATCGCGTATAGATTCTTTTACGTGTGAAAATATAACCAATGAAAAATAAAAGAATAAATTAAGAGCCAATCAGGAGATTGTAGAGTTAACATGTAGTCCTGTTTTTTTTCTCCGAATCCACAATTATTATTATTTGTTACCTGGATTACTCTTACTCTCTCAACTGAACAGAGTCTGTTAATTTTCTGAATAAATTTTACACACCCTCGTGAGTTCAGTTCCATGAGGGTTTGTTCTCATTTGAGTAAAATTTTTAAGTAAACATAATGTTTTCTCGTGTTTGGATCCCTGATGAAACACTCAAACTCGTTGTTCATATATTACATATATAATATATATAATATATATATTGTAATTAGCTCTCGGCTGCGAATGGTCAGCAAATTGCGCTCTTCGTTTGGCAAGGCGCTTCAAAGTGGCGGATAGCTCACCATCTGTTGAAGAGTGAAATTCTGTTGTCATTAGATATTTTGGATTCTTCGCAGGAGGTTGATATGGCACCCGTCTACACACGTAAAAATCTCACAGGTTGTAACAACGTTGTTGATTCAACATGCCTGTAACAGTGTTGTCAACTACATTATAGAATATGACTGTTAAAATAACAGCACTGTTCAAGCATGTTTTAACAACCAAGTTCATGGCTTTATGTTGTACTTAACAACGCTGTTCAACCTTGTTATATCATGTATGAACAATGTTGTTCAATGCTGTTCAAGCCTGTTCGATCATCAGCCATGAACAATACTGTTCCAACATCCATGAACAGGCCTGTTGACAACCCTGTTCAACCTTGCCAGCTCAACCCTGTCGATATCAACCATGTTTTTGGCTGTTAACAGGTAAAAACAGACTGTGCGTTTTTACGTGTGTAGTCTCTTGAATGAATTTTCAAGAGACTAGACGGCTGCTCCAAGTTTCAGAGACTTTGTTTTTTAGAAACTATCACAATTTTATACACGTGAGAGTATAAATTCTGATGACTACGAGCTGCTTTGCGTAACAAAACTTTTCCGATACATAGAATAATCTGCATATCTATATATATATGCAAATATCAATATGTCATGCAGTACCTCAATGGCTTTTGTTTTTGGAGTCAACACATGGTGGAGAAGTGGAAGACCTGTCAACAAGCGGGAAAATAATAAATTCATACAAGCATACATCTTATATATATTTAGAATAGAAGTTCACTATTGAATTTTCAATTGGAAATATTTCGCGAAATATTAGTGATAATGTTCCTAAATTATAACACACAGTATACTCTTCATGGTAAGAAATTGTAGCACAAACTTTAAAAAGTTTCAAAACAAATACACGCATTTATAACATTACTGTTCAAAGATGCAAAACGTGATTTCACATTACATCTTCATATTACAATCGGTTGTACATCTTGCGGGTACAGCGCCGTAGCGAAGCTGGTATTGGGCAGTATGGCACCCCCCCCCCCAACTTTTACAAAATTGCAATATTCGTAAAATTCAGGCCTATTCGGAAAATTGGGACCTGTTTACTTTAAGACTATATTATAAGAGATTATGTCAATATATACTGTTTAAATGTACATCAAATGTACTGGTAACAGTAAACTTGTCAGTTGAACCAGGGGTGGCGCCAGGAATTCCCCGACAGGGGGCTAACAGGTATTGGTAACTCCTCTAGGGGGGTCGGGGGGCATGCTTCCCCGGAGAATTTTTGATTTTCTAAGCCTCTGAAACGCTATTTCCTGCATTTTGGGCGCAGTTTTAACACAAAATTAAAATTAAAAACAGTGAAAAGTCACGATGTTATAGACAGTATTTCCTTACTGTATACGAAACTCTAAGAATAATATTCATGTGCAAAAACTAGACGACAGTGAGCGCGCGAAACAACACAGAGGTGATAGATTTGTGCCAGAAATGAAAGTTGATTACCTTTGAGACGAAAGTTGATTTACCTTTGTTAATATGTAAAAATAATACACAAACTTTTTTCTTTTTTCATATTTTTTCTTTTTTCTTTTTTTCTTCCCGCTCGTTCCCCGAAGAATTGTTAATTTTTCCCCGACAGGGGGGCTAACGGCCCCCGACGGGGGGGGGGGCTGTAGACCCCCTGCACCCCTCTGGCGCCACCCCTGAGTTGAACGTAAGTTAACATGCAGATAACCTAATCTACTGAAAGTAATGGGTCACATTTTGACACTTTGTGTAATAGTTTTAGTATATGGGTAAAATGCAGTACCGTTACTACCATAACGAACTGTGATAACCATCTAGTTCCGATTCAAGGGAAAGTGAGCGAAAACATGTATTCGACGCTTTAAAGGCAAATATAACTATCCTAATGATTTTCTAAAAAACTGTTTAAAACCTGCAGTTACTCCACCACGTACAAACTCTGAGAACGAAAGTTCGGTGATGGGTTTTGTGGTTGTTCCGTATATTCTAGGGATTACGCGGAACCAATTAAAAGAATCTTAGGTAGTTTCAACGTAAAAGTTGCTCAAAAACCTTTCTTGACTTTTGGTCATATTTTTGCAAAACCTAAGGATCGTATTGCGAAGGAACAGAGGAAAGACGCTATTTATTCCATTCCGTGCAATGACTGTGATCAGGAGTACATCGGTCAGACTAAACGTCAGTTTCGTACGCGTTTGAAAGAACACCAAAAGGCTGTTTTCTTTTCAAAAAAGGAAAATTCTGCTTTGTCGCAACACGCGTGTGCAACCTACCATGAGATTGCGTGCGAAAATTCCAAAATTATTAACACTAATCCGCAGTACCATCAGAAACGTTGTCTGGATCGCTAGTTTAGTAACTGTAGGTCATTATGAGCGGGTGATTGCTGCATGTTGTAGATGTCACTGCATTTATGCATTACCTTTACGTTGTGCAAACTGTTGACTTTGTTTTAGTTGTTCAGGCTTATCGAGATTCAAACGCGTTCCTTCAGGAAAGATAACAAGCCACAGCTAAAAATCGGAGAAATAATAAACAATCAACCACATTCTTGCTGGGTTTTGTATGATAACAGCATTTATAGAGTTAATATATAATCTCGATGTATAATCTTGATCTATATAATCTCGATGTAAAACGTACGGGCGTGCCGTTCCTCTTAAATCCCATAATTTTTCTACAGACAAAAAAAGGCAAAAACAAGTTAGGTGAATTGGTTGTTATACTATGAAGATATGATTCATAATATTCGTTAAAAAGCACATAACTAACACATAGGTTGCTGGGAGTTCACGTGCGAATAAATGCCTATAAATGGCGTAAAAATGATCAAGCAAAACGTACTAACGAAGAGGTAAGGTGCACAAAGCGTCTGTACAGGGAATCTATACGAAATCTTTTTAATAGACGTCCTGGTCTGCACGAGAAAGTATTTTCTTTCGTTTTTCGCACAGACTTCGTCGATTCTTCGTCGCTCGGTCTGCACAAAAACCTCAGGCAAATACTTTCCTCGGTTAAAATAAGCGAAATCCGTTTGGCAGGTTTTCCCCACGTCGAACACTCAAAATACGGGATCTCTGGTTCTGATCGAAAATGGGTGGCACGCCAATCTCCAGATGAATCAATCTTTCATCAAATGAAAACATACTGCGTGGCGTTTGATTGGAAAAGTCTCTACTAATGGTTTTTAATCTTTTTTTTCAAAGCTCTAGACATAATAACCGAGCAGTGTTTTATTTCTGTACCTTCGGAGTCTTGTCATGTCGACGGTTGAATTTCGTTTCACGTAAATAGAACCATGCTGTGCAGGAAAAACAAAAATATATATGGAAAATTTTAAATATCCCTATATCTTTACGTTTCATTTTCTGACGAAGGGCCTTCATTCGAGACATTAAGGTGTTTGGACGTATTTATATTTGCAGACCTTATATCCGTTGCTAAGGATGCTTAGAATTAACATAATTGCCATAGAATTTCACAGATTTAAGAATCCATCAAGACAGTCTGTATGTGCCATATGTGGGCAAAACTCTTTCGTTTGCTAATGTCATATGATGATGTCATCATGACGTCACCAAAAATTAAAAATTCCTATAATCTTCAAAGGTTAAGTAAAATTAATTTTTCACATGCGAATAAAATCTTGACTGTTATCTTCCAAAACGTACGTACAGAGTTTTAGAATTTTTAAAAAGTAGCCGCGATATTGAATAGCGTAGTGCACAGATTCTATTTTTAAACCCAAAATGTGGACAAACAAACTAAAATTGAGTCTGAAGAATTCCCAAATGACTCATTTCCTATTGTTTCCTATTATTTAGGACTTAGATTTAATGGTAAATGCGGACAAACATAAACAACATACATCATCTGTGCGCTCCGCTATTGTTAAGGTAAATAAACACAATAAAATATTGATAACTTCATTTTTATTTAATTTATCAACAAATCCATACGTACTTTTTGTAGGAAGTAATTTAGTTTTTCATGGCACTCGCAAATGTAGCATAATGTAAAATCGACGGAAATTATAGAGTTTTTGTGTTTGTGAATGTGACGTCATCAAATTACGTCTCCACTTCCACTTGCGCTGAGTAGCCATTAGCGAAACGGACAAGTCGTCGCAAGTTCTGCACTTCCGCTATTTCCCATGTTCTTGCGACAGGTTCCATTGGGTTGTCTTCGTCACATTGTTTACTTTCAAGCCCTAAAGTATCTCTACTTTTTCTTGATTCCATGGAAGGCACGAGGAATTACAACTGCTCCCAAAAAATCCACTTGGGTGTAAAAATGTCACCAGTCCGTTGTCCTGTTTTTCTTAGATTTTTTTCCAAATTGATTTAGAATTCTTCCGCGGTCATGTTGAACTTTGATCACCAAAATTCCCGCGCTTGTACAGTTGCTATGGTGACTGAGCACGAAAGAATTGCATCGACTTATGTTTTGTGTTCAAACGACTCGCAAGTCCTCGCAAGTTGGAAGAAACTTGTGGTGAAAGTTGAACAAGCTCAAATTAGTCGAAAGCCTATTGCAAGTTGCCGGTCAAAAGAGGTACAAGCTAAAACTTACGTTCTCGTTTGATCACGGGCTACTGATTTCTGTAATCAGGCACTGAAGGTGTTGTGCAGCGCTCGTTTAAAGAAGTGGGAAACTTTTAGAAGCAATGTAGTTACGTTAAGTTGGGCTAGAACTGGACGAAGAAAAGAGGGGACGAAGAAAAATCAGGCATCTGCACGCAGGCTAGCCCTCCCCCAATGCAGAACGCCTGACATTTAATGAAACAGTAAACACGGCAATACTATTTTTTCTAATATATGTTAGATTGAAGGTCTTCGTGTGTCAAAATTCATATAAAAATCAACGGCAAGGTATACGAAACATATCTGTTACGAAATTACAACGGTTTAATGGCATAAAAGCATTAAATCATCGGTTAAACGTCGAATAGATCTTGAAGCCATGTCCTTTGATTTTAAAGACGAGTTTTGGGTACTTTAATCGCTCACACATTTTCTCATATAACATCTGATCTTCACATTTTTAAGTAGACGAAACCTACAGCGTGCGATTCGCCAGATTCAAGTGATCATTTCGATATAGAATTGATTTAAATCGGACAAAAACACAACGTTTTATAATGATAAATATTACGGAGTTTCACGGGATAAATGTCAATATAGCATAATAATATTTCCCTGTCCTTCGAAAGCTATCCATTCCGTCTTCTATCTCTCATCTGTGTTTCTCTCATCTTGGAGAGAATCTTTGCAATAGTTTGAGGGTTTACAGGTTCTGGTACACGTTTTCAACTGCGATTCATTGCCAATAAAACGAAAGTCCGCGATCGGCGTGTGTTTGTAAGCATTGTGATTTGTGAACGCTGACTTCGAACACTTGCCGCGACGGCGCGTACAAGGATTGAGCACCCTGGATAATATCTCGACCAAAAAAATAACAAAAAAAGACACCGAAACCTAGACTAGGCATGAACACACTATTTCGGCAGCACATCAACCTTTCAGGCCGAGTCCAACGGCGTTTTCGGTCATCAAAAACGGGACTTTTGGAAAACTACCCGCATAAATGTCCTTCATATGGTTTTTTAAGAACTTTATATAACGACATAACTTGAAATTTCACTTTTTTAAAGGATGGTGCTTTTGTAGTTTAATTGTAAGAAAACCCGGATTTTCTGAACTTTCCACTAGGTTGATTTCTAGGGACTTTTGCTGTGTGATTTCTGAATGTATGTAGGTACTGAGAAATCTTTGATAATCGACAACGATGTCCCATTCTTCTTATTGTCTTTACCTCTATTACCTCTCCTTATATCGTTCGCCGTTCCGACGTGAAGCTTGAACTCCCTAATATAATTATAGTAACCTACCTGAGGGAAATATAATCCATACATTGGCAGGTACCTCAAACTATCCTTCAAGATATATCTTATATATCCCAACGTGCCTTGCCTGATGGCTACCATGTCCACCACAGCCCAATCAACTGCAAAGCAATCACACCTTACTTCACTAATACCTGCACCAATTAATCAAACGAGGATGAGAGTTGGTAGAAAAGAGTTTGTATGAGAGTTGTTTCGACTCTCCTTGCTCCGTAAAACGTGAATGATGGTTGATGAGAGCTTAAACAACAGATTCTATGCGAGTTGTTTCGACCTTGCTCCTGATCAAACAGGAAGAGAGTCAACCGGCGAGAGCAGTAGACAAGAGTTTGTAGAAGAGCTGTTTCCCCGTCAAACGCGGATGAGAGTGAATACGCTAAGTTGCGAGACGTTACGCTAAATTGTGAGAAGTTACGCTAAGTTGTGAAACGTTACGCTAAGTTGTAAGACGTTACGCTAAGTTGTGAGACGTTACGCTAAGTTGTGAGAGGTTACACTGAGTTGTAAGACGTTACGCTAAATTGTGAGACGTTACGCTAAATTGTAAGAGGTTATGTTAACTTGTAAGACGTTACATTAAGTTGTAAGACGTTACACTAAGTTGTAAGATGTTACGCTAAGTTGTAAGATGTTACGCTAAGTTGTGAGACGTTACGCTAAGTTTTAAGACGTTACACTAAGTTTTAAGATGTTACGTCAAGTTGTAAGACGTAATATGCTGCGTTGTAAGACGTTACGCTACGTTGTGAGACGTTACGCTAAGTTGTGAGATGTTACGCTAAATTGTAGGAGGTTATGCTAACTTGTAAGACGTTACGCTAAGTTGTAAGATGTTACGCTAAGTTGTGAGACGTTACGTTAAGTTGTAAGACGTTACGCTAAGTTGTAAGATGTTACGCTAAGTTGTAAGACGTTACGTTAAGTTGTAAGACGTTACGCTAAGTTGTAAGATGTTACGCTAAGTTGTGAGACGTTACGTTAAGTTGTAAGATGTTACGTTAAGTTGTAAGATGTTACGCTAAGTTGTAAGACGTTACGTTAAGTTGTAAGACGTTACGCTAAACTGTAAGATGTTACGCTAAGTTGTAAGATGTTACGCTAAGCTGTGAGCCATTACACTATGCTGTAAGACATATGTGAATATTAAGCACGAGTTATAAAGTTAGCGACGACTCAAATCACAATTTGGCTAACCTGTGCTCTGGTGATTGCACAAATAAAGTACGTTCTCTTTCCGATGCCAAGGTATTTCATCCCCATAAAATATGAGCTGTGAAAAATAAGGAAGTGGAAACATCTCAACAACAAATAGATGTAGTGGTATGAATAACTTTGTTACAAGTAACTAGTTATGACCACTTAAATGCTTAATCACACTTTTCTGTGTACCTGTAACTAGTTACAAAATGTATATACAAATTAAAAGTAACAATATAAACTAGTAACTGTTACTTTACTGATTTAGACTTTTATTCCCTTCCTGTAAAATTTCAATGTTTACAACTCAGATAAACGCTTGTTCATGAAGTCACAAAATGTATTAATTTGGACAATATATATAACTGCAATAACATGACACCAAGGAGGCATATGTCATTTTAGTACCCAAAATCATGTTATGCTATAGTTACATAACATATATTAACTCTGTAACTGTGACTAGCAAATAAATCATTTAATTTTTATCAAACATTTTCCAAAAGATGGCATACATGTAATCAAGGCCAAGAAAAAAACAACCTGGGTTTCCTATTTCATGCTTAAAAAATTAGGTAGGGTAGGTCAGTTTTTCTTTTTTTTTTACATTTTTTCCCCAAACATTGCATGGATGAACAATAGGTTTTACCTGGATCGGCATCCATGTTTGCTATCCCAGGATGCAAATCAAGCTGCAACTTGTACCCAGGCTTCTCAAAATTTCAATAAAAAGATTAGGGTCGGTATTTTACCGGCCAAAAACTAGGTAGGGTCGGGAAACCGGAAACCAAGGTATTTTTTATTTTGGTCCAAATACATAGAGTGTGTGTTCCTACCAGATCTCTCAACTCTCACGCATTCAGCGTGAGACTCACACATTCGGTTACACTCTCATGCAGCTATCTGTAAATCTCACGCACTGGGCAGTCTATGTTAAATTTTAGAAAAAATATCATACAATCAACTACTGGGCAGTTTATGTTAATTTTTTAAAACAAATTACGATGCAGTCCAGTTCCAGAGAAGACAGATGCCAAAATCATTCACATCAGCAACTTGTTTCTTGTTGGCCATTTCTTATGGAGCTGTTGCTACATCAATCATCTATCAAATGCTGTAAATACTTTAGATTTCATTTCAAAGTGCTCTCAAAATGTAGGAAAATGGCATTTCAGACATTTGAGATTCAAAAATTTTCCTGGGGGGCAAGCTGCTGGACCCCCCTAGGTGGGTGTAGTCCCAAATCTCACTCCATCTCAAATTTCAAAGTTGAAAGGTCTGTCCTACCCATACTTGGACTGCATCTGCAAAGCACCTCCAATAAAGAACATAGAAGGAAACTTGGAGCAAATATAGGTCCTCCACTTGTTGCAGGTTAACATAACATAAAATAATTCAAATCACAAAGTCAAGCTCAAAAAAACAACAACAGACGTTTTACGGCCGTTTTCCCCGCTTACGCAGGGGTTGGCCGGTGGTTCCCCACGACAGTTTCCTCCACTTTCCACGATCATGTGAATCTTCCCTCTTCAGCCCACTCTCTCTCATATCCCTCTCCACTACCTGGCTCCATGTCATCCTTGGCCTTCCTCTTCCTCTTGCACCATCAACCTCAAGCGACATACACCTCTTCACCCAGTCACCATCATCTTTCCGCAGCACATGTCCCAGCCACCTTAATCGGCTCCTCTTTACCACGTCAGACACCGATTCAATACCCATTCTTTCCCTCAGCTCCTCACTAGACACTCTATCCCTCAGCGATACGCCACACATCCACCGCACCATCCGCATCTCTGTCCTCTCCAGTCTATTATTCAGCTCCACAGTCATGGCCCACGTCTCACTTCTATACACCATAGCACTCCTCACCACATACACCTTTCCCTTCAGCTTTAGCAACACTTCCTTCCTTGTCAGGATCCCAGAGAGCTCTTTAAACTTTCCCCATGCACAACGTACCCTTGCCACAGATGCTGAATTTGCTCCTCCACCCCCATTCAGCATATCCCCCAGGTAACAAAACTTTTTAACATTCTCTAAATGCACCCCATTGCCCAGATCCATGCTCTCATCTACGTCACTATCCTCTCCATCCTCTGCTCTTTCACACACCTTACAAACAAACGTATCCACAACTCTAGTCAGTGAGCCCTTGCATCGGATAGAATTATTTCCAACACCCTTCCCACATATACTACACGGCCACTTCCCTAACTTTTCAACATGACCACTATTCTTCCTTGACACCATCACCTTAGTCTTACCAGTGTTCATCTTCAAACCCTTTGCCTCCATGCATTCTTTCCAACGCATCACTTTCTCTTAAAAGCTCCTCAATGCTCTCAGCCATCAAAACCAGATCATCGGCATACAACAACTCCCATGGCATACCCTCTCTACAGGGTCTTAGCCAGCCAGCCGTCCAGCCATCATTTGGATGGCCAGTTTCGATTTACGACGGCCAGTTGAAAATGACGGCTTTTGGACGGCTGTTTACTATTTGGACACGTTGTGGACGGCCAATAAGAAATATAAACGACGCCTTTTGCAGTTTTGCTCCTTTAGTATTTTGATATCTTTATTAAGTCAAATCAGGCATCAGGGAAACATTTATCATGCACAAGACATGTATTTTGACATTTAGAACGACGTCGCTGTTATCTGTTGACGAGTAGCGACGATTCGTCAAATATACATACTAATTGTCGATTTGTCGGCTAATTTATACACACTTTTTGTCGATGTTTCGCCATTTTTGTCGACTAGTCGCTTTATTTCTAAATTCGAAGCCTTATGAATAATGCAGGACCAGGAGAATCAATCGTAAGAATCAACAAAGAAAGTTGACAAATTTCTTCCATACAGTCGAATCAGTCGATACTGAAAAAGAGCCGTCGAGTGAAGCAAATCACGAAGTTAATTTTGAATCTGGGTCAGACACGGAATCATCATTGTTATCTGATGAATCTGACAAGAATACTACAGACGAAATTGCAGACGAACCAAAGAGCATAGATCGATTGGACAAGCTAATCAGAATTAAGTACCATGGCAATATAACTGATGGTCACTTACAGGCTGCAGCAGAAAAATTTATGGCTCTTCCAAATCGTAGAATATCTAAATTATTGTAATCATAATAATTGTTATTTATCTAATATCATGATGTCATGATGTGATGATGACATGATGACTTGGTCCATTTTTCATATTAAATCATTAAAGTTCCTGTTTGTATATTAAATTACTGCTTTTTATGCATGATTGAATCATTGACACTTAAACATGCTGGCAATTTAGTAATTAATACTGAGGGTAGAAAAATACCATACATAAGACAGTAAGGTTTTTATTAACCTGACGGCTGACACCGTGACACGATTACTTCCAATTTGCAAAATATTGCAATTTTAGCCCTCTGTTGACAGTTAAAGCGGTATTCTGGGGTATTATGGCCCGATCACTCAAAAATATATGGCCGAGATGGACAATTTGGACACCCAAGTTTCAGATCCTGGCTAAGACCCTGCCTCTCTAACTTCTTGCGTCAGCACCTCCATCACGCATGCAAACAGCAATGGACTCAGGACTGACCCCTGATGGACCCCTACCTTTACCTCAAACTCTTCACTATTCCCATGCTTCGTTCTCACCACAGTTCTTGCTTTCTCATACATTGTCATCACTGCTTTCACCAACCATTCTTCAACCCCCAGCTTTCTCAATGCCCACCTAACCACCTCCCTGGGAATTCTGTCAAATGCTTTCTCCAGATCCACAAATGCATAATATAGTGCTCTATTCTTAGCCACAAATTTTTCCTGCATCTGCCGAACCATAAAGTCAAGCTCAAAATAAAGTCAAGCTCAAATCCTCAGAAAATGTTTCAGAATATATGAGTCCTGGACACATAGTGACCGGTGTATAAACAGTACAACATATATCAATCAAACCAGGATGTCATTGCAACCTTCACTCTCCATCTGAGTCTCAGTAGATCAATGGTTAGAGCATCTCACTGGCAATCAGCCGGGAAGCTGTAGCACCTCTTTGTAAGCTTTTTGTTTATTGGCTAAGCAATGGTTAGGGTTATGGTTAGGATATTAGGGGTTATTGAGGGTTTATTAGTGTTAGGATTGGTATTTATTAGGGTTAGAATGGGGCCAATGGGCTTCATAACAACCAATCAGATTAGATCTTCTGAGTTGCTACAACACCCCAGTCAGAAGCCCTGTGGCCTGTATTTTATGAGGATTTGACGTCATTACCTCTGTATTAGCACAGGGTTCCAAGAAAAACACAACCAGCGTTTGGTACATGTCGTACATCACTTCGTCCACATATTCGTACATTCGCCTTGGAAGAAACGCTGAGACAAAACGCCAGATCGACCACACGCATATGTATTGAGGAGCCACGCCCAATGTCAACAATATGGGAACAGATAAGCGCAAGCAGAAAGCTTGCTGCAGTAAAGTAATCATCTTGACGTTCTTTGGTTTTCCAGAGCCCGCGAATGGCGCCGTCAGCGGTATCAGCCATTGTATTGGTTACATGAAGGTTACATGAAGTTATAGTACCGAGCCTAACTGCCATTTTATGTATACATTTAAAGTACACAAGACAAGAGTCGTTACTTCGTAGTTTTGAAAGAGCCTAACAAATCAAACAAACTAGGAGAAGCAAGCTTGTGATATGGCTGAACAAGACACAGAGTTAGATATGACTCAAGAGGTAAGAGAGTGGAAAATCTAAGAATTATTAGCAGTTCGGAGAACGAGGCACCGAATCAGAATGAGTGGGGGCGCAATTTCAAGTGGTGAAGATTGGGGGTGCAGAAAAAGATGTTGAATTTCGTACTATTTCAATTTTATTTTACAATCCATTGAACCCAATATCAGGAAAAAAGTGGGGGCAATTGCCCCCCCCCCCCCCCCCCCCCCCCCCGCCCCCCGCCCCCCGGCTCCGCGGCCTCTAAATGCCTTATATAATTTGATGAAAACACCAATCAACTGTAATCGGCAATCAACAAAACACTAATATTCTAGCAGTACTTGAACTTGCGCAGATGTAAACATTGTCCATTTTCACTTAGACAACTTGTCCTCATTCGCTCATAGACAACTCAGACTCATTGTCTAATTGTTAAATAGTACTAGTTGGGAGAAGTTGCTTTGAAAACATGTCAGTTTATCATTGGTGATCATTTCCTTTATTCTCACAACCTCTATGTTTGGTTAACTATTGATATTATTAAGAGAAGTTAGATGCTGATCACTGCTTGGACTTAAGTGGCTAAGGGAATGTTCATAATTTATGCAAGTATATTTTGCATCTCAGTACTGAGAGTGATGAGACCGAACTAGAACCGGAATGCGATAAGTTTTGTGTTACTGTCTGAAAGAGATGGTGGCATTTTCACAACATATGCTGCTAGAGTTTAGCTCCATTTACAAGAAAACACAAGAGTGTGTATCAATAAGGATAGTTTACAACAATATATAATACTACAATATAAATAATTTATAGTTTGCATATTCATACTGCAATAAATGAGTAAAAGAATAAAAACACACTAAGCTATGGTGATTTTGAAGGGGGTCATGATTTTTCAACAGTCAGTTGAAGGGGGCTTTCGAAAATTATCCAAAAAATAAGTCAAGGTGTGTGGGGGAATCGTTAAAAAGTTTGTTGACAAAAAAAAGTGTTTTTTATAATATCAGTTTATAATATTATTCAATTTTTGGTACTAGGAATTGGAAAGGATTCAAACTGCTATGAAAAATGATGATTTTAGGAAAATGTTTGCTGAATACGCTCGAGAAATTTCTGATCCAGAGAACAGAAAGGTTAGTATTGTGGCTGAACAATAAATAAATAAAAACTCACTCAATCAATAGCTATTGACCAACCAACCAACTGACTGGTCAATTGATTGGTTGATTAATGATTACTTTAATTTAATTAAGAGATTCTAACTTCTACGGTTATGTAATTACTCTGTTTTAGAAATACGAAGAAGAAATTGCTCAACTTGAGGCTGAACGTGGAATGAACGTGAAGTTTGTCCACCCCCAGGTAAAGTTATACATTTGAACTTGTCCAGGGATATGTAAAGCTTTGAAATAGAAATTGCATTTAGAGTTTTTCCAACAATAACAGTTACTGTGCCATAACGCATCATAAACAAAACTATTTTAGATCTTCCTTCTTCCCTAGAACTATTACCTTGTGGAACAATCTTCCTCAAAACCTTAAATGTGCTCCAAATTTAAAATGCTTTAGAAATATCTTGCATGCTTTTTACAAAGATAAACTTTCTTCCTATCAGCCTCCATAGTTATGCCGACGCTAATATGTCAACATATTGCTGCTTAGTACCTCTTCTCAGTTGTTAGCTTTTTAAATACTTTAATTATATGTTAGCTAGATTATAGATTTATAACCATATTTATTACTATCGTATTTTAGGAGTTGGATTGCAATTGGGACGCAAGTCCTGTTTCTTCCTCCTGTCATTACACTCCTTTATTTATTATTATTTAACGATTGTATGACGAATTCAATAAATTCAAATTCAAATATTTGCAGGGTTAGGGCCCGGACCAGGTCTATCATTCTTGGGCTTTTAGAGCGTTTTGCGTTTATGATCGTTGCGCTTTTGAGACCACTGTTCTCCCCAGATGTATGCTGCTGCAATAATTGCATACAACTCTTGCTAGTCTATACTCATATCCTTATGGCTTAGTGTCTGATGGGTTAACCATGAACCCTGAAACCACTGGTTCTGAAAGATACCCCCAAAACCCCATGTACCTGAAGCATCTGTGTAGATGTGTAGAGAGAGAGAGAGGGTGTTAGAGTTTTCCCAGCCCATGTTAAGGAAAAAACTAGTGCCGTTCCAAGTGTGAAGAAATGTTTGCCACATAGCGATGTCTGTCTTTATAATCATTTCATAATCAAGTCAAATTTATTGTATTTCCATTATTCAATGAAGTAATAATCGTCACTTTCTATCCCTATAGGATGGGTTTGTCATTAAAACAGGCATTAAAGGTGAAGGAGGGAAAAAGGCCTTCATTAATATTTGTCAAAGTGAAGCTATTGCTGAGCCATCATCTCATTTTGTCAACAAGAAACTCAATGATCAAAGGTATTTTGAGAAGAGAATTACAGAAGAAAATTATATATAGAAGATAATTAAAGAAGAGAAACATAGAAATTAATTAGAGAAATGAATTATAGAAGAGAATTACAGAAGAGAATTACAGAAGAGAATTATACGTAGATGATAATTATGTAGATTAATTCGAAAAAAGAATAATAAATAAGAGAATTAAAAAATCAATTAAAGAAGAGAATTAGAACAGCGAATTAGAGAACAGAATTGGAAAAGAGAATTAAAGAAACAAATTAGAGAAGATAATTACACAAGAAAATTATAGAAGAGCATTATAGAAGAGAAATATAGAAATGAATTAGAGAAATAAATTGGAGAAATGAATTAGAGAAGAGAATTACAGAAGAGAATTATATATACAAGATAATTTATTAAAGACGAGAATTAGAGAAGAGAGTTAGAGAAGATAATTAGCGAAGTCGAAAAGAGAATTAGAGAAAAGAATTAACGAAGAGAATTAAAGAAGAGAATTAAAGAAGTGAATTATAGAAGTGAATTAGAGAAGAGAATTAGCGAAGAGAATTAGCGAAGAGAATTAGAGAAGAGAATTAGAGCAGAGAATTAAAGAGAAGAAGTAAAGAAGAGAATTAAAGAAGTGAATTAAAAAAGATAATTAAATAAGTGAATTAGAGAAGAGAATTAAAGAAGAGAATTAAAGAAGAGAATTAGAGAAGAGAATTAAAGAAGAGAATTAGAGAAAAGAATTAGAGAACAGAATTAAAGAGAAGAAGTAAGGAAGAGAATTAAAGAAGTGAATTACAGAAGATAATCAAAGAAGTGAATTAGAGAAGTGAATTAACAAAGAGAATTAGAGAAGATAATTAAAGAATAAAATATAATTGAAGAGGAGAATTAAAGAAAAGAATTAGAGAAGAGAATTATAGACAAGAATTAAAGAATGTAATTAAAAAAGAGAATTAAAGAAGTGAATGAAAGAAGAGAATTAAAGAAGTGAATTAAAGAAGCGAATTTTAGTTAAGCGATGAAATTTTAGTCTAGTGATGTCGTCCATGTCAAGTGCAGTGAAAATCGTTCTTTTGATTTGGGCTGTATTTTCCGTAAAGAAGCCTTGTTTCCTGAACTTTAACTCCTTTTGTTATAATATTAAGAATAGCAATGATATTCTATTTGAGGAAAATCATATATATATTCTGCAATATGGCAATTTAACAAGAAAGGGGTCTCTTCGTGTCACAAAGGTATGTTTTGAAGATTTTGTTGATACTTGCTGGCGATATTGAACTTTGTCCTGGTCCTGGTAAAGTGATATGCTCGTACTGTTCTAAAACCATCCGGAAAAGCAAAACCAAGAAAACTGTGGAAGGCGCAAGAAGATACTACATCTTAAATGTTTGGTTGACAGACTCGAAAATGGAGTCGAGAAAGTCGCCTGTCGCACTTGTGTTGACATGCCTGTGATATCTGATGAAAACTGCACTGGCCCCATGTATTACAATACTCCCACATTGGTCGTTTAAACGATTCTCTCCATGGTAGATTCTCTCCATGCTGCCTCAAAATGTAAATGGTTTTCTCGCAAAATAGATGAAATACGTGTTATGTTTGAGGAAATGAACAAAAAGATTTACATCTTTGGTATTACAGAGACACATGCAAATAAAGATTTGAATGACGACCAGTTACATTATGTGTGAATGGTCATACTGTACACTTGTTAGGTGGTGTTTGCTGCTTTATAAGGAATGATATAATCTCGCAGAGAAGAACCGACTTGGAAGTGAATGGGCTGGAGTGTTTATGGATAGAAGTGTTTACTTAAAATTCTAAGTCCTTTTTGATTAGCATCATTTACCGTCCTCCCGACGGCTCTCAATACACTGCAGACAAAACAAGGAAATTTACGGACATATTAGAATCCAGTGTTTGTAAAAACAAAGAAGTTATATTATCTGGGGACCTAAATTGTAATTACCTTCTCCCAAATGACCATAACACTATTAAAGATATCACCTCAATCAATGGTTTTAAACAGGTAATCGATCAGCCGACGCGTATCCAAATCCTTAATTGATATCTTCGCTACCACACATGAATCTATAGAATCGTAACGCGCATCGTACATGCGTCGGCCTTATGGTATCGTAAGAAAGATCCATTGCAAGAAGTTTGCCCCGATAAAAATTCAGTGTTGTAACTATAAAAAACATCAATACGGATGAGTATCGACATGATCTTCGTGACCAACCACATGAGATGTTCTAAATCTTTACAATTTAAACTCCGCTTGGAATAAATTTAAAGATCTACTCACTGCTGTGATTGATAAGCACGCTCCTTTAAACGAACGATCATTTCGCGGTAGAGATTGTCCATGGTTAACATCAGAAATCAAGAAAAAGATTAGAGATGGAAGTCTGGTTATATCGTTCTGGCTCGGATCTAAAGAGGAAAGTTAATCCTGATAACAAGTTATTTAAATTCCGTCAGATTAAACCGTCGCGAATTTACTTATATGCTGAGGAACGTAAGGTCATCTAAAGCTTCAGGTTTAGCCAATCTTCCAACTTTGATTAAACTAGGTGCAGAGGAATTGCTTATCCATTGTAAGTCTTTGCTAATATATTTATACAAGAATCGGTTTTTCAACTGCTGAAAAATGTGCTAATGTTATCCCTGTATACAAATCTGGAGAGAGATCTCTCTTTGATAACTATTTATATAGAACGATATCAATTTTTCCGGTATTGTCAAAGGTTATTGAAAGATTAGTTTATCAACAACTGTCCGAATATTTGGAATTTAATAACTTCCTGTCACCAAGTTAATTCGGTTTTCGTCGTGGACGGTGTACATCACATGCTGTTATACAACTCACTAGATGCATACGGGAAAACATGGATATAGTAACCTAACCGGAGCGGTATACCTGTATATTGATCTCAAGAAGGCGTTTGGCACCCTGGAACATGGTTGTTTACTTTCAAAGCTATGGTATTGAGCACAATGAATTAAAATTATTTGAGGTCAGTTCTGAGAAAGAGAAGGTTACTTTGGTGTACCACAGGGGTCAATCCTGGGGCGACTTTTATTTATTATTCACATAAATGATTTAAATTTTGTTCTTCAAAAAGCAAAATTAATTATCTATGTCGACGATACTGTTGTTTTTTATTGTGCAAGAAATATTGAAGAAGTTCTGCAGGTTTTGAACAATAATCTACAAGAGCTAGCAAGGTGATTTAATCAAAACAATCTGGTTGTAAACATGAAGAAGGAAAAAACCGAATTTCTTCTTTATGGAACTGCAAAACGGATTTCTCAGCAGTCACGTGATGATGTAACTGAATTGAGAATCAATAGAATAAAAGTAAGTGAATCTGGATGAAGTGATAATGATAGCAATTTATCTTTTACGGATTATCTGCAGAAGCTCTATAAGAAAGGTTCAACAAGGGTAAAATTGTTTTCAACTGTGCGTTTAAACATTCTTCATAATGTAGCTGAAACTATTTATAAAACTATGATCGAACCAGTAATCATGTACTGTAGCACAGTTTTTCTCAAGGATGAAAGACGTGCCTGTATAAGATTGTTTTTGGCAAAAAGATAAAAAACATTTGGATACCCATTCAAGATCAAAGGCAAATGTCCGCTATGATCAACGTTTTTAAATGTATTCATGGTCTTTCGCCATCATCGATTGATGCTACCTTTACGAGACTAAATCACCAGCAAAACACTCGAGCAAATGGACTAAATCTTCTCATTCCAAGATTTAAGACAGAGTCCGGAAAGAAATCATTTCATTACCAAGGAGCTTTGTTGTTTAACAAACTTCCACGGGAACTTAATGCAGAACATTCTTTACTTTTATTTAAATCCAAACTTAGATTATCTTATTTTTTAGACTTTTTTAAAACCTTTTAGACTTTTCTACAAAATATTTAGTTTTAAAGTTAATTAATCTTACAAAGGTCCTCTATTTATAACAGCTGTTTCAGCTGAAAGAATCAACCTGTATAAATAAAGATTCTTATTATTCTTATTATTTTCAATTTTCGCACAACTCATCTTATAGCTGGATTACATTGCTAAACATCTAGGTACATCCTGCACCCTTAGCTGTCTAGCACATATTTCAGTATTCTTGCAGTTCCCAACAAACAAGCTTTTTGTAGTATCTGGAAATAATAATAATAATAATAATAATAATAATTATTATTATTATTAATTAAAGAAGAGAATTAGAGAAGAGAATAAGAGAAAAGAATTAAAGAAGAGAATTAAAGAAGAAGATGAAAGAAGAGAATTAAAGAAGAGCATTAAAGAAGAGAATTGGAAAAGAGTGTTAGAGAAGAGAATTCGAAAAGGGAATTAGAAATAAGAATTAGAGCAGTGAATTAGAGAAAACATTAAAGAAGTGAATTGGAAAAAGTATTGAAGAAGCGAATTAGAGAATAGAATTAAAGAAGAGAATTAGAGAAAATAATTAGGAAATTGAATTAGAGAAGTCGAGAAGAGAATTAGTGAGAAGAATTAAACAAGAGAATTAAAGAAGAGAATGAAATAAGATAATTAGAGAAGAGAATTAGAGAAGAGAAGTAGGGAAGAGGATTAGAGAAGAAAATTAAAGAAGAAAATTAAAGAAGAGCATTAAAGAAGAGAATTGGAAAAGAGTGTTAGAGAAGAGAATTCGAAAAGGGAATTAGAAATAAGAATTAGAGCAGTGAATTAGAGAGAAAACATTAAAGAAGTGAATTGGAAAAAAGTATTGAAGAAGCGAATTAGAGAATAGAATGAAAGAAGAGAATTAGAAAAAATAATTAGGAAATTGGATTGGATAAGTCGAGAAGAGAATTAGTGAGAAGAATTAAACAAGAGAATTAAACAAGAGAATTAAAGAAGAGAATGAAAGAAGATAATTAGAGAAGAGAATTAGAGAAGAGAAGTAGGGAAGGGAATCAGTGAAGAGAATTAGAGAAGAAAATTAAAAAATAAATTAGAATTGAAGAAGAGAATTAAATAAGAGAATTAGAGAAGAGAATTAGAGAAGCGAATTGGAGAAGCGAATTAGAGAAGTCGAGACGAGAATTAGTGAGAAGAATTAAAGAAGATAATTAAACAAGAGAACTAAAGAAGTGAATTAAAGAAGATAATTAAAGAAGAGAAGTGGAAAAGAGAGTTAGAGAAGAGAATTGGAAAAGGGAATTAGAAATAAGAGTTAGAGCAGTGAATTAGAGAAAAGAATTGAAGAAGTGAATTGGAAAAAGTATTGAAGAAGCGAATTAGAGAAGATAATTAAAGAAGAGAATTATAGAAGAGTATTAGAGAAGAGAATTAGAGAAGCGAATTAGAGAACAGAATTAAAGAAATCGAGCAGAGAATTAGTGAGACGAATTAAAGAAGAGAACTAAACAAGAGAATGAAAGAAGAGAATGAAAGAAGAGAATTAGAGAAGAGAATTAAAGACGAGAACTAAAGAAGAGAATCAAAGAAGAGAATTAAAGAAGTGAATTAGAGAAGTGAATTAAAGAAGAAAATTGAATACGAGACTTAAAGAAGGGAATTAGACAGGGTAATTACGAAAGTGAATTAGAGAGGAGAATTTAAGAAGAGAGTAAGATAATATAATTAGAGAAGAGAATTAAATAAGAGAATTAGAGAAGTAAATTAAAGAAGAGAATTATAGAAGAGAAGTAGGGAATAGAATTAGAGAGGAGAATTAGAGAAGACAATTAAAGAAGAGAATTAAAGAAGAGAATTAAAGAAGAGAATTAAAGAAGAGAAGTCGAAAAGAGGATTAGAGAAGAGAATTAGAGAAGAGAATTAGAGAAGAGAATTAGAGAAGAGAATTAAAGAAGATAATTAGAGAAGAGGATTAGAGGAGATATTTAGAGAAGCGAATTAAAGAAGAGAATTAGACAAAATAATTAGGAAATTGAATTAGAGAAGTCGAGAAGAGAATTAGTGAGAAGAATTAAACAAGAGAATTAAACAAGAGAATTAAAGAAGAGAATGAAAGAAGATAATTAGAGAAGAGAATTAGAGAAGAGAAGTAGGAAAGGGAATTAGTGAAGAGAATTAAAGAAGATAATTAGAGAAGAGAAATAGAGATGAGAATTAGAGAATAGAATTAGAGAAGAGAATTAAAGACGAGAATTAAAGAAGAGAATTAAAGAAGAGAAGTAGATTAGAGAATTAGGGAAGTGAATTAGAGAGAATTAGTGAAGATATTTAAAGATGAAAATTAAAGAAGATAGTTAACGAAGATAATTAGAGCAGATAATTAGAGAAGAGAATTAGAAAAGTGAGTTAGAGAAAAGAATTAGAGAAGAGAATTATAGAAGAGAATTAGAGAAGAGAATTAGAGAAATGAATTAGAGAATAGAATTAGAGTATTAGAGAAGAGAATTAGAGAAGCGAATTAGAGAAGCGAATTAGAGAAGCGAATTAGAGAAGTCGAGAAGATAATTAGTGAGAAGAATTAAAGAAGAGAATTAAAGAAGAGAATTAAAGAGGAGAATGAAAGAAGATAATTAGAGAAGAGAATTAGAGAAGAGAAGTAGGGATGAGAATTAGAGGAGAGAATTAGAGGAGAGTATTAAAGAAGAAAATTAAAGAAGCGAATTAAAGATGGGAATTAGATAGGGTAATTAGGAAAGTGAATTAGAGAGGATAATTTAAGAAAAGAATAAGAGAACATAGTTAGAGAAGAGAATTAAATAAGAGAAGTGAATTATTGAAGGGAATTAAAGAAGAGAAGTCCAGAAGAGGATTAGAGAAGAGAATTAGAAGAGAATTAGAGAAGCGAATTTGAGAACATAATTAATGAAGATAATTAGAGAAGAGAATTAGAGAAGAGAATGAGAGAAGAGAATTAAAGACGAGTATTAAAGAAGAGAATTAAAGAAGAGAATTAAAGAAGTGAATTAGAGAAGTGAATTAAAGAAGAGAAGTAGAGAAGAGAATTAGGGAAGAGAATTAGAGAGAATTAGTGAAGATATTTAAAGAGGAAAATTAAAGATGATAATTAAAGAAGATAATTAGATAAGATAATTAGAGAAGACAATTAGAGAAGACAATTAGAGTAGTGAGTTAGAGAAGATAATTAGAGAAGAGAATTAGAGAAGAGAATTAGGGAAGTGAACTAGAGAAGAGAATTAAATAAGATAATTAATAAGAGAATTAGAGAAGAGAATTAAAGATGATAATTAAGGAAGACAGTTAAAGAAGAGAATTGGAAAAGAGAGTGAGAAAAGAGAAGTAGAGAAAAGACTTGGAAAAGAGAAGAAGAAATGAGAATTAGCGTAGAGAATTAGAGAATATAATTAATGAAGATAATTAGAGAACTTAATTAGAGAAGATAAACAGAGAAGTCGAGAAAAAAATTATAGAAAAGAATTAAAGAAGATAATTAAGGAAATAATTTAAGCTGAAAATTAAAGAAGAGAAGTAGAGAAAAGACGTGGAAAAGAGAATTAGAAATGAGAATTAGCGTAGAGAATTAGAGAATATAATTAATGAAGATAATTAGAGAACTTAATTAGAGAAGATAAACAGAGAAGTGGAGAAGAAAATTATAGAAAAGAATTAAAGAAGATAATTAAGGAAATAATTTAAGCTGAAAACTAAATAAGAGAATTATATAAGAGAATTAGAAAATAGAATTAGAGAAGTGAATTAGAGAAGAGAATTATAGAAGAGAATTAGAGAAGAGAATTAAAGAAGGAAATTAGAGAAGAGAATTGTAGAAGAGAAATAGAGAAGAGAATTAAAGAAGATAATTAAACAAGATAATTAAAGATGAGAATCAAAGAAGATAATTAGAGAAGAGAAGTAGGGAAGAGAATTAAAGAGAATTAAAGAAGGGAATTAAAGAAGAGAATTAGAGAAGAGAATTAGAAAAGATAATAAATGATAGATAATTAATGAGGATAATTAATGAAGATAATTAGAGAAGTTAATTAGAGACGATAATTAAAGAGGTCGAGAAGAAAATTATAGAAAAGAATTAAAGAAGAGAATTTAAGCTGAGAATTAAAGAAGAGAATTATATAAGAGAATTAGAAAATAGAATTAGAGAAGTGAATTAGAGAAGAGAATTATAGAAGAGAATTAGAGAAGAGAATTAAAGAAGGAATTAGAGAAGAGAATTGTAGAAGAGAAATAGAGAAGAGAATTAAAGAAGAGAATTAGAGAAGAGAATTAGGGAAGAAAATTAAAGAAGTAAATTAAAGAAGAGAGCTAAAGAACAGAATTAGAGAAGATAATTAGGTAATAGAATTATAGAAGAGAATTAGAGAAGAGTATTAGAGAAGAGAATTACAGAAGTCGAGAATAGAATTAGTGAGAAGAATTAAAGAAGATAATTAAACAAGAGAATTAAAGATGAGAATGAAAGAAGATAATTAGAGAAGAGAAGTAGGGAAGAGAATTAAAGAAGAGAATTATATAAGAGAATTAAAGAAGATTAAGGAGAGAATTAGAGAATGAATTAAAGATGATAATTAGAGAAGATAATTAGGACAATGAATTGGTGAAGAGAATCAGAAAAGAGAATTAAAGAAGAGAAGTGGAAAAGAGAGTTAGAGAAGAGAATTGGAAAAATAAGTAAAGAAGTGAATTGGAAAAAGTATTGAAGAAGCGAATTAGAGAAGAGAATTGAAGAAGAGAATTAGAGAAGATAATTAGGAAAGTGATATAAAGAAGAGAATTAAAGAATAGAATTAAAGAAGAGAATTAGAGAAGAGAATTAGAGAAGAGAATTAGAGAAGAGAATTGAAGAAGAAAATTAAAAAAGAGAATTAAAGAAGAGAATTATAGATGAGAGTTAGAGAAGAGAATTAGAGAAGTCGAGAAGAGAATTAGAGAAAGTGATTCAGGAAGAGAATTAGAGAGGAGAATTCAGGAAAAATTAATGAAGAGAATTAAAGAAGGGAATTAGAGAGGGTAATTAAGAAAGTGAATTAGAGAGGAGAATTTAAGAAAAGAATAAGAGAACATAGTTAGAGAAGGGAATTAAAGAAGAGAAGTGAATTAAAGAAGGGAATTAAGAAGAGAAGACCAGAAGAGGATTAGAGAAGAGAGTTAGAGAAGAGAATTTGAGAAGAGAATTAGAGAAGAGAATTAGAGAAGAGAATTAGAGAAAATAATCAATGAAGATCATTAGAGAAGAGAATTAGAGAAGAGAATGAGAGAAGAGAATTAGAGAAATAAATTAAAGAAGAGAATTAAAGAAGAGAAGTGGAGAAGAGGAATAGAGAAGAGAATAAGAGAAGATAATTAAAGAAGATAATTTGAGAAAATAATTAATGAAGAGAATTAGAGAAGGGAATTAGAGCACAGAATGAGAGAAGAGAATTAAAAACGAGAATTAAAGAAGAGTATTAAAGAAGTGAATCATAGAAGTGAATTAAAGAAGAGAAGTAGAGAAGAGAATTAGGGAAGAGAATTAGAGAGAATTAGTGAAGAGATTTAAAGAGGAAAATTAAAGAAGATAATTTAAGATAAGACAATTAGAGAAGTGAATTAGAGAATAGAATTAGAGAAGAGAATTATAAAAGAGAATTAGAGAAGAGAATTAGAGAATAGAATTATAAAAGAGAACAAGACGCCTGTCCAGGCGTTTACTCGGGCCACTGATTTCTGTAATCAGGCACTGAGGTCGTTATGCAGCGCTTGTCTAAAGAAGTGGAAAACGTTTAGAAGAAATGGCTAGAGTTGGGCTAGAACTGTGAGAGCGTATATGCAAGATTAATGAGGGAGACGAAGAAAAATCAGGCGTCTGCACGCAGGCTATCCCTCCCCAATAGAGAACGCCTGACACGCAGACGAAATTTAATGACTTTAATCGCTTTCGCATTTTGTCATGTAACATGTGATCTTCATAATTTAAGTAGACGAAACCTACAGCGTGCGATTCGCCAGATTCAAGTGATCATTTCGATATAGAATTGATTTAAATCGGACAACAACACAATGTTTTATAATGATAAATATTACGGAGTTTCACGGGATAAATGTCAACACAGCATAATATTTCCCTGTCCTTCGGCTGTCCATTCCGTCTTCATGATTGATCTCTCACCTGTGTTTCTCTCATCTTGGAGAGAATATTTGCAATGGTTTGCGGGTTTACAGGTCTCGTAAAGGTCTCTTGAAACGAGTAGGCTCTGTGGAACCAAACTGTGCATGTTGACGTTTCGTCCACGTTTCTGTGAATTGTTTCTTTTGGACCAGCTTTACATTTGGGCGAGATGTTGGTAGGTTTTGTAAGTGCTTACTTTATATAAATTGACCAGTTATAAATCTTACGCTCAACTGCGGTAGGCTAATGGCGGAAGTGCAAATAGGCACCGGAAGTACATTGTGCAAAAATGCAAATTCGTTGCACGCAAAAAGAAAGAAAAAGATTTGGCCCCGGTTTTAAGACTCGTGCTCCCCACAGGGGACCCGAGTAATTAGAGAATAGAATTACCGAAGTGAATTAGAGAATAGAATTAGAGAAGAGAATTAAAGAACAAAATATAATTGAAGAGAATTAGAGAAGAGAATTAAAGAAGTGAATTAAAGAAGGTAATTGAGGAAGATAATTTGAGAAGAGAATTAAATAAGATAATTAAGAAGAGAATTAAAGAAGAGAATTAAAGATGAGAATTAAAGATGATAATTATGGAAGCGAATGAAAGAAGACAATTAGACAAGAGAATTGGAAAAGAGAATTAGAAATGAGAATTAGCGTAGAGAATTAGAGAATATAATTAATGAAGATAATTAGAGAAGATAATTAGACGAGTCGAGAAGATAATTATAGAAAAGAATTAAAGAAGATAATTAAAGAAGAGAGTGAATTAGAGAAGTGAATTAGAGAAGAGAATTAGAAAAGAGAATTATAGAAGAGAATTGTAGAAGAGAATTAGAGAAGTGAATTAGAGAAGTGAATTAAAGAAGAGAAGTAGAAAAAGAGAATTAAAGAAAATAATTAAAGACGAGAATTAGAGAAAATAATTAGAGAAGAGAATTAAAGAAAAGAATTAAAGAAGAGAATTATAGAAAATAATTAAAGAAGAGAATTAAAGAAGAGAATTAGAGAAGAGAATTAGAGAAGAGAATTAGAGAAGAGAATTAAAGAAGTGAATTAAAGAAGTGAATTAGAGAAGTGAATTAAGAGAATTAGAGAAAATAATTTAAGGATTAGGGAAGTTATTTATTTTTGTTTCCTTTCAAAGTGTATCCGGTCAACAATGGTCAATCCCCTACATTTTGAACAAACCGAAAGATGACGCTGACAAAGGTAGTGTAACCGCGCCTGTATCACCACCTTCATACTTGCTTGCTTGGAAATTAATTTGACTTTTTTTTGTGTTTAGCTGGGAAAAAATGCTTGACTTATGATATGGTATTCCACACGAAAACCTATAAAATGGGATTAGAGGCAAGTTGTTGGTAACATGTAATTAAAATTATATCAAAGACCTATCATATAAATTATATTATAAAATTATATCAAAGGCCTTCAAGACTCAAGTGTTATAAAAATGTTAATAATTGGACGATATCTCTTCTTGTACTTGAGAAATAAGTTTTTATTCTCGTATTTTATACTTCTGGACTCCGCCATTCAGAATTTTTTCGACGGCTCAAAATCGATTTTTAGCAGTTTTTCTTTTCAATTTTGACGTCATTGAGTGGAAGAAACAAAGGACAAGCACAATGACGTCTGTCAACCCGAGAGAGCCCTTCATCACATTTCATTTTGATGAAAGATCCTCGCTTGAAACGTCACGTTTACGCTATTTCAGCTGTTCACTACCTTAATTTAATCTTCTATTTGATAAAACACTTGTTCCCTCTTTCCATCGTATTGAATATGCCTTTTTCTTTCTTCTAAGGATCCTCGGTTCAAAAATTTGATCATCACTACAGCGTTGGACGCAGTTGAACAGAAGTGGAACGTAAAACTAGATCGAAAAAGTACACTATATAAATATATCTCGTAGCACACACATGTCTTTATTATTCATTCGAATGATGAGTCTGAGAATAATGCATTGCACGCTAGCTTGTGTTATTATTTACATACGGTATTTAAAAAGTGAGTGTCAACCGTGACGCATTGCACGCTCGGTCGGCCATTTTTTGAAGCACAAAATGCCATTAGTGAACTGCATCCGTAAATATCTTGTCAATCCTTGATATAAATTATCTATTTTGTCTTTTAATTGAAAGAAGACATACCTTAGAAAGTAAATATTTCTGCATTTTTTACAAAACTCGACGTTTTCTGAATAATAAAGTGTCTTTTTTGAATATTAAAGTGTCTATGAAGTGAAAATGTTTATCTTATATTTTTGAATAAAATATCAAAGTATAATTCTTTAATTATCTTAATTATCTTCTTTAATTCTCTTCTCTAATTCTCTTCTTTAATTCTCTTCTCTAATTCACTTTCCTAATTATCTTCTCTAATTATCGTCTCTAATTCTCTTCTTTAACTCGCTTCCTTAATTATCTTAGTTATCTTCTTTATTTCTCTTCTCTAATTCTATCCTTAATTCTCTTCTTTAATTCTCTTCTCTGATTCTTTTCTTTAATCATATATCTTCTTTAATTATCTTCTCGGTCACATAACCTGTGAAGTCATATTACAACATAACAGTCAGCAATATATGGCCGAACGATAAATAGTACAAAAGTACGAAATACAACACTTTTCAGCACGTGACAGCATGGTCATATTCAAAATGGCGGTGTTTTGACATGGTTTATTTAACTTTTAAAATTTGTTGCGAGAATTTTCAGAGCGCCAAACTATATATTTATTTTAAATGAAGAAGAACTTTATTTAAACACGTGTAACCTAATTATTAACAATAGATTAATTATACTATTATTTAATATATAAAATATAGAAAGATAAAAAAGATTAAAAAAAAATAATCGAGGATGTATGTACTGTATATAGGTATGAAATGTTAGCCTCAGTGCAGGCAAACTCAAAATATCTTGCAACTGGCGCATAAAAACTAACTCTGGTACCCCTCAGGCACAACAAAGCGGATCGTAGGATACTAAATGAAAGTCGTGTTCGTATCCAATTCATGGTGGCAGAATATCTTTCAGCTCTTTTAATTGAAAGTTTTGTTGCTAGTTCGTTGTGGAAATTTCCACATTCCGTGCTCATAGCACCGTTAGTACCAAAGATTAATGGCGTGAAGGATCCGTTTTCAACTTGCATGATACGATCGTTGTAAGCACGCTTTTTCTCTTGCTCAGCTTTCTTAAGGACTTGATCTGTCGAGAGATTTCTGTTAGACTGGGCATTAATATGCGTTACACGAACATCAAAAAATGCACTTTGCCCCTTCCTCCAAAAACCTCTAGCTTTCACATCAACTCTAGCATTATCCTCGATATTTGCTGTTCTGTGTTGGTAATGTTCTCCTGTTAGGGGCTGAAGTGGTGGCTCGACTGACACATCCTTGCATACTTCAGATAGCATAACTACTATATTCCGACTAGCTAAGTCATATACTTTCAATGTCCTTTAAGCCTCTCGAAATAAGTCAAGTCAAAGGACTCTATAATGTATTTAGTTAATGACGTGTACGCTATTGTTTTTAGATTTGAAATACCCCAAGTTAAAGTTTAAAGGTTCAAAACAATCAACCATCATACGACGTTCAAATAATAAGGTAAGCTAAACACTAAAATCTTAAAGATATACGTGGCTAAAGGTTAGGACAATTATGTAGTGCTGAAAGGTAAATAACATATATTTTTTACAAATGGCGTATTCTAAAAGGTCGGTGTACTGCTGAAATAGTGTGTAGGAGGTTTAACGTTTTTATTACTAGGAGTTCTTATCAGAAGTGAAATGCTGCGTCGGGACTGACACAAGAGCAGTGGATACGAGGTTGCCTGTAGAAGTTTTCAGGATTAGACATGCCAGCAGAATGATGCTAGAAATTTTCTATAGCATGGAGGATCAAATAAATAGAATGTAGAATATAAATCACGGATAAAGGCGATCATATAGTCTTGTAATATTAAAATAACATACGGTAATCAAATGGCGCGTTTATGATGTCAAAATAGCACTTTGTCGAGATGAGTCAGATGACGTCAGTAGCCATGTTTGTCCGCATTTACCCGTAATTATTGCGGCCATAACAAAAGAAAATAGTTCATTTGCATCATTTGTGGGTCAAGTTTGGTGTGTTTGTCGGCATTTTGAGCTATTAATAGCAACCGAGGGCTATTCTATATGACCATTTGAACGCCATACATCTAATTCACGTTTGTAATATTTGCTGACTTATCTAGCGGTCGAGCGATCATATTTCAAATCGAACTAACGAACGGGAATGTGGGATGTTACCGTTGTCAAAAACATTGAGGTTTTTATATAATGTCTCCTTGAATTAAGACGCTGTCATTTGTTGCCGTGTTCCACTCGATAACAATCTAAACCACGTATCAAGACGATCATATAACATACGGAAATCGTGCGGGTTGTCACCATTCTAAATATATTGTTTACTAGAAGTCGAAGTCAGGAATGTCTAAATGTCATAGGTAAATAAAACAATACATTATTCATTTCGCGCGGCCGGGAATGGTAACTGCTAACAAACATAACACTTTTTCACACAGATCGAGATTAACAGCAGCTAAGGGGAGGCAGCAATTATTATTTAACCTTATTTTAACACGGTAACTAATAAACCGTCAATAAAAATAATCATTTACAATAAAAGTGTTCGGTTGTTTTTCATTAGGCCGTGCTGACACACATAAGAAAGTAAAAATGAAAAAAATATATACATTAATTTAAAAAGTGGTACTAAAAATGCTATGTAATATTTAAAATACGAGCGGCCGATCTGTATGGGCATTTACAATGACGAGTGCGTAGCACGAGCCATTGTAAATCCCATACAGATCTGACGCGAGTATTTTATATTACTTGTGAAATGAACCAATGAACGATGCTATAGGCTTAATTAGTATACATAACTTTGTTAAAGATCGTCCTAATAAGCATTCATAACCTTCAATCTTTATTGAGCTTTACAAAGCTATACATGTGACCAAAATACCACGCTGTGATTACAATTTAAATCGTGTATAATTTAAAATTCTTGATTTCAAAGTCCATAGATGTTGATCCTCTAATGGTTGGGTATTCCTGATCACAGCAGCTCTATATTCTATACTCAGCTTTTCATAGCATTAGTTTTTTGTTTTGGTAGTAAGAGCATGTTATCATTGCTTCTCAAGTGATAACAATCCCGCTTTGCTATATTGAAAAAAGGTGACTTAAGTTATCTAAGTTTGATTTGCCTGCAGTTATCTTTTGCACGAAGGGCAACATCTGTTCGTCCCTTCGTCATGACTGTAAATCTTTGCATCCAAGTTTTATTTTGAAGCTTTTGTAATCGGTCTTTTAAATTATTTGAGCAATTATCAATATATTATAACAATTAATATATTATTATAACAATTATCAATATATATAATCAAATATATTATTATATTAAGGCCCTTCGCCAGTGAGGGAAACTTAAAATCAAAAGACATTATTAGCGATATAAAGCGTTATGTTGGGGAGGCAGTGTAATAACTTACTTATTGACCTCGTTTTATTTGGTCTGTACTATAGTAAAATATCAAACCTCAACTCTCTCCGCTTGTCTTGGTCCGTACTTGAAAACATCATTTCGATATTTCAGTAGTAGTGCAGACCGAACAAGCGAAGTCATTAAATACATTTTATTGAATGGTTTTACCGAGAATACGGTCATGTATTTTACGACTATCGGATGTATTTATTTTCCGAGCCCTGAAAGAGTGAGTAAAAATGCGATAAACGAGTGAAATGCCCGACCATATTATCGGTAAAACCATTCAATGGAATATTCATTACATGGCTGTTTAAATGAAATAGACAGTTCGCATTCGACATTTTACTTTTGATTTTCCATACAAGGCAGATTTTAGCTCTTCTAAACCGGTTAAACTGGTATAGAAGTGTACAATACTACGGAATTTAGTGTGTATTCCGCTCCTGGATTTGACCAGCTCTTCTCTTAGCCTTATTAAGAAAATTGACGCCATTGTCATATAATAATAACTATATATTTTACTCATCATTTGTATTTTACTCGCTCGACGGGCTCTAATAACGGTATATACCTGTATGTATTTTTTGCGGAAACTTTCAAGTCCGAAATAATACTTATATAAATCTTTTTCGTTGGTTCTTAACAGTGAAAATGTATCACTGCCTTACCCGGAGAATGACTCTGCCTTAAAAACTGCGGTATCTATTTTAGGGCTGCAAAGAATCTGGTGCCGACATTGAATTTGGAGATAAGAAGCTTCCTTATCCGTACAAAGAAAACGCGACGACCACAAGCAAGTCCGCTGTAAAGGAAAGTTTATCGGTCACCGAGAACCGTCCAGCGGTTGTCTCAGAAGGGTCTACCGTCGAACATAACGTAACACCGACGTATTCCATTGTCCACAGAGGGCTTGTGGATTTGCAGAACTTTACCAATGCAAGGTAATGGGTCCAGTTTAAACACGAGTGTCGTTAAAGGCTTTCTAGTAATCCTACTTTTCCTAATTATTTTGTACTTTTCCTACTTTTCTATTAAGAAAGCCTTGATACGCTATATAGTTTTACTATAGGCGACAGAGAATATCTGTCTTTGATTTTTTAAGATGCCAAAATGAATCAGTTGTCGAGGGTTTTCGTGCAACCTCGTTCCCAGGGCATTTTGCCTGGGATCGGCTGGTCACCTGACACCCAGAATTTCTGGGTGTTTAGATATGATAATTTTTGTGGTCTTTGTTCCATTGCCTTTGTCAACTTTGTTGACCTGAATAATTGAGAAATATTCAATGCTCTTCAGAGTTGTTCATGTCAGCATTCGTCGGCATAAAAGCAGCTCAGTAACAAGCTTAATAATCCACCATACATCCAATGAAGAAGCATATATCCAATTTAGCGAAAGCTATCACTTCTAATTTGCTGTAAAATTTGAAGACAGCATTCAGATTTAGATGAATAAATTATACTCGGCTGAATTAATTGAGTTTTATGACAAGCCAATCACATTATAGAAGACCGCCGATCCCAGGGCCATTTTCGCCGACCTTCCGCCGTGGAGGCAAAATGCCCTGGGTACGAGGTTGGGTTTTCGTGTACTTTAGCGTACGGCTCCGTGACATGCAGAGATGATGATGATGATGATGATGATGATGATGATGATGATGATGATGATGATGATGATGATGATGATAATAAATTGGTATCATCCTGTCTTCTAATTAACAGAGACTCCAGATCAAGCACCAGGCCTCAGGAACTTGACATCAACATATATCTCCCTCTTTGTGTAAGTTTTGCTTTTGTTGTTTTAGAGTCTCGGCGTGATTCATGATTGCGCACGGTATTTTATCAAAAAGCGTCCATATATATTTTCATCTTGTGTATATATGTATATATATGTATATCCTATGACTGTGTTGGAAATGGGATTTTGTTTTTAATCAACAGGAGTCGTCTGTGGGAATAGAATTGGATATCTTTGAAAAACAGCTCATTCTTGATAGCGCAGATCCCTTGTACCACTTGGACGTATCCATTTTTAATTTTGTAGAATAAACGCTTTGCATCTTTAAAGGCAAACTGTAGAAATAGAAGGTCTTTAGGTATAATGTTTAGAAATGTTAATAGTTTTACGGTATCTTCTTTTGTACTCGAGAAATAACGTTTTCATTCTTGTATTTTATGCTTTTGGACGCCGCCATTATAGAGTTTGCTCGAATGCTCAAAGTTGATGTACAGCCGCAATTTTCTTTTCAATTTTGACGTCCAGAAGCTTCAAATAGGATGATGAAATGATTAGGATATCGTAAAACTATTAACATTTCTAAACATTATACTTAAAGGCCTTTTATTTAAAAGTTATTTATTTTTGGACAAAGTTGGGTCTGAGGTCTGAGTCGGGATAGTTCTCTCGTAACATGAGGAGTAAAGGGGATTACCCATTACCCAGGGGCGTGGGAAGCAAGTTTAAGTGTGGGGGCACAAGCTTTCAGGGGCACCAATATATACCATTTGTCTATATATTCTTTGTTTTCATGTTTAAAAATGCACTTTTAATAAAAGTTGGGGGCAGTGCCCCCAATGCCCCCAGTTCCTATGCCTATGGGAATACGTTTTACAAGTTCAAAGATTGTTTAGTGCTTGGGTCTTCAGTTAGGACAACATTTGCTCATTGTGAACGTTGAACTTTTCAATTGAGGTGGCGCTCTAAGTTATCCTGCTTGTTTTATCCATGTCTGTTTGTATTCATTTCTTTAGCTTTTTTGCTTAAAATAATGAAATTATAAGACGAAAATGTCTTGCAATGTTAATTAAAATTAATTACTCTAGAATGCACACGGTGTTTCACGTGGTATCACGCGTGGTGTTTCACGTGTTATCAATGCGACTGAATCATGTTCTAATACGGTGGCTCAGAAGAGACATGATCCTGTCACTTTTGTTTGGCCGTGTTGCGGGTTAGATGGCGGGTTAGATGGTGACTTCAATATGGCGTACATGTACATTGTTGTCCTTATTTTTTATATATTTCTAACCCTAACCCATCTAACCCGCAATGTAAGTCGCAACCCGCAACGTAAGTTGCTATCTAACTCGCCATCTAAACCACAATGTAAATCGCAATCCGCAACGTAATTCGCCATCTAACCCGCAACACGGCAAAAAAAGCGACAGGTTCATGTCCCTTCTGAGCCACCGTATCTAAAGCAATTTGTTGTTGTTAAAAACAAATAAAACGTTGTTTGTCTGTATTCAAATCGACCAAGAAATTTTCCCCATCAAAACTAGCCAGTCTGTGTTAGGCAGCCAATCAGCGTGCGTCATTTTGACACTGCAACCGATCCAAGATGACGGCGCCCATGAAATTATAAGACGAAAATGTCTTGCAATGTTTATTAAAATTAATTACTCAAGAATGCACACGGTGTTTCACGTGGTATCAATGCAAACCTTGACCTCGTTTAGATATCTCTCCCTTACCCTGTAAACGAGGCTGATGGTCGCGCAAAGTTCGACAAAAGCAAACGTTTGCTCATCGTGACCATACCCGTTATACCCAGTTCCCCATATGAACAGATAAAGCACACGGATAACGAACTTGTCAACTGTGAGGTGGCGCCGGTAGGTCCTTCGAGTTTGGCCGATAGCGAGCCTTGTGGCATGAATGGCTGTGACGCAGCCAATGGAGACCTGAATTGTGTTGCGACTGAAAACGAGATGAACGTGGTTGAGAATGGAGATGGAGATGCATTGACGAGAATGTGTGTTAATCACAAAGAAAATATGGTCGATGCTGAGAGTGAGGTCACTGAGGTAAAGGCTGATGCTAAAATCGACCAAGGAACTACTGGGTTGTGTGAGGCGAACGAAGGACACTGTGGGATATTACAGGATACCGAATGTCCGCAAGGTTTAAGCGCAAACAAGAGCAAAACAGTCAACCAAAACAGTCAGACACCAGGTAAGTCCCACTTTCCTGGTTATATATAGCTCATAATCTAATTGTTAATTATAGTAAAAACTTACCTGTAGTCTAATGCAAATGCTGCAATATGATTGGCTACGCTTCTCGCTAGTATCAACCAACTAGTGGTCTATTACAAATTCGGCATTCTAATTGGCTGAGCTACTATAGTGGTCTAATGGTGATAGACCATTAGTAGCGTTATCCAATCACAAACCTTATAACTGGAATATTCCTATCTTAATCAATCAGAAGCCACGACATATTCACGCTGCAAGCAAAACCTGAAATCTAGGCCGAACATGGCGTCCGCTATACGAATGATGAAATCATGAAAACAATCAAAACATTGGCCCGAAAGTAATGGAAAATTGTTCAGTTTGACATTTTCGAATAAGAAAATGAATTGGCTTATGCCTATTTGGAGTATATCTAGACCAAATTTGAAGCAAAGTATTATTAGTCTTTATTGAAAAGCATACTTACAAACAGACGTGTAGGTTTCCAAAAAATGTATACTATACTATTATAACTATTATGTACACAAAGGAAGAAGTTAAACAAAGTTAAATAAACATCTATTACAAAAAGACAGCTTAAACCGCTCAGTCCGCACACGTGGTAGAATGTAACCATGCCCACGTTTGCGTAGGTTGCGGGTTCTCAGCTTAGGAAGTAGATCATGCAGACAATGGTTAGTGTAATTTATAATCTTATTCCAGAGTTTTTTGTCATTGTCAGAAATAATGTCTCTAAAGGGCATATATTTACTTGCAGTGTAACCAAATTTAAAAGCACGCTTACAAAAACGATCAATACGATTAAGGTATTTGCCTTCAAACGCACAAGGCCAGACTTCGATTGCAGTTTGTTGATTCAGATAGTTTGATAAGGACATTATCAAACTATCAAATAAGACGGTCAATTCATGCAGCGAATAATCATAAAACCATAAATTACATACTCTCAATATATACAATCTAGAATTCGCTTTATGCAGTATAGAGTTGATATGAGTATACACTGGGGTCTTGATTAAACGTGACTCCAAGTAGTTTAAGCTCAGACTTCCTCTTTATGGACGCTATTGGATCAGGCAAGGTCTTAGTTGTCTTCCCCTTAACGACCATTTCCCACGTCTTACTGAGATTCAGTTTCATCTTGTTCTCTTTGGCCCATCGCTGTATGTTTCCAACTTCCAGGACAGAACATGTGCCATCGAGCTACTGTACATTTTGAATGGGGAGACTTCTACAAACAAAAAAGTGAAACTCTCTGAAAATTTGGAACAATGTTTGATAAGACTTTTTTACGTTAAAAAAGGTGTTTATGGTTGATACTAAACTATCTGCTCATAGACAACTCTGGCTCGTTGTCTAATTGTTAAATATATATCAGTAGCAACGGGTAAGGATGTGAAATCCACCATATGAAACTTGAGCCAAATCTGTTACTTGAGCCAAAATCCAAAACGGTGACTCATGGAGACAGAACATTCTCAGTTGCAGACCTGCCAAGTCTCACGGTTTTGACCACAATATCACGGTCTCGCGATTTTCTACTCGATTCTCACCGTAAAAGCAAGAAACTAAAAGGTTAAAAATCCCACAATTTTAAATTATATTAAATCCTCATCATTTATTGGTGTGATTTCAATATTTAATGAGTTAACTTAACGACAAAATATTTATAAATATGGACGTAAATTGCATATTATTTTGCACTACAGACGCCATTTTGAAGTTATGCGCGCACATAAAATGTTTCTGACCGAGAGATTTGGGTACGAGATTATGCACCCACGTGGCCACGTGAAGTATTTCAACACGGCGTCTGATATTGATAATGACGATCAGCAAAACCTCAAAAACAACATAAAATCTTATCTTGTATTATACTGTTTGTTAAAACCTTGCTGTTACATGGGAAAAATACAAAATATATCGTTACGTTGATATCTCACTATTTTTCCACTTTCATCACTATTTTTTGAGAGAAAAAATTGGATATCACTGTTTTTGCTTTGGATGGGTTGGCAGGTCTGCAGTTGCCGCACCAAAACTGTGGAATTCATTACCACAGGAAATTAGAAGCATTGATATTTTAAGAAGTTTTTTGAAGTCAGCACTTGAAATTAATAGTTTTTTTGTTCATAATGGTAATATATGTAGTAGGCTTTATCTTATAATGAAACTGTAATTAGTTTAAAAGTAACATTAAAAATATATTGTTGTAAGAGCATTGAGACTATTGTATAATGCTCCTAATACGTCTTTATTATTATTATTATTATTATTATTATTATTATTATTATTATTATTATTATTATTATTATTACTGGAGACTCTTTTCGATACTTAGGAAAATATTTTGACTTTAACATGTCCAACCAACAACACAAATCTGAGCTGATCTCCCTCACTGAAGAACTTATGTTTGACATTGATCTTAAACCTCTACATCCTAAAAACAAACTTCTACTTTACAGTCGCTACGTGTTATCCAAATTATCCTGGCATTTTACCGTTGCTTCCTTGTCTAAAACTTGGGTCACTGAAAACATGGATTCAATAGTAAACAAATACATACGTAAATGGCTTGAAATACCTATATCAGGAACATTAAGTACTGTCTACATTAGCCAAAACAAGTTTGGTCTAAGTATCTACCCTCCGTCTGTCAAATTCACCCAGTGTCAAACAGTTCTTCGTCTAGCTTTAAAAACATCTCCTAATGATTCAATAAAAGATCTGTGGAAGTCAACATGTAACAATACTAATATCCAGTACGATGTTTACACCTCTACAAAGGAAGTGCTTAAAGATTTCAACTCTGGGCAAGAAAACAAACTGCAAAACCACCTGGTTGTCCAAGGCTCCTTTTTCTCTAATGTAATAAAATACTCATTGTCACAACTTAATAGCATCTGGTCCAAATCTCAATCGAACTTGCCAAAAAACATTTATAACTTTACCATTCGTTACATTAATAACTCTCTTCCTACACGCAAAAACCTTTCCAGATGGGGTATATCACCAACCTCGGATTGTTCCTTTTGTTTAAACCCTGAAACGCTCTTACATGTGGTTGCAGGATGTCAATCGTACCTTCCACGGTTTACATGGAGACACGACTCTGTCCTCAACTTTCTCGCAAAAACACTACAACCTGTCATCAACTCTAATCTCTTCGTTGATCTTCCCGGATACAAAAGTCCATCAATAATAACTGGTGAGACGCATCGTCCAGATTTGCTTTTATCTATTTCTGATGACTACCTCTATATCCTTGAACTTACTGTCGGATTTGAATCAAACCTCGAAAACAACGTTGAACGCAAAAAAGCCAAATACATAGACGTTATTAGACAACAAAAAGAACAATATAAAAATGTAAAATTTGTAAATCTCTCGATTAGTTCTCTCGGTATTTTCTCAAAAGAATGCTCTACTTTTCTAAATATGTTAAGTGATGTAGGTCTTGATAAGAAACATCAAAACTACTGCATTAAAAAAATAACATCTATCGCCATTAGAACAACATATTATATTTTCTGCTGTAGAAACAAAGAATGGACAAATCCTGAATTAATGAACTTTTAAAATAGACGTATATATTCATATTTTCATTTGTATAATCTTTAATTGATAGTTTATTGTGGTTCAAGTAGTCAATTGTAAATTACCTCATTGAGCGAGATTTATAATTGTATATATAACAAAAGATTTAAATAAAGTTTCCATTATTATTATTATTATTATTATTATTATTATTATTATTATTATTATTATTACACGTTTACGTGTGATCACATGTGAATGTTACCATGCAAAAAACGTCTAAGATGCCTCTTTAAATGTCTTTAAATCGTTGACTTTAAACCGTTGACTTTGAAATCTCTTTAAACCGTTTCAGTCATCGCTTGTCCATTTTTCAAGACTCCTGTGTACACTTTTCACCAAGATAGCCAGAGTGTCACCTTCATTCTACACGTTCCTAATGTGTCTATCGAAAGCACGTCGCTTGGATTCAATGATAATAAGGTATTAATAGAACATTTTAAAACATTGGTGTGCAGCCAAAATAGTGTGTAGGAGGTATAAATATTTTTTTAATTTTTAATTTATTAAGAATTTTCAAATACCGAATTACATGACATATAGCCAGCACTCTGAAAAACTTAAAATTACAAATATGAGATATACTAAAAATTATAACATAAATCAATAGAGCCTACACCAACAATATTGTCTACACCAACAATATTGTCGTGAGAATATTAAAATTTAAAATTGTTAAAATAGTTAAAATATGCGCATGTTTAATTATACTTAAAGTGCACATGACCCCAAAAATGATAATGCTATGTTTGAAAGAGCACTTAAAATGATGAAGAATGGCTTTAACAATACTTCGATATCTATTTTCGTTCTCGATCTATTCAGTTATATGTGATATGTTAACGAGGCACGTGATGACGTCAAAGCAGGCAAACAACATTGTGGCAATTCTAAAAATCGTGTATATCTTCAAAGTTATCCAATACAATTACTTGAAACTTTGCACGTGGATGCATACTGCCAAACTAAAGAACATGGTTCAAGTTATGTTATCACCATAGTAACAGATTAGCTTTCAGACCTCTTAGTTTCTAAAACAAGATAATTTGTTTTCTCTCATGTGCAGAACATGTTGAAATTGGCAGTTCTCAATATCTTTTTCAATAGCTTTTCCAATGCAATACCGAAGTTTGAAATCGAAAACGGTGCTTGCAATGGAAGAAAATGAAGACTTCTGTATGGTAACGGAGAGGTTTGGAAGCTAATCTGTTACTATGGTTACAACACAACATGAACCATGTTCTTTAGTTTGGTAGTATGCATTCATGTGCAACGCATCAAGTAATTTTATTGGATAACTTTGAAGATATGCACACATTTTAGAATTGCAACAATGTTGTTTGCCTGCTTTGACGTCATCATGTGCCTCATTAACATATCACATATAACTGAATAGCTCGAAAACGAAAATAGGTATCGAAGAATTGTTAAAGCCATTCTTTATTATTTTAAGTGCTCTTTCAAATATAGCATTGTCATTTTTGAGGTCATGTGCACTTTAAGAATGTATTTCCGTTGGTGTCTACATGTTGATTAATGTTCATTGCGTTTGCTCAAGGTTGCCATGGGTGGTTTAGTTATTATCAAATGTTTCTCTGCAGTGCATAGGTTACATTTATTCGTGTGGTTGGTGTATCGTTTGACTTTAGCGTCCATCCATGGCAACCTTGAACAAACGCATGAACGAACTAATATCAACATGTAGACACCAACGGAAATACATTCTTAAGTATAATTAAACATGCGCATATCTTAACTATTTTAACAATTTTAAGAATTTTAACATTTTAATATTCTCACGACTATAACGTATAGACTATAGAGATTAACTGAAGAGTGGATCGACTTTATGTCGGTCTATGAAACAGATTTGTATTAAAATCTATATGTGTTCACCAATCGAGTAATTCTGTCTATTGATTTAACCCGCTCCTTCATTGTTGAGCACTATTTTGGGTGAAGTTTCATATAAATCCCGAAATGACGTCACATTGACTATCGGTAGTAAAATTCGAAATTAAAATCAGCTGTTCTAAAATAAAGCATTATCGTAAGAGTTAGGGTTAGTATTAGGTGTAGGGTTAGGGTTAGGGTTAGTATTAGGTGTAGGGTTAGGGTTAGGATTAGGGTCAAGTTTGGGGTTAGGACTATGTTTTAAATTCGGGATATTTATATGAAACGTGAGCCACTATTTTTGGTTCATATATAAGTATAGGTTAATTATGTGCTTAGCCTTTCTTGCTGTTATGTATAGTGTTACATTAACTTCCCGTCGTCCTCCTTGAGCTCGTCGACCAGCCTGCAGGCCTCTCAGGAATACGCGCTATATATCCAATTCCCAGATGACTGCTTGGTGAACACAGAAAAATCAAAGATCGATTCAAACGAGAAGAACCTCGTGTTGATTCTTTTCAAGCAACAGGGCAGTGTTGGATTATGGGACTGGTTCATGATCGGCTCCGATGAAGAAAAACTTGAGGTAAGGGGGAGCATGGGGAGAGATGGCAATCATTTCGGGTCGTGGCTAGATGGAATACTGGCAGTTGAGGTGACCGTGAGGTACTAGGTCTGAGTCGTCTTCTGGACGATCCTTTTATTAATATTAGTGGGGAGGCGGGGGTTTATAGGTACCTTAATATGGAAGTGAAATCGTGAATTGAAAGGACATTGGCAACAAGTTTGTATAATATGAAAGAACTCGTAAAATGATAGAGTGACACCTTTTACAACTTTTCCGTATTTTACTTCGTTTTTGAAATATTTCAGTTTGTTTGATATGTAAATGAGATGGTCTCTGACGTTAAGATAATTTTCACTCATTAAAATATTAGTTACATCTTCAAGTTTGTTCCACAAATTTACTTGAAAATGTGCGTATAATACTAACTCCTCGTGATAATGAACGTTGTAAATTTAGCAATCACTGAGATATAGGTACACCCTCGCTGTTATAGTGTTATTCAGAGACCATCTCATTTACATATCAAACAAACTGAAAAATTTCAAAAACGAAGTAAAATACGGAAAAGTTGTAAAAGGTGTTACTCTATCATTTTACGAGTTCTTTCATATTAGACAAACATAATTTTTGTTGCCAATGTCCTTTAACTCTTTACTGTCTGGCCCAGTCAAGCAAGATTAAAAATTGAAATTCGACAAGCGCCAGAGACATGAGATCCACTCACACGCCAAATTTGATTTGATTTCATAAACAACTCTGCGATTGGTGGTATGTTGAATTTTCATGATGCTACGCGGGCGTGCAAGATGGCATTTTCTAGAAAATGGAAGTTTTTCAACCTGATTTATGACAATTAATGCTAATTTATATGAACATAATGTAACAGCCGGTTTATTGGGCTTTCAGAAAAGGTATAGGTTTCGCAACAGTTATGGATATTTCCCGAGATATCGATAGAACAAAGGGGTAGTTCAATTTTGGATGTTTTTCAGACGGACAGGAAAGAGTCAAGGCTCAGGAATTTTGAGCTTATTTCTCAAATGTGTCCGTTTTCCATGGCCATCGCCATTTGTGAAAAGACGCTCAAAGTTTGCAGCCTTAAATTTATTTTATTTCTTTAATATTAAGTGAGTTTACTTAGTTGGTTTTGAACTTTAATTTTCTGGAAAAAATCGCCATACAATTTTTCATCGCTGCAGTAGCTCTTTAAAAACTATACGACCTTCAATCAGCTGAACCCGCTCAAGAGCGAAACAGGGGGGTTGGACGAGCGATCGCCCTTCCGGGTGTCCCAGGAAATTCGTCCCGCCGTAATATCGCCCCCCTTAGGGCGATATTCCTAGGAAATCCGCCCTCACGGGGGGAAAATTTCCTAGGAATATCGTCCCCCTTTAGGAATTTCGCCCTCCGCTTTAGTCGCAAGATATGAATTGGAATCCACTCGCCGTCAATATGTGGTAACAACACGTGTCTTATGTCATTCGAAATAAATCTATTTCCACTGGTCAGCAGCCAAAACGGCAATGTCGAAGCGAGCCAATAGTGGCTGTTGTCACTCAACGATTGTAAAATATCTTTCTCCTTTCGCAACCTCGTACCCAGGGTCTTCTCAGTACCCGGGGAGGGCGCTCGGGATGGGAGTGGAGCGAGGGAAGAGAAGACCCTGGTAAAGGCTGGTCACGTTACTCCAAGGATATTGGATTATTTTGTAACCTGGCTGATTCTCGCTTATATCATCCGGGGGGCGGATCGCTGTGAAAACATACCACAAACGTTTATGATTGAAAGTACAGTATATGGATAATTTAAAAATATTACAATTTATTGGAAAGACAGTACGGACTGCAGACAGAAGTTGAAAGATGGTGGATTACTTCGAAAAATACGTTGATTTACTGGACATTTAATTGCTGTCATATTAAAGATAAATGATGATTAACGCCAGAACAGTTCGAAACATGCAGTTTGAATATAAAACGTCGAGACCGAAACCACACCAGAAATCTGTAATCCCTATAAATGCTTTCAAACAGTCACACTGTAAATTCGAACTGTTCTGGCGTTGATCATCATTTATCGTTAATATATGACAGCAATAAATGTTCAGTAAATCAACGTAGTTTTCGAAGTGATCCACCATCTTTCAACTTCTGTCTGCAGTCCGGGGGGGGGGGGGGGGGGGCGAATTTCCTGTGACACCGGTTTACAAACATGGACATGAATAGTAGGTTGAGCTATAAGAAAGTTTTACTTTTTCGGTCTATAGGGCCAAACGCTAAAATTGTACACGTTACTATTGTTGTACTGGTATGACACGCCTATTGGCAGGTGTAACGGTATTGTTGATATACATACAGGTATATATGTGTAACTACATTGTTTGATATACACTCAGTGTATTCTTAATTATTTAATTCTGTCCATTGATTCGAAACATTTCCAGAATCTAGTCACAACGTCAATTTAGACGAGTAAAAGTTGCATCTTGCGAAAGTTGCACCTTGCGAAAGTTGCACCTTGACATATACGCGGGACTCTGTCTTGACTAGAAACTATTCGAAACCATTCACGAATTGACGGGCGATTATCAAAGTGTTATATGTATGAAGTTTGGCCACGTTTATGCCACGTGTAATGTATACAAATCGTGCATCTTGAGTTTGTGATCAGGAATTTATCGTGGAAATTCTTTTGTGTTAATATATACACTGTTGGTTTGTTATACAGAGGAAACTGTTTTTGACTGAAACAAGTTTAAAGGAATCCTTGGAGCAGAGCGAAGATCTTTGGGTAAGGAAACTCGAGAAATATTTTGATGTGGCGAATACTATACGTAGAGTCGTAGAGTCGTAGAGTCGTAGAGTCGTACAGCGTGATCAAACCAAGAGTCAATGTGATGAGAGTCGGGCTTAGTATTTCACCACCAGCTCTCGTGTATATTCATCGTGAATTGATTCAAATCTTATTGCAGTGGATAAGATTTTTGACTTCGCAGACACGACGGTTTCGCGTAGAAGGAGGCCGAATCCGCGGTACTACAGCGGTTTAACCCAAAAATGTTGATGAATATTAAATTACGCTCGCCACAATGACAACCTTTGAGGGTTTGAAAAGGGTTAGTATTTGGGTTAGTATTAGAGTATTATTAGTATTATTAGTATTATTAGTATTAGAGTATTATTAGTATAGGAAATAACACGGTTCGAGAAGAATTAATGAAAAATCGCACGCGTGTTTGGCGAAATATTCATAAAGGTTGCATGCGATTTAATATTCTTCAACATTTTTGTGTTAAACCGCTGTAGTACCGCGGATTCGGCCTACTTCTACGCCCGTGGCAAATCACTTCCCCAGAATTTTTACTATATACGGAAAAAAGCAAGCATTTGGCAGTGTTGCGAAAAATTCGATAGCCGAGAACTCTAGATTTTTGAGTGCTTTCCCAACTTCCCAAGTACATCCATAACTCGATGGAACCATGGATAATTTCTTTTATAACATACAATAAAATACAAAATAATAAAAACAAGCTGTATTTCGTTGATTAAAGTGGTAATCGATATTTGTACGTATTTATGAAGCAGAGCTGCTAAATATTACTCGGTCGAAACCGTTTTGCAATTCGACGATGGCAAGTATTATTTTTCTGACTCCGAATGTGGAGTTGTTATGAACGCCATTAATCGATCATGTTCCTGACCAGCGTAAGGAAGTGACGTCAGACTCTCAACGCGAAGACGATGGCTAATTCCTAATTCTTCAAGTATAGTAAATCCATAGTGATCAAGGTCCTTTTTTCAAATTCTTCGTCTGAAACGCTAGACATTTCATCTACTTCTCGAAGAAAACAAGAAAACAAGTAACCTCGACCGAAACTCAGGTGTAGCATTGAGAGTCTGACGTCATAAACAATATTACCTTTTGAAATTGCGGGGTCACTTGGAACACACGTTCTTAGTAATAGTGACCTAAATAATAGTGATCTCAGAGCTTAAAATACTTACTTCAAAATACCATTTTTTAGGGGTTTTTTTACATCGATGATCACTTTCGACCCTGAAATACTATTCTATGCCAAAGAAAATCTAAAAAACGGGGGTGAATTTTCATCGTAGTGGCACTTTTAAAATCATTTTCTCCTTACGGAAGCCGAAAATTTGAAACGTTTTTGATCGGTCGCTGTTCGATTCCCGTGGAGCACGCAGGACAGCCAATCTTAGCTTAGTTTAGTTTAGTTTAGTTTAGTTTAGCTTATAGTTTAGCTTATAGTTTAGCTTATAGTTTGGCTTAGTTTAGCTTAGTTTAGCTAGCTTAGTTTAGTTTAGTTTAGTTTAGTTTAGTTTAGTTTAGTTTAGTTCAGTTTAGTTTAGTTTAGTTCAGTTTATTAGGTTTATCACTCTAAGGTGAACGGAATATCCCCCTACAGGCTATGTTCCGAGAGCCTACGATTTATGGTCGATATCCGAGAAGACCCGAAAGTCTTTGCAAATGCAGCACTTTCTGACTTTCTCCTCAATTGTTTTTGAAAGCTTTTGGAACGTAATATTTTTAACATTTTCTTACTGCTTTATTTATTTTATTTTATATTTAAGTTTTTTCTTATATTTTAGTTTTTAAGTACTAGTTAGTATATAACTATTTACTTGTTCAAGCGCTTTAGAATATTTTATAGTTTTAGCGCTATATAAATGTACTATTATTATTATTATTATTATTATTATTATTATTATTATTATTATTATTATTATTATTAAGACCCTGAGTGGTGGTCCGACCCAGGATTTGAACCCGTGTCTCCCAGCTCATAGATATGTGTGGTAACCACAAGACCGCAAAGCGGCGTTATATTAAAGTGCAAATGAATCAAAAATTAAGTTTGTCTTATTTGAAAAAACTCTTAAAACAACGAGGAATAACAACTTACAGCTCTTCCATATTTAACTCAGTTCTTGAGATATTTAGACATATGTGATATTTAAATGAGCTGATCTATGACGTAGCAAGTTCTACACAACATTAGAAAATCGTCTATATCTTTCCAATATTATTAAAATAAATCACTCAAAACTTTGTGATTGCTACAGCTCATGAAACAAAACATTAAAGACAAGCTTTCGAGTGATTTGCTTCAATAATCTTTAAGATATACAGGATTTTACAATGTTGTGTACAACTTGATACGTCATAGATTATCTCATTTGAATATCACCTAAGTCTAAATATCTCGAGAAGTAAGTTAAATATGGAAGGCTGTAAATTGTTATTCCTCATTGTTTTAAGAGTTCTTTCAAATTTAAATTTAATTTTTAAATTTTCGATTAATTGGCACTTTAAAGTAATTTAATAAAATAAATTGTCATTAACATCAATTGCCAGGAGCAGCATAGTTCCACGTGTTTGGAGCATCCTGTACGGAAAACCATTTGGTATTTGTTTTATAAAATAACGACAGAAATAGTCGGACTATAAATTTAATAAACCGCTGGGAGGCGGGGAAGTTTTCGTGTGGATACTCTGATCTTGAACGGGTATTGACCAATCAGAGTGCTTGTTGTGTATATGTTATTTCATAAATATCCTTTCGTTGATGTATTTTATTAGAGTGATCCATCATCGTTTGTGACAAATCATAGAATTGAAGAGGTGTGTGAAGACGCAGTCACGATACGACTTGACGTGCAGTCCAAAGCGACACAGTGCTGCAACATGGGTAATATTTTGACCGCCAATGCTGAAGAACTTCTGCACGGCGAAGTGGAAAACATTGACGACAATGATGCCGAGAGCGCAGTGCAGGATATTTTGAATACGAACAACATGCTATCTCCGCTTGCCGAGTTGTCCATCAAGGAGCCAAAGAACTCTGCGGAGACTGAGAACGATCGTGGTGAGGATTGTGACGTTTTTGAGCCGGAGGAAGTAGGCTTAGATAACGTCGAACTGAACGAGGTTGAAGTCGTGGAAGAAAAATACGAGGATGAGGCAATTGAGGAGAGTCACCACGGCCTGAGCACAGTTCAAGAAGTGGACAGACCTGAGGGCCAGAAAAATCAGGAGGTTTCAGGTGCAGACGCTGAATTGCAACGTGCGCGGGCGATGAAGTGCAAGAAAAATCGACGCCGACGGCGGAGTACGGGCAGCCACGAGTCGTCGTCGTCGATCAGCGAGGAGGAGGGCGAGCCTGGCGCGGGACGGAAACAGCACGGGAGGCAGCGCGGGAAACAAGCGAGACGCCTGCGCAAAACGAGGTCGCTGTCGTTCGGGAGCAGCGCAGAGTCTCACGACGACGCGGAGAATGGGCCGAGGAGCGTACGTTTCAACCTCGTGCCGGAAGTACGCCTGTTTAGCAACAAGTTAGACAAGAAGAAATGGAAGGAGATTATGAGACAACAGTCACTCACAGAAAAGTCGAAAACCGCCGCAAAGAAGTGCAAGATGAAGTCCTCGTTGAAGGATTGTAGTATGAGTGAAACAAATGGTAACTCCGTGGAAGAAAGAAGCGACGATGTTGGAAACGCCGCTGAATCAGAAGCCGATGATATGACGTCAGATGCTGTCTTGCCTCAGGCTGTCGATGGTGATGCTTCGTGCGATGATCCCGAGAAGCCACAATTGACTAACTCGTTGATGTTTGATTTGGACGAGTGATTACTCCAAGAATTCTTGGAATCAAGGAATTACTCCAAAACTTCTTGGAATCAACGAATTACTTTAAGAGTTCTTGGAATCAAGGAATTACTCCAAACGTTCTTGGAATCAATGAATTACTCCAAGAGTTCTCGGAATCAAGGAATTACTCCAAAAGTTCTTGGAATCAAGGAATTACTCGAAAAGTTCTTGGAATCAAGGAATTACTCCAAGAGTTCTTGGAATCAAGAAATTACTCTCGCAATTCTAGGAATCCGGGAATTTACTCTTGGAGTTCTAGAAATTAAAAAAGTATAGTCCGAGGCTCTGGGAATCATTCCAAAGATTAGTCCAATGGTTTAAGAGTTGGTCTTTATAACGACCCGATCAAAGGCACTGATTTCTAAATATACTGGATCGAGCAACTATTGTTTGGATGCTGCAAAAAAATGAGATAGGTACTTATAGTACGTACTCCATATAAGGTCATATCGGACGGGACTGGGAAGAGCACATACATTGCCCTAACTGTAAACAGATGATTTATCTTTCCTTCAATGTATTCTATAGCTTTGGGGGTGGTTTATTTCTCAAGAAAACCTTTGTCAAACATAGGCGAAAGTTTGTGTGTTTTTTTTTTTGTCATTTTGGTCATGTTTGAAAATCCACTTTTTTAAAGAAAACTACGTTAGCTATTTATAAAAGACTTTATAAAACACAGCCGGAGGGTTATGGTTAAAAATCGTTAGGCGGGGGGTTAGGGTGAAGACCTTTGTTGTTTTGGGGTCGGTTACCAAGAACAGGAGGCTGGTACGAGGACAATATATTTGCTCGTCAGGGCAACGTATTTGCTCTTCCCAATCCCGTCCGATATGACCTTATATGGAATACGTACTATAAGCCCATATGAAAAATGAAGCCGGTGATATTTCGCGGCGGCCGTCTTGAACGGACCATGCTATACAGTTCTACTGTAGGCGACAGAGACTATATGTCTCTGATCTTTTAACATGCTAAAATGAATCGGTTGTCGAAGGTTTTCTCGTAATTTTAGAACACCAACTATGGGACCACCGTGGTCCCTCCAATATGGCCGCCACGCGCTAATCCCGGCTTCATAGTTTCTGTTATGGAGCCGTAGTTAGTGTTCTATATTATGGGAAAACCTTGGACAACTAATTCATTTTAGCATCATAAAGGTTCAGTCGCCTGCAGTAAAACCATATAACGTGGTCCCAACAAGATGGCCGTCACGAGCTACTTCCGGCTTCATAGTTGCTCGATCCAGTTTTTATCTAGAGATCAGTGATCAAACGGTGCATGATAGTTAATAATAGTGCCAACTCTCGCTCCTGTTCTTTTAGTGAATGATCCCCGTACTGGAAAATCCTTAAAAAAGGCCTTGGTTTCCAGCGAAGATCTCCTGGTCTATTTCGGCAGTGCACCGACCTTTAAATGTTTTTCATTTTCATTTCAACACTGCCTATACCACACTTTTTTATAACTTGTATAACGCATCAAATGATTGGCTGTTGTACGTACTCCATTTCTTGATGAGCGCGGGAATTTCAAGTGACCAATCGGAAACGTTCCCAATTTTCGGCTTCCGTTTTTAATCATGGAAATAAAGCTTGTTATTTATTATTTTGTGTCTTATTCCAAGTTATGGAAACAGAACATTCTCAGTTGCCGCTGCAAAACTGTGAAATTCATTACCTGACGTTTACCTCACCTCCCCGTTGACCTCTCGGTCGCCCAGCAGTCTTAACACGTTCGTAGCTCACTTGTACTATCCGTCCCGTTGTCTTCCAACAAGTTGTCAATGAAATTTCTTTTCCTTCCTCTGTTTTTGTGTCCATCAGCTGGCTCCCATAGGACAAAGTCGCTTGCAATCTCTTCTTCGTGGCGCACACAATGTCGCGCTAGCTTCATTCTTCGTTTCCTGATCTTTTCTGTTACTGGTGGAAGATGCTGGTACAGTTCATTGTTGGTCAGTCTCTGCTTTCAAGATACATTAAGTATCATGCGGAGCATCCTTGTGTAGCATCCATCAATCTGTTTTTTCATTGCCTTCGTTATGCTCCATGTCTCTGCAGCATACAGAAGTACTGACTCAACGGTTGCAATGAACAGCCTCTCCTTCAACTTCCTACTCAACTGTGATGACCATATCTTCTTCAACTTGTGGCATACTGACCATGCTAGTGCCTTGCTCACTTGAAAATCCTGACGTTTAGATTAAGAAATTAATGTAAATACTCATGTCTGTTGTCATTCAATTTATTTTTCTCTTGATTACGATTGCCTACGTCAGCTGCAAATAACTGCGAACAAACTGCACGTGCATGCGCATTATTGAGCAACGTTGCTCTGTTGCAAATAATATTCTGCTCATGTGCGTAAATGCTATCGACAACTGTAAAATGGCTCGTTTTGCCGAGATTCGTTTGGCCAATCTTGCCTTGGCTGCAACTAGTCCCTGGGTTTGACCCGAACGTTGGTCAATCACAGCATAAACAGCGGCAGGAATTAACACACAATCCACTTGAAACACCAAAGGCATGCAGGTGTATGCCTTCAATTTGCTCCTTCAATATTGCACCAGGCTTTGGGGAATGGTGATGGCTTCTGGCAACCCACTTTCTCCATTTCGCAGAAACACTCACGGGCAGCGGCGCATCCCATGCCAACTTTATCGCGATAAAGGGAGACTGGTGCTATTATCCCTAAGGGGTCGCACACTTTGGTCAGCTTGGTCAAAATCCCTCTTTTTTTGTTAGTTCCGCAGGTTCTGAAATGGGCGTAACAGAATGTAAGGCACCCAGAATGCAGCGATTGATTATCCAGATTGTTGAGACAGCAACTTCTTCCACTTTTAAGGTTATATCGGATATTTTAATGTCAGATTCAAGTGATTCTAAGTTATTGTCGGTGTCAGTGTTTATGGTAAATCTTGAAGGTATAAAAACACAGATGAAAAGTACGAATTGAAAAGTTCAGCTTTCTCTGCCGGAGTTTTGGCTAATAGCCTTGTGGTAACAACAGAACATCTTGGGATTTTTGTTGAATGACTTTTCTATTTTTTCCAGAAATTCGCGATGCTTTATTCTGATAAAACACAAACATGTTTTGACTTATAGAGAACGATTTATCCAAGAGGAATTTCTTCAAAGCGGCGTATTCCTTTCAGATCTATAGTCCATCGGCGACCCAAGGAGAAGAATTTGTATCTTTAATGGTTTTTACAGGGATGAATTTATCCACAGTTGTCAAGGATAAGTCCATCCATTGTGACCAGTATTCATCGATATTATCTGAAAAAGCGATATCAAACGGTACATTGGACAAGGAATTACGCAGATCTTTAAAATGTCCTAGGGCCAACCTGTAGGTTGCAGAAAGTGTCCTCCATCCAAAAATGGCGGAGTAGGCCTGGTCGCATCCAGTCAATTGCGATACAGTTATAGACTCACGCGTATCTTGAAATTATGAATTATAAGTTGTTGTATAACATCGGGACTTGAACCTAGATAACATTAAGTGCGTTACTGGTGAGTTTTCTGGTCCTGGATTAGTTTCCACATCACCACATATGAAGGAAAAGTCAGAATTTGACAAGTTTTAGCGAGTTCGTTAACGGCCGTTATTTGAACTTTACTCGACGAGCGCGACCGTTAATTCCATCAATCAGTTTCACCATCAAAAGTTTCTCGCTGGAGGAATGACTCGTATAGTGCATCTTTAAGAAATTTTCGGGAGCTCAAAAAAAGCTCGACCACGCGCGATGATGGTGTAAGCAAACTCAAATATTAATATATATCATTATATTAATATTTTGTATATTTATATTGTAATGTATACACGTAATTCAGTCGTATATAGACTGCAATGTGTGTTTTATTTAATAAACGATTTATCTATCTACCACTCCTCTAAGGTGCACATGTTCCTCCAACACCTGTCGATAGAGAGTACCTTGAAAACTTGCATTTTTCTGGTCGTCACGCCCATCAACATTGCTATTTGCTTCATGCTGGTTCTAGTTGCACGAGCTACGAAAGTTGCCGATGCGTGATGCGTAGGAATGACAGGAATGACTTGCTCCGTGGCCATTGCACGGAATGGAAAAATACGCGACCCTTGTGACAACATTTAGGGTCCGTCGATTCGTTAACAGCCTCGACCTCATTCTTGATGACACCCAGCTTGTCAAATGTGAAACGCACAGCACTACAGCAGCATCCTGCTCTTTGAGTTGGTCAAGAGCAGGCTAGGACTGGTCATTGTGCCATCCTTGTGCCCATAGACGTTGGAACCGGGGGGCTGGGATTAATCAGCCGTCCCAAAATATTAAATGGGGGGCTGAGCCCCAAAACGTCAGGACAAGCGTTGCTAAATTTAATGTGTTTTATCCCAATTGTATTGGTACGACTACCTTTAGTCTATAGAGGCTAGGAGAGAAGCTACTTATTAGTAATCTATACCTATGGGCTTCATCTACACGAGATTTTACATACGGGTGTAGCCTGAAATGTTAGCCAACGCTTGCCCCGGCGGCAGTGTTCAGCAAAGTACTGATATTTTGTACTTAAAGGACATTGGCAACAAAAATTAAGTTTGTTTTATTTGAAAGAACTCTTAAAATAATGAAGAATAGTAATTTATAGTTCTTTCATATTTTACTTAGTTCTTGAGATATTTAGACTTATGTGATATTCAAATGCGATGATCTATGACGTCATGTGAGATGGTTAATACATTTTAACATATTGAAAATCGTGAATATCTTTATGATTATTAAATGAAATTACTTGAAACTTTGCATGTAGATACATACCACTAAACTGAAGATTATCGTTCAAGTCTTATGGTTGCCATGGTAACAGATTAGTTTACAGACCTCTTGATTTCGAAAACAAAATTATTTGTTTTCTCTTCAGTGCCGAACCTTATTGGGTTGGTACCTGTTCAACAAATGTTCACTGTCATAGCCAATTCGAAACTGAGATTTGAAGTTGGTACAAAGTCTACTATGTCAGAAAACAAATAGTTTTGTTTTTGAAATCAAGAGGTCTGTAAACTAATCCGTTACCATGGCAACCATAAGACTTCTATGAAAAAACTGCAGTTTAGTGGTATGTATCTACATGCAAAGTTTCAAGTAATTTCATTTAATAATCATAAAGATATTCACGATTTTCAATATGTTAAAATGTATTAACCATCTCATGACGTCATAGATCATCTCATTTGAATATCACATAAGTCTAAATATCTCAAGAACTAAGTAAAATATGAAAAAACTATAAATTACTATTCTTCATTATTTTAGGAGTTCTTTCAAATAAAACAAACTTGATTTTTGTTGCCAATGTCCTTTAAGTAAAAGTAAATCCTCAGTTTATAGTTACGTAAAAGTATGGCCTGAACATTTTACTACTTATTTAACTCTTTCCTGTCCGGCCCCGTCAATCGAAAAATACGGCACGCGGTAACGCAAGATTAAAAATTGAAATTCGACAAGCGCCAGGGACATGAGATCCACTCACACGCCAAATTTGATTTGATTTCATAAACAACTCTGCGATTGGTGGCATTTTGAATTTTCATGATGCTGCATTTTCTAGAAAAATGGAAGTTTTTCAACCTGATTTATGACTGATAACATAATGTGTCTTGTTCGGAAAATTCAAAAGCATTGGTATACAGCCGGTTTATTGAATTTTCAGAAAATATATATAGGTTTCGCAACAGTTTGGATATTTCCCGAGTTCAGAAAAGACAACACCGAGCAGAACCAGACAAGTACTTTAATCAGTACTGTTTCAATCAACAACCAACATGTACGATGTTATAATAGTGAAATATTTGAGCTTTTGTGAGGAAGTTGGAGTGGTCCCTTTTTTACTTCGCCGATAAAACAAAAAGTAACGAAGTAAAAAAGTTATAATTACTTATCAAAAAATTTACATCATTACAGGTAAAAAGTATTTATTGAAAAAAATACTTTGTTACAAGTAAATACTAATATTTTTACTAATTAAGTAAAGTAACGAAGTAAATCAGTTTTCTTCGTGACTTGCGAACACTGCTCCTAGGTATATAGCTTGCGGTAGGCCGTCGATCACCTTTCGCACTTTAAGTGTCGATAAGTTCCTTCAAATAGGAAAATTTGGTTACAGCATGCACGCTTGATTTGTAGATCTGAGTGGAAAATTGTCCCATTAAATTAGTTATCACATTCCACAAGTTACGTGTACATATTTCTAAATTAGCTTGAAAATATTTAATACTTAGCCGCTGGCGCTGTAATCGAATCTTGCCGAGGCAAGGTCAGAAATCTTAAATTGAAAATAGTTTTATGAGCGATACCAATCTATGTTACACAGAACGTAAAAGCCCTTTAACTCTTTCCCTACGGCTGAAAAACATCAAAAATTGAACGACCACGTTGTTCTATTGATATCTCTTGAAATAACCATAACTGTTGCGAAAGCTATACATTTTCTGGAAGCCCAATAAACCGGCTTTTACTTGTTCTTTTAAATTTCCCGAACAAAACACATTATGTTAATATAAATTAGCATTAATTATCATAAATCAGGTTGAAAAATTTACATTTTTCCAGAAAAGGCGATCTTGCACGCCTGCATAGCATCTTGAAAACTCAAAATGCCACCAATCGCAGAGTTGTTTATGAAATCAAATCAAACTTGGCGTGTGCGTGGATTTCATGTTCCTGGCGCTTGTCGAATTTCAATTTTTAATCTTGCGTTACCGTGTGCCGTGTTTTTCGATTGACGACTTTGCGGGTCATCAATGACCCATTTTAACTGCGCCCGTAGGGAAAGAGTTAAGAGATAATTCGAATGGTGTAAACTATATTCTTTCAGATCGAGCATGTCCAACGTTATAAGCCAATACATGTTGAAATCAAAACCCGCAAATATCAACATGCGGTCGTCTGGGTCAAATAATGAAATAAAATTGCTTTTCAAAAAAACGTATATTAAACCTATGGAGCTAATACATGGGAGACTAGTAATGACGCGAAGCGCTGTATGACCTTTATTTGTGTAGCGTTTTGAGAAAAGAGTCGACTCTGTATGATAACAACAAATAAACTTATTACTATGTAGTATGTATTGTTTTTATTAGTGATGTGACCGCGTCAATGTTATTGTATTGCTTGCTCGCATTTCGCTTTGATGAAATCATCAAATGCAAAAGGGTAACTTCGTATAGAAATCCTTTATAGACGCATAACACTTTCGACAGCAACCTTCAATCAAATATTAATTCTCTATGTATCATACAGATGATACCAATTGACTGAAAGCATTTATAGTCAAATAAAGTACAGACAGACATCTTACAACAAAATGGAGGAAACCCCTACGAACCACGCCAGAAATGTTCGATTTATTCTTGATTAAAGGAATTTAAGCAAAAACAAAAAACATACGATTCTTACCATAAAGTTCGTAAAGAAGAAATAAATTCTTATGTCTTCTTAAATCATTGTACAAAAAACTTTATTGAAGCCGAAATTCATCGATTTTAGCAGATCTGTTCAAGTATGTCCAAGGACGTCGACGCTCTGGCAAATTTTTTAACTAAAGCAGTAGTATAGTAAGTAGGGCTGCGAGCCCAATCGACCTCAAACGTGAATATAAACACCAAAACATCACCAAATTTTGCCAAATCGCGATTCGACAAATTTGGCGATGTTTTGGTGTTTATATTAACGTTTGAGGTCGAATAAGCTCGCAGCCCTACTTGCTATACTACTACAGCGATCGTTAGTCAATCTAGACACCCCTCACACGTTTTCTACTAAATTGATGTCAAACACACGCGAGATTAGCGAAACAATACCAAATTTATACTAAATAGCGACTCTCGCTAAATTTGACACCATTTCAGCCATATTTAAAAAAATAGAGAGCGTCGTTTCAAAATTCTCACAAATTACATTTAGGGAAAAATAGAAAGTGTCATTTCAACATTTTCGCGTGTTAAAAAAATAAAATGTGGTGCGAGCTCACTCCCACATATTAAAAAATAGAAAGTGTCATTTCAACATTTTCGCATTTTTGTTCAACAAACTATGACCACCGACGCGTTCTGCTGTTGTCTCAACTCACGCGCGAAAAAAAAACCACTAGATTTTGACTCTAATGGCGATGTTTATCCAAATGGATAGCGAAATAGCGCTCTTTTGATTGGCTAACAACATTGACTAACAAATAGCCAGTCGTTTTGCGAATTAGTCCGTTTGCTCACTATTTTCAGTGGTGTCTCTCGCTTCAATGTTTTTGTGACCATATGCGTAGGAGTCAATACCATTTTCTAAAAGGTATCGTTTATCGTCGAAGCAGGATAGCGATACTTTATTAATTTCGTAGCTACCGAGCTGATGTTTGACACTTCTAATGGTCTTCATTGTGTGTCGCAACTGTTTCTGCTCGAGTAACACGCTTTTGTAATCTTCATGTCTGATTACCTTTTTAATTATGTTCTTTCTAATACCTTTAGCGGTTTTCCCACCACCCCCACCCTCTTTCAAATAGCTGTACATTTTACTGCGCAACCCGACGAACTCGACAATTGGCGTTCCAGCGCACTCGTCCTTCATCTTCCCAATAACTTTCTTATTCTCTCTAAAAAAGAATGGGCTGTCTGCAGGGTAGTCGCTATTATCAAACTTTTCGCACTCCATCATAAAGTCGGAATAAACGTCGCCAGTTTTGATTGAGTACAACAGACTGTCAGTGTCGGTGAAGTGCAATCTGCAGGTGTCGCTAGAGTACTTTTTCATAATATAATTGTAGTGAAAATTATACATCAACGTTTTACTCAAGTCTAGTATGCACATACCCACATATGCAGGTCTGTTTAGTGTCAGCGTTTCTTTAACCTTATGGACAGCGACTAAGTTCTCGCTGAATATTTTGCAAGACACAAACGTCGGCTTCGAGACAAGCTTTTCTAATTTTTTCTCGGTGGTCACTAATCTCACGTCCACACGCTTCCTCAAGTTTTCCATCGTTTTTCCGAACACACTGTTATTCATCAACTTGAAGAAATCCTTCTCAAAAGCGTTCTTAGCTGCGGTTCTTTTGACTGTGTTAAAGTCGATGTACTTGCCCAACCACTTGGATTGGTCAAACTGCAGGACCCTGTGAATCTTATTGATTTTTAATCCAAGATCCATGTACAACTGTAGATTTCCGTAGTGACACACATACTTTTTTTTGTCCATCAAATTAGTCACCAGCTTCTTTACACCACCAACACTCACATTAAATTTATTTTTGATTTTCGTGCAGTACTCCGACAACATGTCAACAGTTATCTCCATCTTCTCAGGGGCCAACGGGTAATCGTTGTGTAGGTCATGTAAATGAGCTGGATACTCCAAGTCGACTTCAAGCAGTAAGCCCTTTTTACTACCGTCGTGATACTCACGCAGATTAACTTTTTCTATTTCTTTCTCAGTCAACCACTTGAAGCCGCCCGTGGGTAGACTTCGACTCATTGCCCATCCATACAAGTTGTTGGCGTCAAGGTACATCAAATACTTCGACTCTTGCGCTTTATCGTACCCCTTCATATATTTATTGTTCGCCACGCCATGTCTGTTGCATATGTAGCTCACACCACCACGCATACCTAATTCTACGAACTGGAACATGTCGATGTCGGACAATAACTCGAGTTCTACTCCAGTCATCTTTAACATGGCATCCCAAGCCAATCCAGGCGACGTGAAATAGTGACACGGGTCTAATTTATACTCACGGTGACATGTCTTTCTAAAGTTCTCAAAAACGTCAGCGAGCAAGAGCACGTCGCTTTTCAAATACAGGTCGTGGTACCCACCCATGTTTTCAACGTCGAAGTGGTCCCACACATCGCAAGCACGCTCATGCATTTCTTCCGTAATGTGCTCATCGTTCAGAATGCTGTAGAAGTCCTTTTTGGAGGGTAGCTCACGTTCATCGAATTTATCAAAGGAGTCCATATAATCATAGGGGTAGACTCCCTTTCTTGTCATGAGTGCCAACCCGTCGTCGTGAAACACTTCTGACGTGTATTTGAAAGCGTCCCTTGGTAGGTTCTTCACCAAGTTGTCTAGACCGCTACTCATGAACTGAAAGCTGTCCAAAAATACTAAGTTTTTTCCAAGCATGAACGCCATGTACTTCTCCATGTTGTTTGGTATCACATTTATGTCTTGACCAAACTTACCAATCTCCTGCATAATGAAATGGCTATCGTAGCCGCGTAAGTTATGAAAGATCACAGGAATTTTGTCAGTCAACTTAAAGTTCACATTACAGTCACGATGCGCAGACCCTCTGTACTCACCTAACACGTGACAGTGGTCTCTCACTCTAACGTAGCCTCGTCAAAGTTCTTCTTATCGGCATCAGTCAGTATCATTTCTTTGTTAAAGTGACTCTCAGATGTCTCTTTACAATATTCAACAATTTCTAACATCTCCCCAATGAACTTGTTAACTGCGTTTTCACCGCGATGCACTTTTACTGGCTTACTGTACTCGTTGTCGTAGCAACAAACTAATTTATACCCATAACCACAGTCGACGTGCCTCTGGTAAGCATTTGTGTAGCTACACTCGCTTGACAGCTTTGTTGTGTGCACCTTCTGTGTGATAGCCTCGAAATCTGCGTACACCACAAATGGTACATTTAATTGTCTGCTAAAATTCTCGTATTTTACTTTCGCGCCTTTTTGTGGCATTTTAATAGCTTGCTTCCCATTAATGACCAAACACACTTCAATATGACTTTCAAGCACGTCCGCACGGGTGAAACACTGCAAACAATACCTACAAAAGTGCTTTCTCGCCTTATACTTTGTCTGACGGTACATGAATTTGTCGAAATCGCGAATGTACACATAATGCTTGTTGCCCACGTCATTAGTTATCAACAATAGGTCCATATGGTCAGGATACGCCTCCTTAGAAACGTACACAGGGAATGGCTGCTTATTTTCGTACCCAAAAACATTGATGCTAATATCGTTCGCCTTTTCGATCTTGTTGTAGTCTTTGAGTGTGACTGGGAAGTCAATTCCGTCATAATTCAGCTCACCGACATGCCTAGCGTACTTCGACGTTCTATCAGAGTGTTTTCCAACAGGAAACTTATGTGCGAGGTGGCACCATCTAAAGCACTCGTTGTCATCGTCGTTATTTACGTTTACCAAGCCCTTCATACTATTGCGCAACTCCTTTGGCAGCGCAATGTAGCTACTCCCATGCAGAGGTCTATAAATAGCGATATTGACGTAGTGCGCGTCTATTTTGTCGATAGTCCATCCAGACCCCTCAGATAACCACCCAGCTATCCGCGTCAAAATCTGCTCCGACCCACGATTGGCGACACCCTCGATGTCATGCTCGTTAATGACGACGAACGTTTCGCTGTTAAAGTAGGCAGTTTTGTATGTGGTCTTATTGAGTTCTAAAACTTTTTCAAAAGTGACCTTGACTGTCTCCACCACTTTCATTCCGTTGGTCTCACCTAGTTCACGTCTCAAAAGGTTAGTGACAGCGCTTCTACTACCATTTACCTGATTGATGTCTCTGTCATCAATTACTTCGACTCCATTGGACCTTGTGAACCCTCTCAGTGCTCGATCCAACAAATGTGTTGACGGTGTGAGGTCTTCGACTGCAGGTTGTGTTTCTTGGTCTCTAAAGAAGCCGTGAACGTTGGTCGCTTCATCTGTTAGTGAGTTGACAACGGCCGCACTCGTCTTATGCGCCCGTCTTTTTGTCACTGAATTTTTCGCAGTCCGACTCATTGGCTTATACTTACACTACACTTTTTTTCTTAGCCCACTCATTGTAGTAAATATCGCCACTTTCACACCATCCCAGCTTTGGGTACACCACCCCAAACAGATTGTTGTCGAACAAGTCTTTCACCTTCCCGTCTTTGAGGTCTGACACCTTCTTGAGTGTCTCTAATTGTCTTCTATGACACAACCTAATAATGTAGTACCCGTATCTGCTGACATTTCTACCCTTTACCAAATTGCATGAGTACAACGCATTGACAACTCTCAAGAAGTCCTCTTTTATCAACTCAAGGTGCTCACCCTTCACAACACTCCGTAGTCTCCTCCCCATCCACCAAGACCGTTTGTGAACGCTTTTTAATCGCGTGAGTCTCATGTCGCTGTAACTCTGAGTGTAACCCCATTCGGTGTCGCCACACTTTGGACACGCGTACCCACCGCAGTCAGTCACATGTTTCACAACGTCACAATCCAAGCAGTAGTAAATTCTGAAGGTGCCTCCACACTCAGTTTGCGTCTCACTCGCGATTTCGTCAATTGTCAAGCCATAACTCATCTGCCTCATAAGTTTGTCCATCGCTTATACTACTCCAACATTTTTTTACCGAACTAGTACCCGTACCGCTATTCCACTACCCAAACCTAGCGCACCAACAAACAATAATTGGTATTCTTTCATTTCCGCACTCGGTTGGTAGTATAATCCGCAATCTTCGGGAGGTCAGTGAACACTCGTCCGCTGTACTGTATGGTCATTACGCTTCTAAGTTCTTCCAACGCGTGGTTTGTGTCATTGATGTCAGCATTAGCATCTGAGAGCTGTTGTCGCAAACGCTGAATCTGATCTTTCTTAGCGACCTCATTCTCATACCACACTTCTTTCGCACTGGCTAACTGTTCCAACGCATGGTTGTGCCTTTTCATCTCAGCTTCGTAGCCTGAGTGGTTAAACTTTGAAAACATAAAGCCAGCGCCCGCAAAAGCTACTGCATTAAATATCCCTCCAGCCACAACACTCGCCATTAACTTACGTTGATTTGAATGGATCTGTCGGTATCCACTTTTTCGATTGCGCCCATTTTACTAACAGCGTTCCTGCACCAACAGCCGCAGCAAGTTTCACTGTACCTTTCACTGTCTCTGGTGTTCCCAATGGTTCTCCCAAAGCCCTTTTAGAAATCATACTCACTGCCACAGCACCAGTCGTGACAAGTAGCGCATCGTACAATTCGTTCATAAGTTCTTTTCGATCGATCGCAGTCATATACATTGTCGTGTGTTTTGTTCAAGAATCAAATGTGTCTAATGCTGGGCGACAAGTTCTACGATTTTCTGACATAGGTGCTGTAGTGCTCACAGGCTCTAATTGTGCCTCTTTTTCACTGCTAATTGTGTACCACAACGAAGCACCAGCGATGATCACACCAAGTGTTCCGACAACATATCCATAGCTCCACTCACTACCCTGTTCTTCGTTGACTATCATTTCACGCATTTTCTTTTCTTTCGCAGCTTTCGATATCTCAGCTAACTTTTTACCAGCAGCGACGCGCTTTGGGTCCTTCACCTTAACACTTTTCACATCAGCCGTGATCTTCGCTTCAACAGCCGTCTGTGAGTCTTCAACCATCTAATACATTATCACGTGTTATCTTACTCACAGTTGACCTCACAGGTGTCTCACAGTTGACCTCACAGGTGTCTCACAGTTCCAAACCAAACGCACTAAAAAATTAGGATTTTTTCTGGGAGTATAACATAATGACTCAAGTCCAAGACATCGCAGAAGAGATGACTCAAGACCAAGCCCGCCAAGAAGAGGAGATCGACGCAATGCGGAGAATGTCCTTTGTCGATGTGTCTACCCCACAAGGCGCCTCTGGACCCAACGTCTTAAAAGGGTACTCGCAAGTCTTCAAGTTGTGCGACCCCGATCGTAAAAACGAAGAGGTGTCGAGACAATTTGATACCCAGATTCTCTATACGAAGTTCGCTCATGAGGCTTGGGTCGAGCTTGACGAAGTTAGAGCCAACAAGATGGTTAACGAGCTAGCCAAGATGATCCCTGTGTGGTGCTACTCACCATTCAAACGTCTTACGTTAGCGAGTAGCCACTACTTGAGCAACCCTTGCGAGTCCGCCGCTACACTACTCGGTAACTACCTCGAAGTGTTCTTAGCGACCCTTCTATGGAAACCATGCTCAACCAAAGCCAAAGCGTGGCTAGAGCTCGCCGCAAACTGTGACGTCAACGTTTGTAGGGTGGGGTGTAATGAAATACTAGGTGCGGGCGATATTATGAGTCACATACTCTCAGACGCTCACCTGGATTTTGTGCACGGCGGCGCGTCGTACAATTGTTACCCATGTGGTGTGGTTACCAACAACCCAATGCATCGCTCAAGACACGAGAGCTCGAGGTCTCATCTTGAAAACTTAGAGCTTCAGCGGATATTTAACAACGAGCAACAGTTGCCGCAAGAGGGGAGAGCATTTCTCTGGAGGTATAGTAACCATGAAGAAAGTTGGTAAACTAGAAATCGTGATTGGTCCCATGTTTGCAGGGAAAACGACGGAGACTCTCCGCAGGTTAGTCACGCTAAGTAAATCAGGGCTCAAAGTCCTCTACATAAACAACGCAGGCGACACTAGGCGAACTGACCACACGTTCTCCACACACCGTCAGACCATTGTTGTTGGATCAGACAGTTTACCTGCGAAGTTAATCACCAACCTTCCAAGCTCTTCTGAGATATCTGACTATGACGTCATCGGCATTGATGAAGGCCATTGGTACTCTGGGTTACTCCCAATTACCCGTGAATACATTAAAGCTGGCATTCATGTCATTATTTGTGGTCTCATAACAACGGAGCACTTAAAAAGAATTGGTGAGCTCGACACACTGTTCCCAGTAGCGGACGACATCACGTTTCTAAAAGCGTATTGCGTCGTTTGTCGTGACACTTACGGAACAACTGTTGATGCACCATTCAATTGGAGATACAACCCAGGACCATCATTCGTTGGTGGTGCTGAGCAATATCGCGCAGTGTGCAGACGTCATCATCCTTCCACACAAAATTAGGGGTGTTCTCGGATACCCCACTTTATTAAATTTAGACATTGGTCACACGAAGCGTCCAATGTCATAGAAACATTTTTTTCACACAGTGGTCAGAAGGTTTGTGAAATAAATAGAGAAAGTTTTGCAGATATTTTTTTACCAAGTTAAAAACGTCTTTAAAAACGTTAGATCAGTTGTCACCTCGAGTGTCGTCTCAACAACGAGAACGAGTGCTAATTCGACTTATTACTCGCTGTCTAAAAAGTCTCTTTACAATAGCGTCTCTCATGGTTGCTCAACGCTGATTTATTTTTAAATTTACGAAGGCAGTGAGAGCACTGAAACCCAACGTCAAAGAAATATTTTATTACCGTGGTAATAGCGTCGTCGTACGAGTCGCACAACAACGTTAGATACCCAGCGGATTTATATCTGAGCAACAGAGACTCCTGCTCTTTGGACGTCTTGCCTGTACCACCTGGGTTCTTGAACTCAATCACAAGCCCGCTATGCTGTCGGTTTGCATTGGCAATAATCAAGTCAGGTGTTCCACGTTGGTAACCTTTTTTCCACGAATTTATTCTTTTACTCGAGGTGTCTTGATTTTCACCACAAGCAGCTACCAAAATAGCTTCTGGATAATATTTCCTAAGAAAACCAACGACTTTCGTGTGAAGGTCGAACTCAGTGATCATTATGAATTGATTGTGTTTGAGACCAACGCTAGCTAAACTTTTTCTAATGCTTGGTAAGACTTCTGAGTGCACCCACCTTCCGAAGTGTTTCGCACGCTCCATTTTACTCGAGAACACTAACGAGTAGACCCCAAGTTCGTTGATAAACGAGGCCTGTTCCATCTTCATTTTGCAATCAGGTTCGACGTGGTCGTTGACTGCATCTTTTGGTCGAGCATAACCTAGAGCGCTCGCGACTTCTCTTGCTTTGAACCATATGCCACCGTTGTGATTAGCCATCGTGATTTGGTGGCCATCGAATAATCGCACCAAGTTGGTTGCCATTACTATAGCCCCGCAAAAAAAAAACTACTCGACATAGGTGTCGGGTTTTTTATAGATTTGGTTTGTTGTGTACCAATGCAGCAGGTGTGTTTTATTAGTCTTCAGTTTTCTACGTCGTCTGAAAAAGTTTCTAATGTTACGAGCTAGTTTTCTGAACCAACCCATTACATAACTTAAGTCACGTCTCCTACCACTCCCACAGTGTCTAATTCTGCGGGTAGCATAATAGGTTCGCCGTAAGTCTTTTTAGACCTCATACCAATCTCAGCGTGGAGCTCGAGAGTAACGTCACCGCGACCGAACGATCCACCAGCTTTGAACATGTGATCAGTCGTCTTATTTATCTTATATATTTCGTGAGGTCTCGAAACACACGCTCCCATTTACTTTACACCATATTCCTTCATCATTTCTCCACCCATGATTATGATGTCTCGGTTCGTCATGTAGCCACTCACAATTTTCACGCCGTAGAATTCTATCAACGATGGGTATGCATAAGGTGCGAGTGGTATTCTTGGTCGGTGTATCCCAAAAATTGTTCCATAGGGTGTGCCTATCTTTTTCATATTCGCTACGAAGTCTGAGTCGGTTGACTTAACGTTATTGACCCTGACATGTGAATTGTACATTTGCCAGTGTATTGATATCATATGCATTTTACTTATGTCAATAATACTCGGAATAGTGCATACTTTCTCCATCGCTGGGATGCTGCCACCATACGCGAGTCCATTAGTCACACCAGTCTTGTACCCTATGAACTTATCCCACTGACCATCGTCGTTTGATATAATTGTCTCCCAATTTGATCCAGCGGTGCGAGTAGGTAACCTCACCACAACAAAAATGGAGAGGTCACACCATTGCATACTGGGGCAATTAAAATGGAGACCTGACTCAAGTGGGATTGGTGTTAACACGGGGGATAGAAAACTTTGACTCACACCGCTGATGCCGACAATAGGACCATAAGCCGAGTTGTTTTGCACTAATTTACTTGTTTCACCAATGGCTTTCACTTTGTTTGAACCATTGGTGTGAAATTCCACGTTTTTCAAGGCGTGTGTGCTAACGTTGAAGTCGAGCACAATGTTATAGGACTGACTCTTGAGGAAACCTGCTAACAATTGCTCTAGAGTTCTTTTATTCGCAGCGTCTGAGTCATCGACTGGGTCTGCTACGTTTTTTATTGCTGAGCCTTGCATGTCTATTATTCCAGACATCCTCCCACCGGTCGCACTTAACTTAGGATCTTCGTCCAGATGCCTTTTCGTTCTCTTTAGTATTTTATCGTGAGGGTCGTCAGACTCATACCCATAGTTTAGACTCATTACTACTTCAAGGTGTATTTGGTTAACAGATAGCCAGAGACTGCTGAGAACCCTAAGATTATCGCCAGCGTTGTCGTGTCTGACTTACTCGTGGTGGTGGTGGTGGTAGCGTACACCTTCTGATTGGTCACCGCTGTTTTCTTCACGGGTGGTACCACATTTTCTTGGTGGACTTTTTTGGCCACAGTCGTTGGTGTCGTCGCATTCAAGTTAGTCACCACATTTTCTTGGTGGACTTTTTTAGCCGCAGTTGTTGGTGTTGTTGCATTCAAGCGAGTGTTCACTCCAAATCTCATGGACTCTGTGGCAATCTTTAATAAGTTGTTGTACCCAGCGATTTTATTCTTGAGAATCACTAGGTTACTTGGCATTAACCATGTACTTGGTGACACTGCAAGATTTTGGACAACGTTGGTGTCTCTAATCGATTTATTCATGTTGAGAATCCACGTCGACACGTCATACTGTACAACACTGTCAGAAAACAACTTGCGGAATTCTTGTTGGGTCTCTAGACTTCCCGCAGAACCACCAACGACTGATACACGTGTTCTCGCTTGCGCACCAAGTGTGGAGTACACAAAGGCTTCTATGCTTTGATTTAGATATTGCAACCCAATGTTGGTAAAACCGTCTGACAATCGCGCGACGTATCGTTTATAATCGTTCTGAACGTCGTTGAGTGTGAAGACTCTGGATTCGCCTAAAGTGCCATCGCTCAGGACTTTACTCTGGTAGTAATGCTTTTTGGGAATCTTGGAAATCTTACCATACAATTCGGAAGCGTTAAATTCTCTACTTATTGATTTCATGGTCTCACCACCTTCCATTCTTCTGAGAAGTCTTCTAATGGTGAAGTACAAATGAAATCTCATCACACTTGTGACCACAGGGTGAACTTCTTGTGACACTGATAAATGTTGCAACGACACTCCACAACAGAAACTTGCACAATACGTCGCAAACACAACGCGGTAGTAAGATTCGCTGTCATCCCACTCTGATTTTGTCTTTGACGTGGTGACTCGCAAGGTTGGTAGCTTTGACATGAAGTAGCTATTTTGGTTAACAAAAACTTTGAAGTTATTCACTGGGTAGTTTAACACGTTTTCTGTTGGGTAACCATCCCAAAGTCCCCAATGGTTTTTATGACCTTTTGGCAGTGGTTGGATAGTCCCACCACCTTGCCATATTATTGGGAACTTACTATTGTGCAACCACTTCCACATGCTTTTATCATTTTTGAAGGTTGTGCTGGTTATATCTGTGCTGAGGATGTCGTTGTTTCTGAAATACACGTCGACACTCATGATCTTACCATCTTGCAAAATATTTGGATAGAACTCGAATCTGCTTAAAGTAGCGTGAGGGTACTTTTTGATGAGGTCTGCCTTCGCGTCATGTGCAGCCTTTGACGTGTTAGCCATCGCGCGTTTGTAGTACTTTCCATAGTAATCACGAAGGGCTTTCTGCATATATAATATACCGTATGTTATACAGAATGCGAAAGTTAACGGTATTCATTGAAGGCGCAGAAAAAGTTGTGTCCTTTGACAACAGTGTGATGATCACGCACGATAACCCATGCATTATGGTTAAGACAGCCACTGTGTTTTGGGACTACAATAACATATTAGATGGCGAAAGCCCCTCATCTCTCCGAGTTTAGTCACCCTTCGAGTGATCTTAAAAGTACAATAACGAGTGGAGGGTATACTAGCTTCGACACACTAGTCAGACTATTAAAAAAAGACTTTAAAGAAAGGAAGGGTGTGGACCTTGAGATAGAGAAAATACCGTTCACAGGTAGATGCGCGATTAAGGTTAGCGTCCCATTTAAGCTTGGCAGACTTGGGCCTCTATTTGGTTTCGCGAAGTATAGGGTGATTGAGGGTGACTCACAGGTGTACACTAGTCCAAACGAGGTCGACATGCTCAGAGGTCTGAAGTACATAGAAATCTTATGTGATATTGTTGAGACGGAGAGCAATGTGGGTATTGATGGGAAGCGAAGCAGTGTGATCACAACGTTGCCAATACCCACTGAACAGTCTTTGAATGGGTCGGTGCAACGTCATGTGGACATTGAATCTAAGGTGAGAATTAAAAAAGGTATTTACTCAAGTATGACGTTTCGTGTCAAACCAAATAATGGTGGTGTCAAAATTGGTGCGGTGTTATTGGAACTGTATATTGTGTGAATTATATGGAACTTGGTGTGGAAACAGAGCAAGGGTTGAGAGACATTTATTACAATCCTAAGACAGGGTACAGTGGTGTAGAGAAATTGTATCAAAGTGCATTGGGAGGCGGATTGAAAGTAACTAGAAAAACAGTGAAAGAATGGTTGACAGCGCAGGACACCTACACTAGGTACAAACCCATTGTGAGAAGGCATAAATTCCGCGCGACTTTTGTTGGATTTCTTGGTGAAGAGCTCCAAATGGACTTAGTGGACATGAGTAAGTACTCAAAACAGAATGGAGGTTATTATTGGATATTGACAGGTATTGAAATATTGAGTAGATACGCTTTTGGAGTCGCAGTTTATAGAAAAGACACTAAGAACATGACTAAGGCTGTTGGAAAATTGTTGAACAACTTTAAAGATCGGTTTGGAACCACGCCTAAGTTAGCGCAATTTGATGATGGACTTGAGTTCTACAATGTTGGCGTGAAAAGTTTGTTGAAAAAACATGGTGTTGAATATTTCAGCACTAAGAGCGATAAAAAGGCTGCTGTTGTCGAGCGTTTTAATAGAAGTCTCAAGAGCATTATGTGGAAGTACTTTTACGCTCGTGGGACATACAAGTGGATTGACGCTTTGGATAAATTTGTGAGCAACTACAATAGCAATGTGAATCGAAGCACTATGATGAAACCGAAGGATGTCGATAAGTCAAATGAAGCCGAAGTGTGGACCACTTTGTTTGGTCACCAATTTGCAGACAACCCATTGCCAAAGTTTAGAGTTGGTCAATCAGTGAGAATTAGTAAGTACAAGAGTGTGTTCACAAAGGGTTACGAAGCCAACTTCACCGAAGAGCTGTTTAAAGTGGTAAAGGTTATTCGTGGTGATCCGAATGTGTATGAAATTGAGGATCACACCGGTGAACAGATTATTGGTAAATTTTATGAACAGGAATTATCGCTAGTCAATAAGAAACCTGGTGACGATGTGTACAGAGTTGAAAAGGTGTTGAAAAGAAAGAAAGTCAGAGGGAAGAAGATGGCGCTGGTCAAATGGTTGGGTTATGAGAGCAAACATAATTCGTGGATACCAGAAAGCGATATTCAAAATGTGAGTTAATGTAATATGACTGAAAGTGGCTTCGACAACCTTGAGATGGGTAGCTCTAACGAATACAAAGATGTCGCCGACGACGAACTAGAGCGTAGTCTTGAAAAAGCCACTAAAGATAGTGAGCTAGCTTGGGACGACCCAAACGTTACAGTCGGCGAGAGAGTTAGACTGACTAAAGTGAGGGGTGGGCTGGCTCGCGAGCATGGTAGAAGGGAGCGTCGACGTGTGGAGGAGGCCTTTAGCAATATTGAGACGCGGATTAATGACAACGTAAAAGACTATGAAGGTGTTGCGAGGAGTGCGTCATTGTTAGACACCACGCGCGCGGAGCACGTCGACATACCTGGACTAACATCAATCGAGAATCGCGAGTTGAATAGCACACTCAATCCAAGCGAGAATGTGCTGCGTGAGTCTAGAATAGGCGACGCTGGTACATTGCAAATAAAAGCAAACCATTTTCGAGACTTGATAGACAAAGCGGGTGAGAGAATGGCAGAGCTTGGTAAAAAAGATCTCACAACTGTGGGGAGTGAAGAGCACGTTAATCTAGCCGAAAGAGTGATTGGACTCATACAGGCTAAAGACGTGCTTATCGAACAGCGGGAAATAGAAGAGGTTAGAGAGCGACAAGAGATCGACATTGACAGGTTTCAGAAGTTTAAGAAATGGGCTAGAGAAAATATGGTTGGGTTGAGTGCTCTAGCGATTTCAGTTGCTGCAATTATAACAACCATTATTATCGCTGGGAGGTCTACTGTTATGGAAGGCGCTATGGTCACGAGGTCGTTCGCGCAGGCCGTTAAAAACGCGATAATGAAGATGGGCCCATGGGCTGTTGGATTGGCGAACTTAGTTTATGACGCGCTGGTGACAGGTGCAAAGGGTCTCGCTTGGCTAGCTCAAAATCTGTGGGTGTTTGCGGTGACATTCGCGTGGCTTGCGTATAATTATTTAAACTAGAAAGAAAATGTGATTCGTAGGAGTCAGAAAGCGACATTCAAAATGTGAGCTAATGTAATATGGCTGAAGGTGGAGAAGTTTTCGACGAGGTCGAGATGGAAACCCTCAATAAGTACGAAGACATGAGCGACGAGCAATTAGAAAAGACGCTCGCCGATGTCGAAGACGTTATTGAAGGCATGTACGGTAAGCACACTGAAGACAACATGCCGGAAAATGTTCGCGTTAATTACAACGACTATCAAGACCAAGCGAAAAAGATAAGGAGCGAGCTAGACGTGAGACGAGATTTGCAAAAAGAGACGTCATTTATTAACACTGACGATGGTAAGACGGTGACAATAAGGGGAACTAACACAGAAGTCCCCGCGGTGGAGTTTGTTGAGCAGGAGTCATATGGTGACGTCAATGACACAAGCTACGGTATGGCTCTTGAAGTGAGGTCAGACGATCTTTATAAAAGATTGGACAAGCTAAACGCAGTCAACAAAGAGATAGCAAAAAATCAAGTAAAAAGAGTCAAGGCTATAGGTAAGAAAATACGTAAGTTGTATAAAAAAAAAACTCGGTCCCGACGACGCGTCAAGGGAAATAGTCAACAGATCGTACGTGACGGACTCAGGGGCTATTCTTTTCAAACCGATAAACAAAGATGGTGAGCGTGGGAGTCCTAAACTAATTCTAAAACCTGGGAAAAAGGATTTGATCTACAGTAAAGACGCGAGTAGTAAAAATGCGATTGAGCAGTTCAAAAAGTTAGTTAGTCAAATCCCTGAGAACACAGAAACAACAGTTGTCACAACAGAAGTAATCCCAGATGATCTCCCAGTGATTGAGACAAGAGTGGATAATGATGACATACCTGGGTTATCACCAGACGAGAACCGCGGGCTGAATGGTGTGCTTAACCCAAGCGATAGCGTGTTGCGCGAATCAAGAATAGGTGACGATGGTGCGCTGCAAATACAAGCAGACCACTTTCAAGAAGTGATAAATAGAACGTCAGACGAACTAGATGGTGAAGACAATGAAAGCATCGCCTTTGAATTGAGAGAGCGTGTTGTTGGGCTTGAAGAAGCTCGAGACAGAACTATTGAGCAGCGAGAAATAGAGGAAGTTAGAGAGCAACAAGAGATCGACATTGACAGGTTTCAGAGATTCAAGGAATGGGCTAAAGAAAATATGGTTGGGTTGAGCGCTGTAGCAATTTCAGTGGCTGGGATTATAACAACTATTATTATCGCTGGGAGATCTGCTGTTATGAAGGGCGCTATGGCCACGAGGTCATTCGCACAGGCTGTTAAGAACGCGATAACGAAGATGGGCCCATGGGCTGTTGGATTGGCTAATTTAGTTTACAATGCGTTGACGTTGGGTGCGAAGGGTCTCGCATGGTTGGCTCAAAATCTGTGGGTACTCGCGGTGGTACTTGCGTGGTTTGCTTATGATTATTACAAGCTAAAACGGTAGTGATAAAACATATGTAAAGTATATGAACGTCACGTCGGCAGAGTTGAGCCCTGGTTTTAGACGAGCGACCATGGGCGTCATAAAAGGGGCGAGAACGCAACACGTAATCACGTTGAACCCTAATAAGGTCAGTCCTGGCGAGGAACTTTACATTGATATACCGAAGCTTAAGGTTAGCAGCTGTTTGGTGCCTGGATCGTTGGGTTTAGTGTTCGACTTTAAGAATGCGAACGCCAAAAGCTGGTTCTTGAACAATGTGAGCAAGTTGTTGGTTGAGAAACTTGTTGTGAGACTAGCTGGGGAGACTGTGTATGACAACAATGGGGAAAATTACACTGGTGTTTATCGCGACCTTTGGGAAAGCGCTACTGTGCGAGACCAAATGATTGACTATGGTATTGGTGGTGAGAACTTGAGAAAGCTAGTTTCTAAGGATGACAGTGGTGCGACGAGTGGGAACGTTGCTAAAGTTAGTGACGCGTTAATGTTTGGTGTGATTGGAACGAAACTGCGGATTAAGCTTGGCAAGATCATGAATGACCATGGGTTGTACGCTCCTTTTAGCATGAACAACAACTTGCAGTATGTGATCACACTTCCGAAGGCCACAGACATCATGGTGGCGCAATCCGGTAGCGCTGTGGGTGGATACACTCTGGAGAACCTCGAGCTTGAGTATGAGACGATTGATAACCAGGAGCTCGCTGACGAAATAGCGTCGGGCTATGCAAGTGGTCGTAGTTTGTCATACGAACACGTTACGTTGATGAAAACCACCGAATGGGACAAAGGCACGACCATTGTGAATGAAAACATTAATCTACCAAGAAAAAGCATGAAGGCAATCGTGTTGCTATTCACGAATAAGGTGCGAACAGACAGTGAGGAGTTTCTTTACCCAAATATTGAGAATATTAGAGTCACAATTGAAGGTGTACCAAATAGTGTGTACTCACAAGGCATCCCAAAGTCGAAGTTCTATGCAGAAGCGAAACGATTGTTTGGGTTGGGTGAAGAACACGCTCAGTTCATGACCATACAGAAGTTCTATAAAGATGGCTTTGCGTTAGTCATCGACTTGAGGAGTGTTCAAGATAATCACAATGTCGCCACTGGCAAGAACATTGTAAACACACAATCCGGTGTGCTTCTTGAGATCACTAAGAAAGCGACGACTGCAAATGTCATGTGTAGGGTGTTTGTGATAAGCGATGGGTTGGTCAACTTTATGAACAATGGGCTGCAATCAATCCAGTATTAAATCAAACGTGAGTTAATGGAGACTCCGTTTAATATGCTAATTGTTGGTATGACAGCTTGTGGTAAGACGCATTATTTGCTGGAAACATTGGAATCTGAGTACTTTAGTAAATTTGACTACATTGTGTTGATTTGTCCTACTTTTGAGTGGAACAAAGCGTATCAAGATTGGAAATATGTGCGCGACCCCGACGTGTTAGCGATAGACTGCGCGCAGGATAGTGTTGACGCTGTTCTCAAGTGTGTGACGAACGTTTTTAAAGGCACTAACACTCTGATTGTGTTGGACGACTGTGCGAGCTCTCAAGATGTTAAGAATAGGACTAGTCAATTAGTCAACTTGGCTTTTAGTGCGCGACATTTTATGTTGAGCGTTATTGTCATCACACAACAACTGACGTCGATCGCAAAACCGTACAGAGAAAATATTAGTAAGCTCGTTTGCTTCTACTGCCCAAGTAGGAGTGATATGAAGGTCGTTATCGACGATTACCTTGGAAACATTAGCAGAGAAAAATCGTCGGCGATTGCGACTGCATTAAAAAATAATAAGTACGCTAGACTAGAAATCTCACTACGCTATCCATACAGTCACGAAGTTGTTATTCCGCAATAAAATATGGGTATAAGTAATAGCGTGATGGTGAAACGCAAAAGTGAAGAAAATCCCACGATTGAGGAACTAGTTGAGGAGACCGCCGACACTCCGACTGTGGAAGACAACATTGACGTTAGGAGATCCGAACTAATTAGACTGTCTGGCGATGGTGTGGTAAGCCAATCTGAAGCGTATATTAAAAAAGCGTCCGCAAAGGTTATCGACAAGATATGGCACCAATACGAGTTGAAGAGAATGGAAATCGCAAACGCTTTTCTCACCGACTTGCTAATCAGCAAATTCGCTAGCTTATTAGATGGGTTGAACGCTATAGAGAATCCTGACGAACTAAATGACGAACTACAAAAAGACCCGTTATTAAAAAAAGACGTCGAAAGCATTGTCGCGATTGTGACGCCGTACGTGCCTTTCTTGGGCTTGTTGTCGGGAGGAATCACAACGTCGAAGTATGTGTACGATCACCATTTTAGAAAAGAGGCGACAAATGCTGAAAATAGTGAACAAACGGACTAATCAATTATTAACAGGTGGCAATAATCTAATTTGCATAACAGGTGGCAATTTTATCACGCGTGAGACACTTTTACGATACATAAATTTGTAAAAATACGATTTGACAAATTTGTGAAAATATTGAAACGACACTTTCTATTTTTTAAATGTGATTTGACAAATTTGTGAAAATGTGATTTGACAAATTTGTGAAAATGTTGAAACGACACTTTCTATTTTTTAAAATGTGATTTGACAAATTTGTGAAAATGTTGAGACGACACTTTCTATTTTTTAAATGTGATTCGACAAATTTGTGAAAATGTTGAAATGACACTCTCTATTTTTTAATATGTGGGAGTGGGCTCGTACCACATTTTATTTTTTTAACACGCGAAAATGTTGAAATGACACTTTCTATTTTTTCCTAAATGTAATTTGTGAGAATTTTGAAACGACACTTTCTATTTTTTAAATGTGGCCGAAATGGTGTCAAATTTAGTATAAATTTGGTATTGTTTCGCTAATCTCGCATGTGTTTGACATCAATTTAGTAGAAAACGTGTGAGGGGTGTCTAGATTGACTAACGATCGCTGTAGTAGTATAGCAAGTAGGGCTGCGAGCTTATTCGACCTCAAACGTTAATATAAACACCAAAACATCGCCAAATTTGTCGAATCGCGATTTGGCAAAATTTGGTGATGTTTTGGTGTTTATATTCACGTTTGAGGTCGATTGGGCTCGCAGCCCTACTTGCTATACTACTTAAAGCTACATGCTAACATAACGCATTTGGTAACAAACGAAAGCTGAAGGCCTCGTCTGTTTGGATTCGCCTCAAATTTTCATGTCGCATAATGGATCAATGCTATAGTTTTTGCCAAATTGGCTAGTACCCAAGGTAATTGCCATTTTGACGAAAGCTGACCCGGCGTGGTACCCCCCCCCCCCCCCCCGTTATGAAAATTCAAAGACACAAAATTGTTAAATAATCGTTTTCAATTTTATCCGCAAATCATCGCAATTTCGCAGCCAATCTATCTCCACCAGGATTTCTGAATAATTTTCCGTTACGTTAAAACTTGTTTCAAACATCGATGGAACCTTTATATTTTGCTAATTTGGGTGTTTGAACAACCTGAATTAATTGCGACGATTTGTTGGATATAATTGGGTCTTTACAAATACATTTTTACTTACAACGCCTTGTATTCAATTGAATATACTCGTTCGAGTCGCATCAATTATAAACGTGACAATGGCCTGTCTGGCCCTGTCGTTGTGTCAAAAAGTATAAACAGGATCATATAACAGCTCAGCGCAACTAGAGCTCACATGCATATTGCATACACTGCACGAAAAAATTGATTTACGACAGCAGTAAATACGAGGTAAATATATCGTGAATACCGTATTTAGTCAGATTTGCGCGAATTTGCTCAAAATCGGATATGGTGTTTGCATTGGATTTACTTCGCTGGTAAACGAGGTGAATACCGTTTTTACGCCAAATTTAACACCAAGTGCAAATCCAAACCAAATATACACATTTGTTATGAATTTACTTCAAAGTAAATGCGAAGTAAAAACCATATTTGCGCTGATTTAAGCAAGTGGTAAATATCGTCAAATGTTATGTTTGCCATTATTTGCAAAGGTAGTAAAAATGTAGTAAATATGGCGTAAATCTCTTATTTACTCATGTTTGATCAGGAATCGGATTTGATGTTTGCATTGGATTTACTTCGCTGGTAAACGAGGTGAATACCGTTTTTTACGCTAAATTTAACACCAAGTGCAAATCCAAACCAAATATGGACATTTGTCATGAATTTACTTCAAAGTAAATGCGAAGTAAAAACCATATTTGCGCTCGTTTAAGCAAGTGGTAAATATTGTCAAATGTTATGTTTGCCTTTATTCGCAAATGTAGTAAATATAGCGTAAATACCTTATTTACTCATGTTTGATCAACAATCGGATTTGCATATTTACATTGGATTTACTTCGTTAGTAAACGAGGCGAATGCCGTTTTTACGCCAAATTTAACACGAGTGCAAATCTAAACCAAATATAGACATTTGTCATGAATTTACTTCACAGCAAATGATAAAGTAAAAACCATATTTGCCCTCATTAAGGGAAATGATAAATATTGTCAAATGTCATGTTTGCCTTTATTCGTAAATATAGTGAAAATGAAGTAAATATATAAAAATAGCGTAAGTACTTTATTTACTTATATTTGCTCACGAATCGTATTTGTTTGCGTTGAGTAAACGAGGAACAAGCCCAAATCCAAACCAAATATAGACATTTATTATGAATTAATATAATATACATGTACTTGATATATAATATACCTGTATGATATCATATAATATAATGTAACATAATGTAATCTAGTATCATATACCAAATAATCTCTTCTGGAGTTGTTTGAGGTTAAATTAAACTAACTTTTCAACTACTTCTTGTCAATTTTAAATTTTGCGCCAGTGACCAACAATACACATTTCCTAAATTTGCTTCAATATGCACAGGCAATGGCTCGAGGTTAGGTTTGGTAAGACAAAATCACCTCCACTCGGAGCCATTGTTGTGTGGAGATCAGAGCAAATCCAGTCTGTGAATTTGTTGCTGGTTAAATAATAAAAATCCAGGTGCAGCCTGTAAAGCCCACTTTCATAGAAATGAAAGGATTTAAGTCATTTAACAGTAGTAGTACCAAAAAACCCAAATAAAAAGTTTATAAAAATGAAGGTTATTCATGCTAAGTTTAGTATAGTTTTTAAACAACTGACACCAAATTCATTTCATGCAGTGTGCACTGCAGAACCAATTTTCTTAATGTTAAAAATATTAAAGCACATGTAAGTTCAATGTTTTTTGCACATTCACTGCCTGACAGCCCATGCAGGGTGGCTTGTAATCAATGTGGAATTGCCAAGCACATTTTTTCTTAGTCTTCGTTTCTGTAAATAAATAGTAAATACAGTAAGAGGTGTAAGTCATTGAATATAAAAAAACAAAAGCAATACAGTAGTTACACTTACAGCACTGTTGGTTGACTTAAGGTGGCTCGATAGTTAAATCATGAGAAATTGCATTATTTTTACATTTGAAAACTTTATAATGCAGATCTGAGCTTCATTCTAGTTCATTGCATAGCTCTAGTGGGGGTCTTGATTATTAAATTACTTGTAGCATAAATTGCATATCCTGAGAAATTGTGTATAAGTGGCAGGCTTTACGCAAATTAGGTTTCGGGGATTTATTGGAAACACAGTTTCTCCATTCAGGTTAAATTGTAGGTATAACAATTTTCAATAATCAAGACTACCATAGAACTATGCATTGCAAAATAATCTATGTGAAAACAATGCAATTTCTCACAATTTAGACTATCGAATCACCTTAAGGGTGTTCGGACGTATTTCGATTTGCAGACCTTATATCCGTTGCTAAGGAAACTTAGAATTGACAAAATTTGCTATAGAATTTCAGTTTAAGAATCCATCAAGACAGTGTGTATGTGGTGTATGTGGTATATGTGGGCAAAACTCTTTCGTTTGGTAATGTCATATGATGACGTCATCGAAATATGAAAATTCCTAAAATCTTCGAAGGTTTTTAAGAAAAATTAATTTGTTACATGTGATTAGAATCTGGACAGTTACCTTCATAAAAGTATGCATGGTTAAAGAATTTTTCACAATTTTTCACACATTTTTAAGAAGATATCAGATTTGTAAGGTCAATAAACACAATAAAATTTTTATAACTTCGTTTTTATTTAATTTATAAATGAATCCATACGTACTTTTTTGTAGGAAGTAATTTAGGTTTATATGACACCAAAAATATAACATACTGTCAAAAATGACGAAAATTATAGAGTTTTTGTGTTTGTTGATGACGTCAATGTGACGTCATCAAATACGTCAATAGACGAAAGAAGTTTGCCAACATATTCCAAATATAAAATATCTTGGTTATACCTTGATTATATCTTGGTTATACCTTATTGTCCACTCATGAAGTATATTGGGCACTAAATGACCTGTCCTTAGCAACCAGTGTTTAGCAACGGAATACGTCCGAACACCCTTAACCCCCAAGATGCATGATGGCTGAGGGTTCCCCCTTGGCATTAAACAAAGTGAAATAACCTGGAGTCGGTTATTCAAAGCTTGGATAGCTTATCCAATGGATATATCCTATCCAGTACTGAATATATTTTCTATCCATTGAATGACCATCTGAGAAAAATAGCAAGTGAATTAATATCACCATCATGTTTTCAACAACATATTCAACTGCTATTTTTTGTCAGATAACTATTGAATGAATGAAAAATGAATCGACTGGATAGGACTTAATTATCCAGCAGATAAGTTGGTATCCATGCTTTAAACAACCAGGTAATAAAATAATTTGCATAGCTCTAGTGAGTAGTGGGGGTCTTGATTATTAAAAGTTTTATTCTTGTAGCATTTGCATATCCTGAGAAATTATGTATATTGAAAGTGACAGGTTTTATACAAATTAGGTTTGGGGGTTAACTTTGAAGGTATAAAACTTTTCAATAATCAAGACCACCATTAAAACTATGCAATGAACTATAATGAATTTCAGATTTGCATTGCAAAATATTCTATCTGTGTGAAAATAATGCAATTTCTCGCAATTTAGACTACGTTCCGAGCCACCTTAACCCCCAAGCTGGATGATGGCCGAGGGTCCCCCCTTGATGAGTATAATCAGCTGGCATTAGATAAAGTAAAATAACCTGGAGGCGGTTATTCAAAGCCTGGATAGTTTATCCAATGGTTATATCCTATCCAGTGAATATATTTTCTATCCACTGAATGACCATCTGAGAAAAATAGCAAGTGAATTAATATCACCATCCATGTTTTCAACAACATATTCAACTGCTATTTTTTTCTCAGATAACTACAGTATTGAATGAATGAAAAATGAATGGACTGGATAGGACTTATCCACCAGATAAGTTGGTATCCATGCTTCAAACAACCGGCCCCAGGTAATAAAATAACAAAGACAGCTGTTTAATGTTTTGGACAATAAATGGAACAGTTTCATTTGGAAATGCTTATCCGTAGAAATTATTCAAAAGCCAGAGTACTCAATGTATGATAGTGTATATATTTCTAAAATACTTACTGAATTCAGTCTACTTCAGCTCACTGATCCTGGTCAGATGTTTTGTTCCTTAATTATTAGGGACTGCTTTTTTGTTTTGATGTACATGTAGCAATGCACTGCAACTAAAATGTGAACAAAAATGGTTGAATTAATAGATACAGAGGCAAACATTTTACAATGAACACTAGCATTTGAAATAGCTGTGCCCATGATCAACACTATTTTTTTAAATATTATAGAAACTGAGGAAACATGAGTGAAAGTTTGGGAGAATGAGAAATAGGCCGAGGTGCAACTGTCCACTGCGATTTCAAGTTCTCCCAAACTTAAATCACAAGTGTTTCAGTATTAACTGTATTAAGGCCCATCTACACGCCCATCTACACGGTACGATTTGTCGTATACGATTGTCATCTTCGTGTATGTGATCAAACTGTACACGCATGTCAACATTCGCCATCGAATCATAAACAAGAATGTTGTGTGCAAACAATTGCATACGCCAGTACGACAATCGTATACGACAATGTACGCCAGAACGACAATCGTATACGATGAATCGTATCGTGTAGAAGGGCCTTTGAGGCCAATCTACACAATACGATTTGTCGTACACTATTGTCATATTGGTGTATGTGACTGATCAAACTGTACACGTGTGTCAACATTCGCCATCGAATCATAAACAAGAATTATGTCGTGTGCAAACAATTGCATACGCCAATCGTATACGACAAAATATGACAATGTATGCCAGAATGACAATCGTATACAATGAATCGTATCGTGTAGAAGGATCTTTGAGGCCAATCTACACGATAGTAACGATACGATTTGTCGTACACGATTGTCATCTTGGTGTATGTGATCAAACTGTACACGTGTGTCAACATTCGCCATTGAATCATAAACAAGAATTATGTTGTGTGCAAACAATTGCATACTCCAGTACGACAATCATATACAACAATGTATGCCAGAATGACAATCGTATACAATGAATCGTATCGTGTAGAAGGGCCTTTGAGGCCAATCTACACGATAGTAACGATACGATTTGTCGTACATGATTGTCATCTTGGTGTATGTGATCAAACTGTACACGTGTGTCAACATTCGTCATCGAATCATAAACAAGAATTATGTCGTGTGCAAACAATTGCATACGCCAGTACGACAATCATATACGACAATGTACGCCAGAATGACAATCGTTTACGATGAATCGTATCGTGTAGAAGGGCCTTTGAGGCCAATCTACACGATAGTAACGATACGATTTGTCGTACACGATTGTCATCTTGGTGTATGTGATCAAACTGTACACGTGTGTCAACATTCGCCATCGAATCATAAACAAGAATTATGTCGTGTGCAAACAATTGCATACGCCAGTACGACAATCGTATACGACAATGTACGCCAGAATGACAATCGTATACGATGAATCGTATCATGTAGAAGGGCCTTTAAGGCCAATCTACACGATACGATTTGTCATACACGATTGTCATATTGGTGTATGTGACTGATCAAACTGTACACGTGTGTCAACATTCGCCATCGAATCATAAACAAGAATTATGTCGTGTGCAAACAATTGCATACGACAAAATACGACAATGTGTGCCAGAATGACAATCGTATACAATGAATCGTATCGTGTAGAAGGGCCTTTGAGGCCAATCTACACGATAGTAACGATACGATTTGTCGTACACGATTGTCATCTTGGTGTATGTGATCAAACTGTACACGTGTGTCAACATTCGCCATTGAATCATAAACAAGAATTATGTCGTGTGCAAACAATTGCATATGCCAGTACGACAATCATATACGACAATGTATGCCAGAATGACAATCGTATACAATGAATCGTATCGTGTAGAAGGGCCTTTGAGGCCAATCTACACGATAGTAACGATACGATTTGTCCATTTGTCGTACACGATTGTCATCTTGGTGTATGTGATCAAACTGTACACGTGTGTCAACATTCGCCATCGAATCATAAACAAGAATTATGTCGTGTGCAAACAATTGCATACGCCAGTACGACAATCGTATACGACAAAATACGACAATGTGTGCCAGAATGACAATCGTATACAATAAATCGTATCGTGTAGAAGGGCCTTTGAGGCCAATCTACACGATAGTAACGATACGATTTGTCGTACACGATTGTCATCTTGGTGTATGTGATCAAACTGTACACGTGTGTCAACATTCGCCATCGAATCATAAACAAGAATTATGTCGTGTGCAAACAATTGCATACGCCAGTACGACAATCGTATACGACAATGTATGCCAGAATGACAATCATATACAATGAATCGTATCGTGTAGAAGGGCCTTTGAGGCCAATCTACACGATAGTAACGATACGATTTGTCGTACACGATTGTCATCTTGGTGTATGTGATCGAACTGTACACGTGTGTCAACATTCGCCATCGAATCATAAACAAGAATTATGTCGTGTGCAAACAATTGCACACGACATATTAACACGACAATCGTATACGACAATGTACGCCAGAATGACAATCGTTTACGATGAATCGTATCGTGTAGATGGGCCTTTAGAGACCCAGGCGAATATTATTTACATTGTAAATGGGATTTTCAAAATGTTAGTAATAATAATCGAAAAAGAGTAAAGAGAGAAGCCATCAGAAGGGTTATAAACATATACACTTACCGTTTAAATATAAATGCCCTTGGCAATCTTGTGTTCGTGATGTATTTTCCCATCGCTTCTTCTTGAATAATTTCAACAATTACTCAGTCAGCTCGTTGAATTATGCAGCTTGTTTAGCCATAAATTGTTTCATCATAGTTCACATTGGTCTGTTGGAGGTGACTCTTCAGTATTTCCTGTCATAAACATTCGCACAAAAGGTTGAGTCTTGAGGAGTTCTCTCTAAAACGACTTGGCGTGGATTCCAGTGAAGAACAACCAGGACTTCAACTTGAAGGCTGAGCAGTAACTTGCGAGATAACTTGCCATATTGTGGTAACTGTTGAAGTACGATGAGCGAGATAACTTGCCATATTGTGGTAACTGTTGAAGTACGATGAGCGAGATAACTTGCCATTATTGTGGTAACTGTTGAAGTACGATGAGCGAGATAACTTGCCATATTGTGGTAACTGTTGAAGTACGATGAAGCGCATCAAATTTGAAGAAAATCATATCGACTCAGGTACAGGAAACTGCAGGCCAAGGAAACTGAAGAAACACACAAAGCTCACGCGCCAAAATTTTAAACTGCCTTTAGCGATTCAAAATTAACCAAGCTATGCATATTGTGCATTGTTCATTGTGTGTTGTCGTCTAAAGTCCAGATCTTTTTGAATTTGTTTTATACTGGAATATGATTGGTTACTTTCCAGCACATGTGTATAGCATGCGTGTAACATGCGTATTTGGTGTAAGATAACCCCCGGTATAGGAAAACGCGGGGAAATTTTAATAGTCCGCTTCCCGCTTTCGTCGAATGTGGTTTGCATCGAAACTCGAAAGGCTTTTCTGTTTCTCCTGGTCGTAAGAACTTACGTAAAGCCGGTTGGAATGGCGCATTTTAACCTGGCATCCCACACAGCGAGTGGCGCACATGCTAACAGTGGAATACGTCATACGAAAGCAACTGGTTGTATGGCGACAATCAAAATGTTAAGCACTACCGTACGTACGTCTACGAGCAAGATAGGTAAGTATCTTCTTCCGCGTGGCGCATGATTCAGGGCGCTTTCTCGATATATGAACAAACCGAAATTCAAACCAATCGCTAACCCTAATCAAGTTGGGTTGATGTTATAATAATTTTATATTTCGGTTGCTCATATATCGAGAAAGCGCTAAATTCGATCATAGACAATCCAATGCCTCTGGATTGTCTATGATTCGATCCTACAGTTGCATATTTGCCCTTGGATAATTACATGCACATCATGCACTGACTGTGTCAGTGTCTACATTGTTGTCAGAATTAATCCCATAACCATATAATAATACAGTAATATATATAATATTATATATATATATATATATATATATATATATATATATATATATATATGTGCCCTACCGGCTATCACCATATGGCTCTATGGTAACTGTGGACTTGGGACCCACTATGTACGGCTACACATTGTTGGATTGCATTGTGGAGTCACCAGAGTGCTCAAACTGCGAGCAGTGAGCAATGCATAATGCTAACAGTAAACGTCTCATTGAGAGAGACTCTCCGCCCAATCCATGAGAGTGCTCAAACCACATGAGCGGTGAGCGTAATATATACGAAAGTATACAATGTGCCCTACCGGCTATCACCATATGGCTCTATGGTAACTGTGGACTTGGGACCCACTATGTACGGCTACACATTGTTGGATTGCATTGTGGAGTCACCAGAGTGCTCAAACTGCGAGCAGTGAGCAATGCATAATGCTAACAGTAAACGTCTCATTGAGAGAGACTCTCCGCCCAATCCATGAGAGTGCTCAAACCACATGAGCGGTGAGCGTAATATATACGAAAGTATACAATGTGCCCTACCGGCTATCACCATATGGCTCTATGGTAACTGTGGACTTGGGACCCACTATGTACGGCTACACATTGTTGGATTGCATTGTGGAGTCACCAGAGTGCTCAAACTGCGAGCAGTGAGCAATGCATAATGCTAACAGTAAACGTCTCATTGAGAGAGACTCTCCGCCCAATCCATGAGAGTGCTCAAACCACATGAGCGGTGAGCGTAATATATACGAAAGTATACAATGTGCCCTACCGGCTATCACCATATGGCTCTATGGTAACTGTGGACTTGGGACCCACTATGTACGGCTACACATTGTTGGATTGCATTGTGGAGTCACCAGAGTGCTCAAACTGCGAGCAGTGAGCAATGCATAATGCTAACAGTAAACGTCTCATTGAGAGAGACTCTCCGCCCAATCCATGAGAGTGCTCAAACCACATGAGCGGTGAGCGTAATATATACGAAAGTATACAATGTGCCCTACCGGCTATCACCATATGGCTCTATGGTAACTGTGGACTTGGGACCCACTATGTACGGCTACACATTGTTGGATTGCATTGTGGAGTCACCAGAGTGCTCAAACTGCGAGCAGTGAGCAATGCATAATGCTAACAGTAAACGTCTCATTGAGAGAGACTCTCCGCCCAATCCATGAGAGTGCTCAAACCACATGAGCGGTGAGCGTAATATATACGAAAGTATACAATGTGCCCTACCGGCTATCACCATATGGCTCTATGGTAACTGTGGACTTGGGACCCACTATGTACGGCTACACATTGTTGGATTGCATTGTGGAGTCACCAGAGTGCTCAAACTGCGAGCAGTGAGCAATGCATAATGCTAACAGTAAACGTCTCATTGAGAGAGACTCTCCGCCCAATCCATGAGAGTGCTCAAACCACATGAGCGGTGAGCGTAATATATACGAAAGTATACAATGTGCCCTACCGGCTATCACCATATGGCTCTATGGTAACTGTGGACTTGGGACCCACTATGTACGGCTACACATTGTTGGATTGCATTGTGGAGTCACCAGAGTGCTCAAACTGCGAGCAGTGAGCAATGCATAATGCTAACAGTAAACGTCTCATTGAGAGAGACTCTCCGCCCAATCCATGAGAGTGCTCAAACCACATGAGCGGTGAGCGTAATATATACGAAAGTATACAATGTGCCCTACCGGCTATCACCATATGGCTCTATGGTAACTGTGGACTTGGGACCCACTATGTACGGCTACACATTGTTGGATTGCATTGTGGAGTCACCAGAGTGCTCAAACTGCGAGCAGTGAGCAATGCATAATGCTAACAGTAAACGTCTCATTGAGAGAGACTCTCCGCCCAATCCATGAGAGTGCTCAAACCACATGAGCGGTGAGCGTAATATATACGAAAGTATACAATGTGCCCTACCGGCTATCACCATATGGCTCTATGGTAACTGTGGACTTGGGACCCACTATGTACGGCTACACATTGTTGGATTGCATTGTGGAGTCACCATATATATATATATATATATATATATATATATATATATATATATATATATATATATACGAAAGTATACAATGTGCCCTACCGGCTATCACCATATGGCTTTATGGTAACTGTGGACTTGGGACCCACTATGTACGGCTACACATTGTTGGATTGCATTGTGGAGTCACCAGAGTGCTCAAACTGCGAGCAGTGAGCAATGCATAATGCTAACAGTAAACGTCTCATTGAGAGAGACTCTCCGCCCAATCCATGAGAGTGCTCAAACCACATGAGCGGTGAGCGTAATATATACGAAAGTATACAATGTGCCCTACCGGCTATCACCATATGGCTTTATGGTAACTGTGGACTTGGGACCCACTATGTACGGCTACACATTGTTGGATTGCATTGTGGAGTCACCAGAGTGCTCAAACTGCGAGCAGTGAGCAATGCATAATGCTAACAGTAAACGTCTCATTGAGAGAGACTCTCCGCCCAATCCATGAGAGTGCTCAAACCACATGAGCGGTGAGCGTAATATATACGAAAGTATACAATGTGCCCTACCGGCTATCACCATATGGCTTTATGGTAACTGTGGACTTGGGACCCACTATGTACGGCTACACATTGTTGGATTGCATTGTGGAGTCACCAGAGTGCTCAAACTGCGAGCAGTGAGCAATGCATAATGCTAACAGTAAACGTCTCATTGAGAGAGACTCTCCGCCCAATCCATGAGAGTGCTCAAACCACATGAGCGGTGAGCGTAATATA
>JAYKKM010000185.1:285000-477500 GCA_035772405.1 Chrysogorgia sp. JL179-B06 | reverse complement strand
ATAGCCAACATCTTGTATTTGCTGCATTGTTGCAAATGAGATACAATAATTACTAGCAAAGTACAGGTACAGTACTGCAATATTAATCAAGTGAATGGTGATAATTGCAAAGTTGACATAATATGGCGAGGGAGATTAATATTGAACTTTGCCAGATGAACAACAGCAAAGTGTTGGTTGAAGCTTTGAGTTGAATGGCTATGCATGTCGATGTGGGATAGTGTTGATAGATGTGGGAACCACATCTTTATTTTTGTTTGGCCTAAAAGATACTGTACAAAATATCTGGGATCACTTTTCTTAAAAAACAATAGCATCAAAGCTCAAAGCTACATGTATAATTTAATTATTGTTGAAGCAGGATGCCCAAAAATGCCTTAACACACCAATGTATTTCACATTTATTAGATGCAAAAATTGAATGTAGACCACATTATCTGGTTATGGAAATCATTGGCAATGGCATGGGCCACTAAGCAGTTCAGAAGTTATTGCAATGATACAGAAGCATGGATTTCAGTTTGTGCTGATACCTACATTACATTTACATATGCTGTTCAGCATATTCATTCAAAAGGATTATTTATGATTGTACGTCCAAAGGCTATAAGAAGTATTACACAACAAACAGTACAGCATTACACTCTCTGGTGAAACAATGCAAAGATGTAACCTTGTGTTCCTGAAATTCTGAGAAAATTGAAATCACTATTAGTGTAGGCCAACATTTTTGTCTACAGCAGTAATTACCAACAGCAGAATGTTAATAATAAATAATAATATATAATTTTGCAACCAGCTGAAGTTATTAATACAGCAATTATATTTTTCTACTAATTTGACTAAGATCTATAAAAATAAGTCCCCACCAAATTAATTGTATTTGACTATAATGACTACTGTGCTTACATTTATACAAGTATAATTAATTATTAAACATCATTTTAGTCTAATAAATCTACATGGTGGAAACTCATGTTCTCAAGACTTTAAGACTATAGTAGGTGGTTCTCAAGATTTATACATGTCTTCTGGTAGCCAGTTCAAGCTACAGTATACTGTGTGTATAGTGATGTATAATGACTGTAAGCTGTAATATTAGACGATACAAAACCACATGAAATAAATCTAAAACACGATACATGCATAGCAATTAAGCAATTGCATAGCAATTGCACAGCTTTTAAATGTCTTTGGGCATGATGACTAGCTGGTTGTCAATATTTATACATGTCTTTTGGCAGCCAGTTCAAGTTACAGTATACTGTGTGTAGTGATGTATAATGACTGTAAGCATACATGTAAATGTACAGCAATAGCAAGAACTTCTAAGTTGTCAAGATTTAAAATGTCTTTGGGCAACTGGTTGTCAAGATTTACATGTCTTTCGGCAGCCAGTTCAAGCTATACTGTGTATTGTGAGAGTATGCACATTACATGTTGTCAACAACACTGCACACAGCACACATACATAATTATCACACAGCACACATACATAATTGTACAGCTTTTAAATGTCTGGGCATGAATTGACTAGCTGGTTGTCAAGTTTGGCAGCCAGTTCAAGCTACAGTATACTTTGTGTAGTGATGTATAATGACTCGTGTAAGCATAAATATGCACAGCAATTGCCAATAGCAAGAACTTCTAAGTTGTCAAGATTTAAAATGTCTTTGGGCAGCTGGTTGTCAAGATTTACATGTCTTTCGGCAGCCAGTTCAAGCTATAGCTGTGTATTATGCACATTACATGTTGTCAACAACACTGCACACATGCATAATTATCACATGCCAATTAATCATCTTCTGGAAGTACTAGAGTGCTCGATACAATATTATATTGTAGAGCTTGATATATTTATATAGCATAAAGTTAAACACAAATTTAAAAGTTAATAGATACTTGGTAGAAAATAGGTTGCAAAATAATAATTTAGATATTTATGCACAGAAATAGCAAGAACTTCTAAATTGTTAATGTAAGATTTTAAATATCTTTGGACATGATGATACATTAATATAATTAAATATTTTAATTTAGTTTCTAAAACCTATCGTAGAAACATTGCAGTGTTTGTCAATTAGACCTGGAGTCTTTAGGCAGCCAGTCAAAGCTGTAGAATTTAAAATAGATTCACTGTATGTAATGTACATTACATTACATTCACATTTGTATTTATTTATAGCCTATATTTTTAATATTTCACGAGATTAAAATATTTTGAAACATGCTGTTCAAAGCGAGCTGTAAAAACGCTTGCTTTTAGCATATATGTGTCAGGTGTGCTTTTTCCCCACAATTTGTAAATAGCGCTACAACATTGACAACATTCTACACATGACAACAGTCTGCACGATTGCGGTAGCAGCGCGCCTTCGATAATACAGTATATATCGTGTCAAATAAAATGTATATACTAACCTTGTACGATGTAATTTTGAGTTCTTGCTGAAACATATTCCTCGTTTTCTTTCCTACTGAGGCTACAGCCTAGTGAGCCTACAGTATATTTAATCAGACGCCACGATCTTTCGGGGAATTCCCCTTGTGTGTGCGTGGGCGTATAAAAGGGAAGTTGACAACAAACTAGCCTGCGGAGGCGTTACGTTGCGGGGGGGGGGGGGGGGGGGGGATGGAGAGGCGAAACAAACTTGTATAAACGACCGATGAAAAATTGCACAAACGACTATAAAGGAATACCAGTTGTTCAAATTAATTACCACGTGTAGTTCAAATTAATTACCACGTGTATTTTAATGAAAGCTGGCCTATAGCAAGATCTTTTATTTGTGCTGTGAGATTTTGCGATCTTTCAGTGAGCAAAAAACAGATTTTCAGCAGTGTGCAATTGTGATGCAAATGTTCTGCAATGTAATTATTATACCGTGTTTAGTTACATTTTAACGCTCCTCAAATCTTTAGATTTACTCCTCTGCAATTTCTCCTCCGACTAATCTATATCAAATTTATTAGGAGGTAAACTTGGCATTTTCTTAAATTTGCCTATTGTAGCAAACTTGTAATTTTGTAGATTTTTCGCAGCGCGTAAACTTGATGCAAATGTTAAGCAAATGCGATTATTTCACCGAGTTTAAGTATATTTACCGCGGGGTCAAATCTTTAGATGTATTCCTTAATCCCCCCTCTTGTAAATATATAGCAAATTCAGAGCTCCAAGTTTATATCAAATTTGCTACCGGTAAACTTGACATTCTCTTAAATTTGCCCAACATAGCAAACTTGTAATTTTGCACTAGATTTGATATGTTAGGAAAATGATGACAAATATGTGACATGTTTACTATAGGCGTAAATATGCAAGAAACGTAAAGCAAAAACAATATTTACAGCAGTGTGTAAACTTGATGTAAATGTTCAGCAAATGTGATTATTTGACTGTGTTTACGTATGTTTACGGTGGGTCAAATCTTTAGATTTACTACCTAATTTCTCCTCCAGCAAATCTATAGTAAATTTAGAGCTCCAAGTTTACATCACATTTGCTTGAAATGTAAACATGAGTAAACTCATTTTTTCGTGCAGTGATATTTTCCTGGGGCCAAGCCTAGGGGGCGAGGCCCTTAAATGCGCGAGGCCCCTAAATGCGCGAGGCCCTTAAATGCGCGAGGAGGCCCCTAAATTCGCGAGGCACCTAAAACGGGCGTGTCCCAATAGAAAATGGGCGTGTCCCAGTAAAAATGGGCGTGGCCCAGTAAAGCGCGAGGCCGCATCTGCCACGTGGTTAATCCGGACTTGATCCACTGACTTACGCTTTCTTTATGCACCATTAAGGCATGGCTCCAGAGTCCAGACTTAAAAAAATAAATATTCCTATATTTTCTAGAGATTTTATTCAGAGTCGATTAAACGTTCAAGTGATATTTTTATTATAAAGAAGGTAATAATTTCCATGACAACTAGATCACGTGTCTCTCAGGCGCCCATATTGTATTGACAAATAAAAGCTTCGTGAGCAGTGGTGTACCGTGACCATTTTGGATGCGGGGGTGTATCGTCTTAGTTTTACCGACGAACACGTGGGCGCCGAGGCGTAGGAGCGGATTTAAAGTTGGGGGGGGGGGGGGCTGAAGTCGACAAGTAGGTAATCAGTGACCGCATTTTTAGGGGGGTGCGGGGTCCTTCTCCGGAAAATTTTGAGTACTGACAGAAGGGTCTGGGAATCAATCTAACACTCGCGTAGCAAGGGTTTAGGGGTTGGCTAACACTTCAGGTTATACCGTTTGTAAAATCTCGTGTGTAGATGAAGCCCGTGGCCCCGTAGGTAGATTACCTTAACTCTTAAGTAGCTTCTCTCCTAGCCTCTATAGTCGTACTAATACAATTGAGAAAAAAACCATTAAATTTAGCAACGCTTGTCCTGATTTTTTGGGGCTATGCGTGGGCGCAGATTTTCTTCCATTGCCTTGTCTCGGCGCTGCTTCGGAGAAAAGTACCTGGGTTCTAAGTTGGATCGGAAATCGGGAAAAGGGAGGTTTGTAAGCTCAGGAATATTAATTTAACATTAACCCATGCAATTAAATCGAATTTTATACAACCGACAAAGTTTAAACAGTCGATTAAGTCAATTTTACCAACGATCTAATATGACGAACAGTTTACCGACAACTAGCCTTAACTATTACAAGGTTTTCCCAACTTCCGGTCTGACCAATCGGTTTTACCGACGATGCCAGGCTTTACCGACCGACTCCTCGTTTTACCGACCAATTCAGTGAAAAGTGGCACCCCCCGTGCGGTACGCCCCTGTTCTTGAGGCAACGCGATTACGCGAATACATATAATGTAAACAAATAAACAGCGTAATTTGATGCAAATAGTTATCTAGTTTACTGTAAATGCAAAATTTTAGCGATTTATTTTCCCTCTAATTACAATTACTCTCATAATTAATGTCTAAATCAAATTAGGGTGTTTCTTTGGTAAATTTTGATGTTTATCTATTGTACTCTGTTCAACAAGGTTTTAGGTTTTCATCCAATATGGCCGCCAAGAGTCACGTGCCTTGTTGTAATAACAGAAAATAACAGAATTGCAAATTAGTTCATATATATATATGTATGATGAATATGTTTGGCATTAAGTTAAGTTTGACTTAGTTTGGACAACATTTATGGAGAACAGGAAATTTCAGTCTTCAAGAGCCATGTCTTAACTTATGTGAGTTTCAGATTGTTTCGCTTCCCCAATTCAATTTTTTGTTGGCAGCTGTGGAGAGCATTGATTGGTTTCCTGTTCTTGCAAGACCATTTCTTTGAGCAATTTCTCGACGTTTCTCTTTACAGTCGTGACTAGTAAAGTAGTTCTTCAAACTCGGCCCCAGACCTATGCTCTGAAACACTAAAAAACATCACTCACATTCTGCTCCACGCAGCGCTCCATAACAACTGATCTGACACAAATTCACATCACATAATACGTGCTGATAGTGATTTCCCCCACATTCATGTATATTCATATACACTTATCGAAACATCTTCCCAAGCAATTAACTTTGGAAAAAAGTTTTTAACGTCACAGCCTCAGTCCCGTGCATTGTGACCAGATTTTAAACTAGAATTGGTCTCGAAAGAACGTGAAATATTAAAACTTCGTGTAATCTAGCCATGGCGATCTGAAAAAGATGTCTTCAGACGCTTTTTAAAAAGACGATTAAAAACATGTTACTGAACTTGATCAACAGGAAGCCATGGAACCGGAAGTCGAATGCTAGATTTTCCAGTTGAAGGAGTAACTATTTTGATCAACACAGCTTTTCGTCGTAAACAACTTTGGAAAAACATCATTCTATCCTTTAGAAGTTCGTATATAGTATCACAAGTAGCTTTGCGCCGATATTTATTTATTTAAAGTGTGCAGAGAGTTCATTCCGGTGACCCGTGTTTCTTGAAAAACAAGAAAACTTACAAAAAACACCTCGTTATGCAAAGGCGTTACCTGATCGAAAGCGAGTCTCTCCTAACAACGCCGTAAATATTCGGTGAAGATTGTTCTTGTGTGGGTTGTGGGCGAAGGTGGTTCGACATTCGACGTGTTTGGGATATTTCTTGCGAAACATACATGCAGATTCGTTGACTTTGGGTAATCTTCTCGTCTATGGTTGCATAGACGAGTCTCGGGTTATCCTTTATAGTGATTCTAGCGCTTGCTGGAGAGCCTTCAAGTCGCGCTCACAAAGGAAATATACAATCAGCTCCAAGCAACGTAGGAATTGTTCGTGTTCCAGACTTGCTCGTGATTAAAATTCGTCCTTATGTCTGCAACTTCTATAGGCGTTAGCGTTCCCGATTCGGAGACCTTGAGTTCGGAAAAGTCCAAAAAATTCACGGTAAGTACGGAGCCCCGTAAAATACCTTTGTTATTAATCAGACTTTCACTCTATATAAGTTCAGACAACCCTTGTACTATTGAATGGACGCTTGTCTGTGAGGTCATCGTGTCTGTTTTTCAATCTGTGTATGCAGTCCACGCTCCCGGTTAGGCCGTTTCAAATTATAAAAAACTGAAACACAAGTTACTCAAGTCGAAGTACGTCGCTCTCTTTCCAGTCAGATCGCTCAAATCTACCGTGTATGCCTGAAGAAGAATCACAAACAACTCTTCCTCTCCTGAGTCCTGGTGTCCTTCATTAACGACCGATTGCTGTCGAGTTTTCGAGGCAGAAATTCATTTAGAAAACTTGCCTATGTCGGCATTTTAACTTATTATATTTTTGAATAACTCGTTCACGTACGTCTCAGGAAATTTTGGAATGACAAACATGGAATTGGACTTGCTTTGTGATAATTATTGTGTGTATTTTTGACAATAATTTTTCTCCCTTATCCGGTACATGTTTTTGTAATTTTTTTGCGATCTCGACAACGCACTAAGTGCTATTCAATTAGTCAACTGATTGGTTAACAGAATGATGTCTGCGCCAGATATTTGTGGTCAAGCTGTATGTATAATGATATTTACGACATTTAATGCAACCAAATCTACACTAGAGTAACATTAGCTAGTCCACAATACACAAGTTGCTGTATCATGTGGTCTTTTGTCCTGCTTGACCCAGTGGTACACGAGGATTGCTTTTTCTTGTTAATCTGTAAGAAATACTTTTGATGTGTTAACTGTGGAAAATAGGGTGTTTGACTAGGCCAATATAATTATCTTATATTGTTTTTCTGTTGGGTAAAGTTAATAAGGTACTCACTTGGCCAGGTTTTGGGTCACCCCAAAAAATTGTTTTCATCTCATTTTGCCCAAACAACTTATCATTAATGTATTGGGTAAGTGCTTGAGTTTTAACAAGATGTTTTGGGATGCTGTCAAGTGTTCAACTGTGGCTTATGTTTAAGCACTCTTGACTTCCTTGGAGTCTTACAAAAACAACATTGAGAAGCATTTGGCTTTAAAACACTCTTCTCTGTACTACTCTATTCTACTTAGTTTAGAGAAATTATGTAGTGATCTTTAAAACTTCAAACTTTCCTGTGAGAGTCAGAAATGAAAGATTCAAAACAGAAAAAAATGGTCCAAAAGGTATATACTATTAATTTCAGAATCAGCCTCGGGATAAAATGAAAATTTATTGACATGATTAATCATGTCGATAAATTTTCAGATACTATTAAGACATTCAAATATCTTTTGAACGTATTAATTTGTTGAAATTCTTTTGAATTTGCCTCCAATTTGGCAGGATTTTTCTATGTGTTTTCAAAATTATATGATTCTGTGAATGTGTTGTTGACGTATTGATTCTTCAACAAAGGACTGAGTGGACCTATTGAGAGCTTGATAATTTACATATTGCTATATGCTTTACATAATATTTAGCTGTTGTTGAAAACATTGTAGTTTGCTGGAGATGTTAAATTCACCTTGAACAACTGCCTCGCTTGTGAAGGCTAGGGGCTTCAAGTTCCACTACCATCTCCTAGATAGAACATCATTGTATGGCCAACAAATCCTTGTATCCTAGCCATGAGTCCTCACACCAGGCACATGTCACACTGACTAGTACGCCAAAGTACAATGTCGCACAGGCATCTGCTTGAGCCTGCTAACTGCTAGAGACTGCTAACCGCTGCCACACTTTACTAAACTGCTCGTGGTTGTTAACTTACAGTAGCTAAATTCCATTTAACTGCATTAAAATTCTCCATAAACAACAGCTGATAACTGTTTCCGGGCTGATTGTTGTTGTGGCTGTCCAACGGAGGTCTTTCCCGGTCATCTAGTATGTGAAGTGCTTATCAAAGTAGACTAATGTGTTTACTAGGATATAATTAACTAGTTGTATCTGGTTTGTAAGGCCTGCTCAGAAACTAATTGTGTTATGGATGCACAAGAGAAGAGGGACATATGGATTATAAGTAGGGATGAGCCGATAATCCAAAATTAATTGGTAGAAGCCGATAATCGGCAACTTTCAGGCTTATCTGTTATCGGCCGATATCAAAGACATATCGGCTAATCGGCGTGCCGATAAATAGTATACTGCCTTTTCTACTTGTTACCTTTCCTTTTGTTTGTCAAGAAAAATGCAAACTTGTTTATAACAGATTCTGTTCCACAATAAACTGTCAAATTTTATTAATTTAATATGGTGCACCTGGTTTAACATGACATATTAGGTGAAACATTAGCTATTTATTAATACTTTTCAAAATAAATTTATTACTATACTAAATGCAAGGTTTCTGTGTTAAGAATTCCTGCTGACCAATATCAGTAACCACCGATAATATATCGGCCGATAAGCCTGTATATCGTATCAGAATTTATCTGCTCATCGCTAATTATAAGTCAGATTTAATGGGGAACTGTGGTGTAAAAAATAACTTATAAAGACAAGGCCTTCATGTATAATGTTTAGAAATGTTAATAGTTTTCCGGTATTACGCTGTTGTACTTGAGAAATAACATTTTCATTCTTGTATTCTATATATTTGGCTGCTGCCATTTTAGAGTCTGCTAGATGCTTCAAAGTTGGTGTACGGTGCCGATTTTCGTTTTAATTTTGATATCATTGAGTGCAATTGTCTTTTATTCCAGCTTGCTCAATAAAATTGCAAAATTGAATAGAAATACCATGCCGTAGATTAGGTAGATAGAATTTGGACTGTTAAGCAAACTCTAAAATGGCAGCATACAGAAGCATAAAATATTGAGTATGAGAGCAGCTACCATAAAACTATTAACTTCCCTAAACATTATACTTAAAGGCCTTAGCCCCAGTATCAGTATACAAATTCTCCTTATTGGTCTCCAAACATTTGTTATAGTAATAGTTGTTTAAAAACATGTCAATTTAACTTTGGTGATCATTTCTTTATTCTCACTACCTACTTCTATGATTCATGTACAGTACACCATTGATATTAGATGTGTGAAGTTGATCGTCCAGGTTGTTGTAGTCTTGAGAAAGACTATTGTTGGTGACTGACGTTTCGACGGCCTCAGCGGCGGTCATCTTCAGAGTCAAGTAAAGCGTGTTTGTCAGGTTTGCCTATATATATACGTCTGGTTCATTACGTCATAGTTTGCTTGTGTCATAATTAGTGTGAGTGGGTGTTGCGTTAAGCGTAGGCCAATATTGTTCCTCATCGGTTGTTTGTGTCATGAAGCTCTTCCTTTTCTAGACTGTTTGGTAACACGTGACAAGAACAAACTAAGGACTAAGTGTTTACAGAAAACCAAACGGTAACAACCACAACGGGATAAGACGAGACACAACTTATTTGCGATTCACCCGAAACTCTGCGCAACGAAAACAACTATCTTCGGTGTCCGTTTCTAACTTTATTGAACAGAACAACTACAATATCAACGAGACCAACAGCAGTACAACCGTAACAACGGCAACAATACCATACATTAAAGGTACATCAGATACTATTGCACATATTTTACGACCTTACAACATACGTGTAGCCTACAAACTATCACTACTTTGCAACATATACTGACCAACACGAAAGATAAAGAAAAGACGGTGCTGTTTACAAGATCAAATGTGCCAACTGCCAGGTCACTATATTGGTGAAACTGGCAGAAACCTAAAAATCAGACTAGCTGAACACAAACGATCTACTAGAAATGGGGACAGGACTAATCTCAGCTGAACACCACGTACAAACAAAACACGAATGTATCACCTTTAACACAAACTACAAACAGCGACTTACATTAGAAAGTTGGTATACCAACTTGGAACATAAACCACTTAACAGATCACAACAACTACCCAACACCATACAAAAGACTTCTTCACACACACCAATGAACAGTAGACCTACCTACATACAATACACCCCAGGGGGGGGGGCTGTAATGTAACTAACCCAAAATTTTTGAAATTAGGATCTCTCAAATAGGCTTTCCTGACTTCCGAGAGTAATTTCCAGCAAGTTTAAACGGATCTTAACTGGCATGAAATCATCATCCCCCTGCTACAGCCATGCATCCACGCATGATGCAACACCCACTCACATTGATTGTGACACAAACAACCGATGAATAAACAATATTGGCCCATGCTTAACACATTCACACCTACTCACACTAATTATGACACAAACAAACTATGACGTAATGAACCAGACGTATATGTAGGCAAACCTGACAAACATGCTTTACTTCACTCTGAAGATGACCGCCGCTGAGGCCGTCGAAACATCAGTCACCAACAATAGTCTTTCTCAAGACTACGACAACCTGGACGATCAACTTCACACATCTAATGATACTCCTAGGTTCAAACCATTTATTTTACCATTGATATTATTGGAAGAAGTTAGGTGCTGATCACCACTGAGGCATAAAGGGTTAATTTAAAAGTAATTTATTTTTGACTACATCATCATCATCATCAATGCTACTCTCCCAAAGGCAGGTCTAATGGTTCACAAGTTGAATAATCTTAGGGACTCTTCTATGCTACATGGTCTTGGACCAACCTCTTCATATCTGTGTGACTTCCTCTCTTCACTTCAGACTATCTAGCATTCCCCTTCTTCACCTTCTGCCTCTTTTCCCTTCACATCTTCCTTCTAACACATCATTCAATAACCCCTCTGATCCAATTATTTTGTCTTCTAGCGATAATAATATATTGAATCAATATATCGAATCATTGTTAACAAGGTTTGCATTTACATGACAAGCATCTTAACTCTTTTTAGGCACCATTTTTGCACAAAAAATACAAGCCCTGTTTCTAAAATTCCAAGCCCTGGTTTCCTTCTGCAATGTCTATGTTAGAACTGAAGCATAAGCATTTCTGTAATGATAAATGTACCCTTTCAGAAGCATTTTTGAAGTATATACCTTTTAAATACTTTATTTTTTATCTTTAAATATCAGGTTTACAAACTTGTGGTCCAAGTTGGAAACAAAACGTGGTTTATATTCCGACGTTACAATGAATTCCACAATCTTTATGAAAAGGTACTACTAAGACATGTTGACCAGTTTAAGCCAATCTTATTCAGTCATCGCAAGAAAGTGCTTGCTGCGAGTGGGTAAACATTAGATACCATCCACCTACGATCCAAAATCAAGAGCTCTGAGAATGGAGCTTACAGTAGCTTGTCTCAGGTCTGTTGATTTTAGTGCTGAGGTGGATGGGATATAACTGGACTGGATGACTGTATTAGAGTCTTTAGTTTATATACCGTACTTTAGTTTATATGCGGTGTATAAGTTGACCTCGCATATAAGTCGACTTTTACCTAAAAAGTTATGACTCCTTGAAATTAAATAGTTATGAAAAACAGAATAGGAAAGGGTCAGCAGCGTCTTCTTGCAAGCTGTTTTTCAAGTTCAGGCCAGTAACATTTCCTACCAAACTTGCGGCAGTAGAGTTGTTTGACTTTTTAGCAAAATCAACAACCTTTAGTTTTGATCGTACTTTGTAATTCTGTCGTTTTGGTGGCATGTATTGTCAAAGATTTGTTTACACCACTAGCACAAGATTTAGAATAAAATGCGTCGAATCACTTGAATGCATCAATGACTTGTCGATTCATTAGCGATAAGCTGATTGGCCCATTTCCTGATGTATAGAGAAGACTGGGTTCTAGTGTATTTTCTATGATTTTGTGCATCATTATGACCCTTTGTATAAGCTGAGGTTGGTTTTTGATGTCAATTTTGTGTCCTAGAAAATCGACTTATACATCGCAAAATACGGTAATTTAAAATGTTATAATAGTTTAACATACCTTTGTACCTTACATGTATTTTTGGTATATAATGAGCGAAGAAGGTCTACAGGAATGCCACCCACCCAGAACTGTCATTGGTTGTCTATGTGTCCCATAGACATATGAAATAATTAATCCAGAACTTCAGATACAATGACAATTGCGGCGCATGCTAAGAAGTTGTTCGCGGGAAATGCTTATCATTGGAACTACTTGTTCACTCGGATGTTTTGACTCAAAAGTCATTGTTTTGTCTACGAGTTGGAAAAAGTGGTCACCGTCACACCATACTGGTAAGTGATAAACATTGTGGAACTTTGAATGTCGGTGTGCTACAGTACTGCATGTTACAATACAAGGATAAATAAATAAACATATTTTGTTGTTGAGAATAAGCTAACAAACTTGGTTGTGATGTGTTTACGAAGATGTGCAGCCTTTGTAAATACAGGTGCGTGAAAGCTAATTGACTTTGTGTGGTTACTTTTTCCTTTAGTCAAAGAACTGTGTCAACTAAACAAGAATTTTTTATCTGGAAGAAAGGACATGATAATGCTTTGAGAATTGTTAGTTTCAGTACCCCGTACAAGCACCAGGGCACAGCTTGGAATTGTGAGGCTGAAAGATTGAGCCACACACCATAAGCTGGATCATACCTGTAGCTGGATTTAAGGAACTTAGTTAGCATTTAGCATGTAATTAAGGAAAGAATTGAGAAACTGGTGAGAGATTTTAATGAAAAGGATTGAAGCAATAAATAATTATTAGGCATTGATTTCCGAGTATGATGAAATTGAAAAAGTGCTGAATGATATTGTGGGACACAAATTTAACACCTTGGTAAACAGAAAGAAGAAAACAAGCACATTACTGCCTAAGAAATGTGTAAGAAAATTACAGAGAAACTGAAAGATGCAAAGAAGAGAGATGCATAGCACAAATGAGTAATTGCCAAAATTCATCGGATATGCTGGCCTTAATTATGAAAACACAGGAAGAGCAGGGTGCCAAGAAGAACAGGAAAGGGAACTAATAAAGAAGAATAAAGTTGTTGTTTTTCGTCTACAGTACCTGAGTACCTGTAATCTTTTTTCTGCTACCTGTACCTGTAATCTAGCTCCAAAGCAATTAGCCTCTTAGCCCAATTTTCACTGTCCATTTTCTTAACATGCAATATACATAATGTCAACAATACAGAGTTACCCTCTTAATTCAGTTTGTGACTTCTTCTCTTTCAACAAGCATTACACATTCATCTAATCCTGTATTCATCCTGCAATTCTGAATGCTAATGAACTAATGTCTAATCAGAGGCTCATATGTACTCTTTCATATATAAACTATAAAGTAAAACTGCACATACTTGTGTTGTTGTGTTTGTAAAGAATAAAATTTAAACATGAGTTAAAATTTAACAAAAGCAACGTACAGTATATGAAGCCTAGTTCCATTTTGTGTCAGAACTGTTCCATTTCCATAAAGTGAACTAGTCGCTCTAACATGAAGTTTATGATTTAATGTGCTCTAACACGATTTAATATGATTTAAAGTGCCTATGCAGCCCTTTCGTTTTTTAGTTATCTGTATAGAGGATGAAAAAATAGCTGACAAGTTAATTTATAGTTTTTGATTTGGACTTTTCGTTTGGAAGATATCACTCTTTAAACATTGGTATTTATATAAAAAAGCCGCCAATTAGAAAGGCCTGGAACGAGCCACACTGTGACGTCATTTAAGAGACGAATGTATGTTTTGCCTTGGGGAACTTGTAAACACTGTATTAAACACACTGTAAGTTCTCTATGTGATATCCATCTTTACTGTCTGCGTATCGTTCAAGTAAGGAATCGGTCAAGTAAGGTATCGTTTAAGTAAGGAATACGATGGACAGATATTTTTCTTTCAAATTCGCTTCATTAGAACATCCATACACTGCATATCTGTCTGGCATGATTGAATAGTTCAACATAAACAATAAATTTTATAGTATAATATCGGAATCGAGCTCGTTTGTTTACGAAGCTGGGAAGATCCTGGACCCATCTCTTAAATGACGTCACAACCTAGTTTCCAGACTCCAGAATTGGCAGAAATACGTTTTCGGTTTTTAATCGGAATTTGCTTACATTTCTTAATTTGGATGCAAAATATCTTCTAAACGAAAAGTCCAAATAAAAAACTGTAAAATAACTTATCAGCTATTTTTTGATCCTCTATACAGATAACTAAAAAACGAAAGGGCTGCACGGGCACTTTAATGTGCTCTAACACGATTTAATATGATTTAATGTGCTCGAACAAAAACGTAATAAACAATTGGCAATCAGTGTATTCAAAGCTAGAAATAATTTCTATCCTACCCTGAGGCTTAAATCCATATTCGAACCAACATCCAATGTTCACTCGTATAACTTAAGAGGAAGCTCTAATAAAATATTTATTACTAGACCTCGCACTGAAGCTGCTAAACGAAGCTTCAGTTATCGAGGAGCTGTCTTATGGAATGATCTACCAGATGAGCCTGAAACAAAGTTGACAGTCTTGTCTTTTAAGGCTGCTCTCTTGTAAATATTGTTTTAAATTTTACATTTATGAAGAAGTTGAGTTTACATGTACCTTATTTTGCTAGTTAAATTTTTTGTAATTATATATTTTTCTAATTAATATTTTTTTGTTTTAACACGGCTCCCTGGAAGAGCATTGTAAAATAATAATGAAGGGATACCATGTTATATTTATTTTGATTTTAAATAAAGCTTATGATGATGATGATGAAGTAGCAAAAATGTTGTTTTTTCTCCAAAATGTTTTGTGACCATTTCCACCAAAATATGTTGGACGGCCAGTTTTTTTGTAACCTAGAAATATACGGGTTTCACTCATCCATGAGAACAATTTTCTCTAAAAGTATTTTATTTCAAAATGAATATTTTATTCAGGTTTTTTAAACATGAAAATTAGATGCCATAATTATTATGTCATTATTTTACTTGCAGAGACTTACAAGCAGAATATTTTACTTACAAGCAGAATATTTTGAAACTTTGCACATGTACAATCAATGAGGCAGGAGTCTTAACTAAAAAAATAAAATCTTAATTTCTGTCAATTTTTTAGTGTTATGCAGTGAGAAATTTAGTTTGAAAGAAACTCACTTACTGAAAGAACTATAGAAATCATAATGATTGGCATTTACAATCCATATCTCACTTTGATCTTGATATATATTAAGATTTGTTTGATATGTAAACAGGGTCTGAAATTTGCGGTATCCCGATATCCACGGGATACCAAAATTTCGTTTTGGGTACAAACTTCTGTTTTACTTGTATCCCGACGGGATACCACGAAATTTCAAAAATCGGGATAGCGGTAAATGCCTCCGGTTGTCTCCCGATAGCTTTGTTAGCATGAGTCGCCATCTTGGAAATCGAGGCTTTACTGTATATCAGTCAACAAATCGGGTGATAGCTAAACTGGTGGAATCTCCGCTCCCCGCAATAGGACCCTGGGGTTGGGAAGCGCCATGTGGTTCGCGATGAAATATTTAAATAAACAGTCTTAATTACGGCCGTGAATATGTTAAAATATTTAATAAAAAAATCAAAAGCACCTGCAGAATATCCCGTAGAAGACGTTGTAGTCGTCAGAGATGATGAAGATGTACGGTGAACTGATCGACGAAGTGCAGAAAATGATCGCAGATAAAAGCGCCAGGTGGAGATAAAACGTAAATACGAACTTGAAAAACGTTATAGAAAATGTTCAAGTTGACAGACGATAAGATGTTTTGTGAAGTATGCTTGGCATATCCAACTTTGTGTGATAAGGACTCGAAGTTTGTAAAACTGATGGATGCACCAACCTCCATAGGAAAATATTTACTGTATTTACTGTATAAATATTGTATAAATATTTACTGTATTTACCGCATTTAATTCAGAGTCTTAACTCTGAAAGTGACTTTGATGGATTTTAGTAATTAGTGTTAAATTAAACTATATATATATATATATACTTAAATAATGTTTTCCAGTTGTGATGATGACTTGTGGTGTGTAAGTTAATATTATTGTATTAAACATCATTTGGTCTTGCAATAAGCCACTCTCCTCCACAGAGCCTTTGCTCCTCATATTAATTGCGTAATTTTGTACGTGATTACGTAATTTAATAGAGGTGAGGCGCACTCATCCACTATCCCTAGTTATCCATTGATTACTAATAATTCAGTGGTAAATATCCTCCACTATCCCTAGTTATCCATTGATTACTAATAATTCAGTGGTAAATATAGTTAAAGTAGCCAAAGAAAAGCCTCTGCGGAGGAGAGTGGCAATAAGCTTAGATGGTGACTGGGCTAGAGTGATGTACTGTACAGTCACACCGACAAATAGGTGGGATACTGAAAATCAGGGTAACTAGTACCCAGAAGTGGGATACTGGATTCTCAGGGGGGATACTAAAACTTTGGTATCCAAGTGGGATACTGAAAAAAAATTTAAATTTCAGACACTGTGTAAATGATCCTTACTATGACATCACACTGCATTTAATGACTTATTGAAGAAGCCTGTATAACTTTGGGATTATTGTAACAATATTATGAATGTGTGTGTGCGTCCCATGATATTTAACAGTTGACATACACAGTTACGTTTCTAGTGATTTGATTTGATAATCCCAAAGATATACAGGCTTTTTCAGTCATTCATTATGCAGTGTGATGTCATAGTGATCCTTTACATATCAAACAAATTTTAATAAACAAGAACAAAGTGAGATATAGAAGAGTTGTAAATGCTAATTTTTATAATTTCTATATTTCTTTCAAGTAAAAGAATTTATTTTGAACTGAATTTTTCACTGCATAAACACATTAAAGAATAAGATGACTTCAATCTCAGAATGCAATATCTATTTGTACAAATCTTTGAATTCATGCACTGCAGTAAAATAATGTTGTTTGATAGAGCAACACTGCAACAACATACAATGTGCACAGTGGAGTGTACTTTCCTCATTGCCATACACGTACAAAGTTTCAACTTTGCAGATATATTCCTCATTTTTATTTAGTCTCTGTCAGTAAAATGCCAACACTATCTAATTTGCATGTTTCAAAAACCTGAATATCTCTTGAACGAGATGGAATATTATATTATGAGGACACCATTCTGTACTATTTTGAAAGTACTATTATTGCTATTCACTCCTGGGCACTCTCTCATGCTGTACAGCTATGCAGATTTCATCTGAGTAAAAAATGAGACTGTGAACAATGACACCAGGCCTTTTGTGTGCAGCTTAAACTTGCCCTACTACAGTACTTGGGTATGCTGAAAGAGGGAAACTTTTCCACATGGCCTCACTATCAAACCCATGTATTGCAACAATAGTGGGCCCCCATTTGATTACTTGTCACCTGCAGGCACCTCTTTGTCGGCTGGGCCTGCTCATATTTGATGTAGCATCTCAAATAATATATAGGTTACAGACTGCATGGTAATTCAGAATTGAATCCTTCAAACCTTCATAATTAGTGCTAACAATTCGTTAAATTACATTTTAGTTAAAGAAAAAATACCCAGAGCTTCACTTCAAGTTGCCAGGAAAAAGAATTCTGGGAAACAACTTTGACCCAGGTGTGACTTTTACAAATATTTATTTCTTGTGACATTCAATGCGGTAATAAAGAAATGTGGTGATCTAAACAACAAGACTTTCAAAGCCAATATGAGAATTGATCATCATCCCAAGTGTTTGGATAACAGAAAACCATTTGATATTTGTTTTATAAAAATAAAAAATAATGACATAGAAAGAGCATTTAACTAAAAAATTAATAAGACGAGCACAACTTATTTGCGATTCACCCGAAACTCTGCGCAATGAAAACGACTATCTTCGGCGTGCGTTTCGCACAAACAACTACGATACTAACTTTATTGAACGGAACAACTACAATATCAACGAGACCAACAGGCTAACAGCAGAACAGCCATAACAACAGCAACAATATACCATACATTAAAGGTACATCAGAGACTATTGCACGTATTTTATGACCATACAACATTGTGTAGCCCACAAACCTATCACTACTTTGCGACATATACTGACTAACGTGAAAGGCAAAGAACAGCCTCACTAAAGACAGGGTGCAGTTTATAAGATCAAATGCGCCGACTGCCAGGACACTTATATTGGTGAAACCTGCAGAAACCTAAAAATCAGACTAGCTGAACACAAACGAGCTGCTAGAAATGGGGACAGGACTAGTCACATAGCTGAACACCACGTACAAATAAAACACAATATTGACTGGGACTCGGCTGAATGTATCGCCTTTAACACAAACTACAAACAGCAACTTACATTAGATAGTTGGTATACCAACTTGAAACATAAGCCACTTAACAGATCACAACAATTACCAACACCATACAAAAGACTTCTTCGCACGCACCAACAAAAAATATATCTACTGACAAACAATATACCCAAGCTTAACGTATGACGCGACATCCACTCACATTGATTATGACACAAACAACTGATGACAAACAATATTGGCCCATGCATGATGCGACACCCACTCATACTAATTATGACAAACAAACGATGACGTAATGAACCAGACATATATATATAGGCAAACCCTGACAAACACGCTTTACTTGACTCTGAAGATGACCGCTGCTGAGGCCATCAAAACGTCAGTCACAAACAATAGTCTTTCTCAAGACTACAACAACCTGGACGATCAACTTCAAACAATCATCTAATGATACTCCTAGGTTCAAACCAATTACTTAAACAAAATTAAGTGTGAAAATTTCTGTTTTGGATACTCCGAGTCTGATCCTGCACCGGTACTGACCGAACAGAGCACTTGTTGTGTTATTAATTGTAATGTTGTGTTACAGAGTGAATTCTGTGAGACCATTTGTTGAGTACAGTGGCAGATATTAGTTGTTAATACAACAAACAACAGACGTTTTACGGCCGTTTTCCCCGGTTACGCAGGGGTTGGCCGGTGGTTCCCCATGACAGTTTCCTCCACTTTCCACGATCATGTGCATCTTCCCTCTTCAGCCCACTCTCTCTCATATCCCTCTCCACTACCTGGCTCCATGTCATCCTTGGCCTTCCTCTTCCTCTTGCACCATCAACCTCAAGCGACATACACCTCTTCACCCAGTCACCATCATCTTTCCGCAGCACATATATGTCCCAGCCACCTTAATCGGCTCCTCTTTACCACGTCAGACACCGATTCAATGCCCATTCTTTCCCTCGCTCCTTACTAGACACTCTATCCCTCAGCGATACGCCACACATCCACTGCACCATCCGCATCTCTGCACTCCACAGTCATGGCCCACGTCTCACTTCCATACACCATAGTACTCCTCACACAGGCCACATACACCTTCAGCTTTAGCAACACTTCCTTCCTTGTCAGGATCCCAGAGAGCTCTTTAAACTTTCCCCATGCACAACGTACCCTTGCCACAGATGCTGAATTTGCTCCTCCACCCCCATTCAGCATATCCCCCAAGTAACAAAACTTTTTAACATTCTCTATGTGGACCCCATTGCCCAGATTCATGCTCTCATCTACGTCACCATCCTCTCCATCCTCTGCTCTTTCACACACCTTACAAACAAACGTATCCACAACTCTAGCCAGTGAGCCCTTCACGCCTGAGCACCGCTTGTGTACCCATCCACTACAGCCTGTGCATCGAATAGAATTATTTCCAACACCCTTCCCACATTGACCACTATTCTTCCTTGACACCATCACCTTAGTCTTACCAGTGTTCATCTTCAAACCCTTTGCCTCCATGCATTCTATTTCTTTCCATCGCATCACTTTCTCCTTAAGCTCCTCAATATTATATATTAGTTATTAATGTATTACATTATTACATTATTTGTTATAAATTAACATTACAAATTCAACTAATATGTTCTTTGGTGATCATTATCTTTATTCTGATTACCTCTATACTTTGTTAAGCATTGATGTTATTAGGACAAGTTAGTTGCTGATCTCCCATTCTACTGTTAAGAATTAAATGCCACAAGTTAAGGTAGAGAAATTAGCAAAGATGCAATCAGCAAACTCAGAAAGCTATCCAAAATCCTAAAATCAACTTTTTCATCACAGTGTTCCACACATTATTCAAGTTTTTTGCAGTTTGTACACCCATAACATTCATTATTTTGTCAGGTGTCTGCCTAATGCCACCACTGGTTGACGCAACATTCCCTCTGTATGTGTAACATTTTCACTTGTTTTTCAGAGTTTATACGTGCTAGAAGGGAAGGTTTGAATGACTTTGTTATGAAGCTGTTGGCAATACCAAAGATAACTGAACAGTGAGTTCTTTATGAGTGATATAAAAGTGTTGTGCTGTTGAAATTGAATACTCTAAAAGTTGGTGTACTGCCGAAATAGTGATTAAGAGGTTTATTACGTTTTGAGGTTAGACCGTTACACCTCCTACACCCTATTTCGGTAGTACCAACTGCTGAAATAATGTGTAGGATTTGATTTATATATCTATTACATGCAGATTATCTGTCATATGTGGCAACAACCAAGTCTCAATAAAAAAGCCACATTGCTTTGCGTTATTTAATCATATGCAATACCTTGATTGAGTTGAGTTTCTATTTGTTTTTCTTGTTCTAGTCCTCTTGTGAGAGAGTTTTTGTCGATTGACAACCCTCGGAATGCCTCGGTCCATGAAGAAGAAGAGAATGAGACAAATGGCATGAACCACGAGAATTCTGATTCCCTTGTAAGTTAGCTGCAGACATTATTTCGCTAAGATGGTGGTAACTGCCTGATCATTCCTGCTACTTATTCTCTTTTTAGGCAAAAGATTTAGAAAAGATGGATTTGGGGGGCACGTTCAATCCCAAGTGAGTACATACCCAAAAGAAAATGCATTACGGTATCCCATTTTACAATATGTTTTCAAGTGTGTATGAAGTGAAAAATCGCTAGCATCTTCAGGTTTAATGGTTGAAGCATGGCAGGAGTGATCACTGAAAATTTCAAATGAATCTGGTGCAGTCTTGGGTCTATAAACTCTTAATGTTTGGCATGGCTATAATAAGCCATTTTTGGAGAAATCTGAATGCTTGGTTAGAATTCCTTGACAATCGTCAAGCACAAATCCTCAGAAAATATTTCTATCGTCTGTCAAGCTCCTACATTCACTACATCAGTGTGTATATACAACAGCATGTTCTAAGGATTTATAGTGAAGGAGTGTTAGAATATATATATGTATTTTAGGACCAGATCGGGACCAGTTGCGAAAATTGCATTATCAAGGCCTTCCGGCTGGAATTGATACCCGCTCTGACCACTGAGCGACGGAGGCCGTTGCCGAGATCCTAGTCACGAGTTCTGTATATATATAATGTGGTAATGCCTGGAGAAGATTTGGGTATATTACAAGTAATATTTGGCATTTCACTCGTTTAAACTGCATGTTGTAAGGATTCATGGTGAAGGAAAATTTCGAGTGTTGGAATATATACATTTTGTATGTCATCAACTCTGTATATTCCAGCCGAGTATTTCATCATTTTGTAACGTTAAACTAGTACCAAGGGGCCCACTTTGACATTTGATATCCGGAAAAGTACGGACAGCATTTGTTTCATTTTTTTGAAAATTGTTATGTAGATGATGGGCTTTGATTTTATTTAAAATATGAGATAAGGTTTTTCACTTCATGGACACTTGAAGTACTATTTCAAAAACAAGTTCAAGTTCGAGGGGCGAAGCCCGAGAGATTCATTTGGCTTTCTTGTGTTTTGATACCGTGATCAAACACGCAGAACGAGTTTTTGAAATGGCTTTTCAAATGAAAGGTTGTGAGACTTGCGGATGTTTTGACCTGCAATCGTATATCATCTTTCTTATTTAATTAACATAAATGAAACGCTAGTGTTTGATGAAGAAACACTGGTTTGATGAAGAAACTCTAGTGTTTGATGAAGAAACTCTAGTGTTTGATGCCGTGCTTTACCGGTGTTTCACAGCCCATTCACGTGACGGAATGGAGCTGTCTGATTGAATAAAATTCTCATGAATTATTAATGAATTTGAGAAGTATAAATGAAATGGACTAATTCCACTTGTTCTTCTTCAGGGCGAAACCAAGTGACTTTAATTTTCTGAAAGTGATCGGAAAAGGAAGCTTTGGCAAGGTAATTTTGTTTTTCTTGAAAGCGTTTTCATAAAACGGCTTGAAAGCAGTTTTTGCAGTCTGCGCCATCCCATCAAGTTATTTAATGTGATTTCAGTTTGTAGAGTACTCGAAAAGCTAGAGCTATCTCTTAAGTTTTCTTTGTGTTCTCCCAACTTCCTGCGTTCATAACTCGATGGAAGTGGGGGGGTGGGGGGGGGGGGGGGGATGACAAGGAAATAAAATAATTTAAATGGCATATACCTTCGAAAAAGGTTTAACAATCTTATATCTACATACCAACTTGGAACATAAACCATGCTTAATAGATCACAACAATTACCGACAAAAAACTTCACATGCACCAACGAAAAATAGATCTGTTAATATATACACTGCTGTTGTGATTGTGGGAAAGCTTGAGTAGACAGACGATACATGGACGACCGTCAAGCTCATATGCTCAGAAAAATTATTCACAGCAGCAGTTTATATATTAACACATCCAAGTATTACTGATATATAGTGACTGCCGTATAGGCAGTACATATATCAATCGAACCAATACATCATTGTAACCTTCGCTCTCCATCTCGGTGGCTCAATGGTTAAAGCGTCTCACCGACAATCAGAAGGTTATAGGTAGGCTAATGCGATATATCGATATTTTCGATAAATATCGATATTTTAAAAATATCGATAAGCGATATTCAATTTTACGCATATCGAAAATATCGAAAGTTTCAACTTCACTAAACACCCAAGTCGATTTTTAAAATTAATTTCGGAAATTATTGTCGTAAAGTAGAGAACAGCATACGCTAATTGAGCTGACGAGATCTTATTGCGTTTAAAAACACGTAACGCCAGTCCCGCAAAACAAAAGACCAATGCCTCCCATAGACGAGATGTCGCGTAGGAAGACAACTTAAATAGCGATGTAAACAAAGTATAATTACGCTAATTATCTCGTGAAATATTACGCTAATTCGAATCAGTTAATGTATTTATCAAACTAAAAGTCTCGGCTTGGTAACACTGTGAGAAAATAGGTGAGATAACTGTCAGCCACAAGACGAAGGACGTGCTCTTAATGATTTGAATCAATTGAATCGCAGTTTAGCAGTTACACGTAGACCAGGTTTAAAAACAAAGTATCAGAATATCACGGCTATTTCTAATCCCGCAGTTCTGTCGTGAAGTAGTCAAACTAATTTCGCTAACGTTCAAGTGTTCAATCAACTCAAGTCTCTAAAATGTCTGAAAACGAGTCCTACTTAAGCCAAACAAAGCAAACATGTTGGTGTTTCTTGCTGAAAATTTGTAAATTTCTCTTTATAGAATGCAAAAAATTGTAAATAATTACTCTCTGTAGATTGAACATTCCATGATTAATAAACCTGTAACGTTTTAACTTTTTTTCTTTTTTTTTTACAAGCGCCTGCGCTTATCGCGTATTGAATTTTCGTATTTGCTTCAATTTCGATATTCGATATCGCCGATATTATCGAAAAAAATTTTCGATATCGATATATCGATATTTTTCAATATCGCATTAGCCTAGTTATAGGTTCGATTCCTGTCCTGGACTCAGAAATTCCGAATAATTTTTCTGAGGATATGAGCTTGACGATCGCCGAATAATAGATCACCAATGAACAATAGACCCACGCATTACGCAACTCACACTAATTATGACACAAACAAACGATGACATAATGAACCAGACACATAATAAATGTCGTCAAACCTGACAAACACGCTTTACTTAACTCTGAAGATGACTGCTGCTGAGGCCGTCGAAACGTCAGTCACCAACAATGGGCTTTCTCAAGACTGCAGCAACGTAGACAAGAACTTGACGTATATTTCCAATAAATTTAAGGCTGCAAACTTTGACCTGTTCACAAATAGCGACAAACCATTAATGGCGCGGCCATGCAAAATGTAAAATTTTAGAAAATGAGCTCAAAATTTGGGAACAAAAATCACAATTTCCAATTTTTGACTTTCTTGTCATGGATGTACTAAGTTAGCTAATTAATTGGAAAGTTGGTGACGTCACACCGGGGGTAAACCTGATGAAACTACTCTGTAGGTAGCCGAGTTTCCGCAGAATGCTTTTTAGAGTGGTGTGATTCAATTGAAAAAGGAAGACATTCACAAAAATCGAGTTTCAGACTTATAAAGACACGAGGTGATTAGATAAAAATTTCGCTTTACCCCAGTTACGACGTCACACGCATTCGAAAATACATCCAAGGTGGCGCACTATGATTCAGGTTAGCAACTTTGTCAGAGCAATTAATACGCTTTACGAGCAGTTTCACAATCTCAAACTACTACTGTATATTCCGGCTATTTACAGTAAAGTGTCTATGGAATGAAAAATTCAGTTCTCTTTTGTTTGAAAGAATTCTTTAAACTATAAAGACTAACCATTTACAATTTTTTCATATCTCACTTCACTCTTGAGATATTAAGATTTGTTTAATGTGTTATGACATACTGATTGAAAAATTCTGCATATCTTTACCATTATCACATGGAATCGTTTGATGATTTGCATATTTGATGTTATTGGATACATCCACGCACATGCACCTGCATGCATTTCAAGTGAATTCATTACATAATCTCAAGGATATATAAGCGTTTTCAATAAGTTATTAATATGCATTGTGATGTCGTACGTATACGATCATTTACAAATTCAACAAATCTTAATATCTCAAAGTGAAGTGAGATATGAAAAAGTTGTAAATGGTTAGTCTTTATAGTTTCAAGAGTTCTTTCAAACAAAAGTTTTACAACTGGATTTTTCATTGCATGGGCACTTGTTGCCAATGTCTTTTAAATTTATTATATCGGTGCTGTACTTCGATTACTTGAAAAAAAATCGCAACCGAATTTTCGTCGCAGAACCACTTTAAACCAAAAATACAATTAAAACTTGCTTTTTAGGTGTTCCTGGCGAAACACAAGCAAGAGGAAAAATTTTATGCCGTTAAAGTATTGACCAAAGCTGCCATCAGGAAAAGAAATGAGGTCTGTCAAAGTATTTCTCTCTCGAGTGTTGCTTTTATTGGTTTGCATTGACTCGTTTTGCTCACAACTGTTCGTTTTCAGGCTAAGCATATCATGGCTGAACGGAACGTTTTGCTGAAGAATCTTTCACATCCATTCTTGGTGGTAGGTTCTTGTGATGTTAATTCTTTTCCAAGCAAATCTTGCTCCCATTTTAATAAATAGAAATCATTTTCTGAAGCAATTAGTCCGACAAGAATATTGTCCAGGGCTCTTCTTGATACAGTCAAACCTGTATTAAGCGGTCCCCATATTAAGCGGTCACCCTTTATTAAGCTGTCACCCTTTATTAAGCTGTCACCCTTTATTAAGCTGTCACCCTTTATTAAGCTGTCACCCTTTATTAAGCTGTCACCCTTTATTAAGCTGTCACTTGGCAAAGTCCCAAAAATTTCGTAACTTAAATACTGTTACAGTAACCTTTAGTAAACGGTCACCTCTATTTAGCGGACGCGGTCACCATTTGCACAGTCCCCAAGTTAGTATTTCATTGTCTTGAACTCGTATTAAGCGGTCACCACAAACTTTACCCAATTTTATTGACATCAAGAACTTTTGTTAGCCATTTTTAGGGAGACGGATTTAAGCCAAATTAATCAGAGACTATTTTTCTGCGGTGTAGCTATGTCTGAAGAATCCATTTTTCTTTGCCTAGTTTGTTAATAATTTTACATCTTGTTATTAACACAATGAATGTAAATTTATTAACAACTTAGGCATTAAATTTTTATTTTGTGTTCATAGTTATTACAGACCCGCTTTAAGCGGTCACCCTGCATTAAGCGGTCACCTACGCAATCCCCGAGGGTGACCGCTTAATACAGGTTCGACTGTAACAGTGTTATAACTTAACGCTGACTAGATTATCCTGTTTAAATAAAGGTTTTCAATGCTAAATGAATGTTGTCTAAAGTGCCTATGAAACGAAAATTTTGATTTGATATTTTTGCTGATGAAGGATTGAAAAATAGGTTTCTGTTGTTATAACGTAATATCTTGTCCTTTTACATCCAAAAACCTTGCTCAAACATGATGAACTTTAACTCTTTCCTGTCCGGCTGAAAAACATGCAAAATTGAACCACCTCTTTGTTCTATTGATATCTCGGGAAATATCCATAACTGTTGCGAAACCTCTACCTTTACTGAAAGACCAATAAACTGGCTGTTATCAATGCTTTTGAATTTTCCGAACAAACACTTCCATTTTTCTAGAAAAGACCATCTCGCACGCCCGCGTAGCATCATGAAAATTCAAAATGCCACCAATCGCAGAGTTGTTTATGAAATCAAATCAAATTTGGCATGTGAGTGGATCTCATGTCCTTGGCGTTTGTCGAATTTCAATTTTTAATCTTGCGTTTTTTCGATTGACGACTTCGGGGGTCTTGTGCATTGACTCCTTTTGACTGGACCGGACAGGAAAGAGTTAAGCCCGTTTTCCCCTTCGCCATTTCGCTCGCCGCTTGCGAAATATTTCTATAATGACATCATTTTTTCAGTTGTCGACCAATGAAAACGGGAAAAAATTATGTCATGGGCGAAATCTTTCTCCAGCGGTGAGCGAAATGGTGAAGTGGAAAAAGGGATTTTCGAATGATATTTTTACTTAAACAATATTTTAATACAGAATCTTAGTTTTGAATATTTTTCATTCAAAAATATCAAATAAAAAGTTTCATTTCATAGGCTCTTCAAAATATCAGAATTTGATTATTTTTAATAAAATAACGAATATCTTACACAGGCTCTGATTGGTCGAGCGATTACAGAGACATAAATGACGTCATTTTGATTCCCCAAGACACTTGCTATTTTATAAAACCAATAGAAAACAGTGTTCTTCCCAGCTCTTTTTGGACAGGCCACCCAGCTTCACTGACGCCACCTTAATGTTTTCAACCTCATTCCCAGGCGTCCACGCGCCATACTCAGCATACATATCCATTCATTTCATTGGTTCAGCATGTAATGTGTGTTTTAAAGTGCCTAAACGTCCTGGACAGTTTTTGTTTTCTATAGAAGATGCAAAAATAGGTGATAAGATCGTTTATAGTGTTTGATTGAATAGAATAGAATAGAATAGAACTTTGTCCATTCGTTTCGGAGATATCTCTCTTTAAACATTTCTGTTTTCAAGAAAAAACCGAGAGGCGAAAAATCCGAAAGAGGCCTGGGACGAGCCACCTGTGACGTAGCTTAAGGAATGTGATAATGAAGTGAAATTCCGTTTTCTACGTCTGATTCATTTGAAAACCCAAACAAAATACATCTATCTGACATGTTGCTCTCTTTGATGATAACTACACAACAGAATACACGAGCAAATAACTCTTTGATCTTATGAGCGACTTCCATCGCTCAAGTTACGTACATAAGTTACCAGACCTTTTGGAATTTGCGGAAATGTTTCACGGGGAATTCAAAATAGCGCTTTTTGGTCATGTTTAGTGAGAGATATATCGGAAAAGAATGGCCAAGTCAAAAACTATAAAAGAACTTCTCAACTATTTTGAATCTTTTCCAAATGTTATTTTATAAAATGCCATCCTATCTGAAACAACGTTCATGAATTGTGTTTTCATTTTTTCCAGGGTTTGCATTACTCTTTCCAAACACACGACAAACTGTATTTTGTTCTGGATTATGTGAATGGTGGCGAGGTTTGTATTGTCATTGGACTGAATTAACAATTATTGGACTTTGGGTTATTGCAAAATACTTTGAGTCCTTGATTTGTCAGCGGCGAGCAGATCGATTATTTGTTATTAACTGTATTACTATAATATTTCTTGTATTTGTACCATAATTTTACACGCCTATCGTGGAAATCAGCATTTGCTGACGATATTAGCGTGGTTAAATAAAGTTATATATAAATACCGTAATTGATCTGCGAGACAGCGACAAAGTATGACCTCAAGAGATGTTAATTATAGAAGTGTTGGGTTACGTAGGTAGTGTACTACGAAAATAGTGTTGCGGTGGTCTGTATCGTTTTGGTTAACTAATGGTTGGTTAACCTATTTAATCAGCATCTAATTGTTTTTTATTAGATATTTAGACTTCGTCTGCCCGTTGCTTGTACACTTAACAATTACGAGAAGCACCGAGTGTTTTTACCAAATACAAAACGATAGCAACAAAACGAATACGACAACATTTTTCGTTTTTTATTATTTTTTTATATAATTTATAAATACTGTTCATCCTATTAAAACAAGTTCTGTATAACTGAAAGGATCTAACAATTTAAATAAATGACTGAGAAAAACAAGGTTTTAAACCGCACCTTTGTAATTTGAATAACATATTTTTGTTTACGTTTGCTAGCCGACTCTATTGTGACTTGCGATTGTTGTCCAATTTCCCACCACTTCGTTACAGAAAAATTGTAGTTTGCTACAGCTAATATTTTGAAAAAGTAGTTAAAAACTACTCGCTACTCGAAAAATGTATAGTACTTGAAAAATGTAGTTCGTTAAGGTAGTACACGTATTTCGCTACAGTCACAGTTATTGTTTTGAAAATGTAGTCAAAACTACTCGCTAATCGAAAATGTAGTTTGCTATTAAGTAGTACAAGTAGTTCGCTACATCTAACAGCTACAGTTATTGTTTTGAAAATGTAGTCAAAAACTACTCGCTACTTGAAAAATGTAGTTCGCTAAGGTAGTATACAAGTAGTTCGCTACAGCTACAGTTATTGTTTTAAAAAATAGTCAAAACTACTCTCCAATTGAAAATGTAGTTCACTAAAGTACTACAAGTAGTTCGCTTTATTCTAACAGCTACAGTTATTGTTTTGAAAAAGTAGTCAAAACCTAATCGCTTCTTCAAAAGTGTAGTTCGCTAAGGTAGTACAAGTAGTTCGCTACAGTTACAGTTATTGTATTGAAAAAGTAGTCAAAAACTGCTCGCTAGTCGCTAGAGTACAGTACAGTTCGCTAAAGTACAGTACTAAAAGTAGTTTGCTACAGCTACTGTTTTGAAAAAGTAGTCAACAAAATACTCGCCACTTGAAAAACTGTAGACCGACCCTTGGTAGTAGCTGTGGTGTCTGAACGCGTATATTTTATCTTCCATTATGTTGTTTAGCTGTTTTTCCATCTCCAGAGAGAAAGATACTTTCCAGAGTCCAGGTATTATGATATAAAAGTAGAGCACTGCTAGGCAATTTTAAAATTCGAATAAAAAACACTAATAGGTTGGTATACTACTAAAATAATGAATACGAGGTCTGGCGTTTCGAGCGAAGGCCTTTCGTCATAGAGTGAAACGAAGGGCCTTAATGGAGAACTGCAGCCAAAAAATATATAGCATACACCAATTATAGCGGTCCCAGATATGTAAGAATAAAAATAAAGTAAAAATTAAAAAACTAAAAGATCTTCCGGATGTCAACCACAGCAGCAGAGAGCAGCAGCCAAACAGCCACACTTTGGGCAAACTGTTCTCCATATCCTGGGGTCGTCCGCGTCATAGGGCCCCTCCACTGCTGCTATGTAGTAATGCAGCAGGTGCCGTTTGAATTCCACCGGGGTGACACCAATTAATCGGATCTCGATCGGTAGGACGTTCCACGTTCTGCACGCTCTTACAAAAAAGGACCGCTGAAAAGTTTGTGTTTTACATCTTCGCAGGCGGAAATGTAGAAGGTTTGCTGTCGAGGAGGTTTTGACTGTTTATGTGCGAAGAAACATCTTTGTGTTAAGATATTTTGTTCGATATAATAAAACACCTATTTGCAATATTAGGCTCGACCTTCGGCTTACCCAATATTGAATTCTCGACAAAAATATTTTGTAATAAACACAAAGATGTTTCTTCGCACGTAAACAGTCAAAAGGTTGCTGTCCAATATGTTCCTGTGCTTTCGGTTTTAGAGCTACAACACAAAAACTGCTTGCTAGATAAATCTTACGTTTTTTTCGCGAACTAGAGGTGTAAAATCATAATTAAGCGCACATCTTCATGAGACTTCCGGCAGACGTTTTTTCACGGTTCGTTGACGACTTTGGTATCACGTGGTGCATTTACTCTGAGGGTATCGTCATCATGTACTATTTCAAAAACGAGTTCAAGTGTTTGATCACCGTATCAAAACACGAGAAAGCTCATTAGCTTTCTCGTGTGTGTTTTGATACCGTGACCAAACACGCAGAACGAGTTTTTGAAATGGACAATGAACAGACAATGAACCAATGAGCCACCGTTGTGGGACTTGCGGATGTTTTGACCTGCATTCTTATCGTCTTTCTTGTTTAATTAACATAAATGAAACGCTGGTGTTTGATGAAGAAACACTAGTGTTTGATGCAGTGCTTTACCGGTGTTCCACAGCCCATTCACGTGATGGAATGGAGCTGTCTGATTGAGTAAAATTCTCATGAATTATTAATGATTTGTGAAGGTTATTTCATCGATTTCAATATAATAAACAGAACATTACATGGCCGCTGAATTTGATCTTCACGTGATCATAATATTTCTCACTCGTTTGCGTAACAATGGTAGAAGGGTTCCTCAAAAATTGAGGAAATTTATTTCTTCGCATCATCGTGTTTTGATGAAGTTCGCTGAAGAACTTCCTGATTTGAATTTAATTGGTTTTTGACCAACCAATAGGATTATGAGTCAAAAGCAAAAAAACAATTTAATTCAAAGCAGGAAGTTCTTCAACGACCTTCGTCAAACCATCTTGTCAATGCGAAGAAATGAATTTCCTCAATTTTTAAGGAATTCCTTTATTGCCACGGCAGTAAGTATAATATTTAGAAATGTTAATAGTTCTACGGTATCTCAGTGATTGCTAAGTTTACAAGGTTCGTTATCATGAGGAGTTATTATACGCACATTTTCAAGTAAATTTGTGAAACAAACTTGAAGATGGAACTAATATTCTAATATGTGAAACTTCTCTACCCCACACCTGACGTCAGAGACCATCTCATTTACATATCAAACAAACTGAAATATTTCAAAAACGAAGTAAAATACGGAAAAGTTGTAAAATATGTTACTCTATCATTTTCCTTATAATATTTGTTTTTTGACTGCAGTTCCCCTGGGCATTCGCTCAAAACATTAAACCTCAAGCCTCGTATTGATTATTTTGGTATAAGTACGCCAATCTTCTAATATTTGCCATTCATATTTTCACCAATGCCTTTATTTTGCTAACTTTCTTTATTTTTTACGCCATTAGAGCGAAATTCTATGCAGCACAAATAGCATCGGCCATTGGTTACCTTCATTCATTACAAATAATATACAGGTATGTACATATGTTGCTGTGGCGGTGTGCAACTAAATCTGTTTAAGAAATAGAAAATATTTTTCGTGTCGACAACTTTCTAGCCCTGCATACTACTCGTGGGCCTCGTGATTTGATTTCTTGTCAAAGATTTGAATGTTGCATATATGCGTTAAATTACGTTCATATGTGGCAAATTAGAAAGCTCTCCATATACGAATTCTCAGCTTCAGCTCGTATTTATTTGTTTCATATTTCTTGACATACACATCTCATTCACCTCTTTATTCACTTGCTTTGAACGCGCTTATGTAATCTTTCGTAGTTCAGTGGTTTGAACGTGTCGCCAGTATTCAGGGCTCAGAGACATTCTCTGGGAATTTGAGATTGACGATTGTCCGATATTATTATTGTTATTATTATTATTATTTAATCTTCTTACTAATCTTCTTACTAATGCAACCCGTAAGAGACAAAAATATCTAGAACTTATTAACGAACAGCACAAAAATTATGAAAAAGTGAAATGTATAAATTTATCTATCAGTTCGCTTGGAGTTTTTAATCAGTCATCTGTAGACTTTATTGAAATGCTGAAAGACTTGAAATTAGACGAACGATGTAGAAAGTACTATACTCAGAAAATTATGAACACTTGCATAAGGACATCTTACTATATATTTTGTAAACGTAACAAAGAATGGGATGACCCGACTTTAATGTCATACTAATATTTTTATACCATATAGTTTGCCAATGTCTACTTGGATTAACACTACCTGTAAAAGAGAGGTTTATCATTGTAGTATACGTTAATCATAAATGAATAAAGTTCCATTATTATTTGGCAGTATAAGTACGTCTGTATGCCTCGTGAAACCTATTTCCCGAAAGTTAGGCAGACAGCCGTTACCAACTTCTGGGTTATCATGTGCTGTATTAACATACTAAATGCGTACAGATACAATTATAGATATAAAAAAAACTCTTTCCGTTTAGATTAAAAACTAGAGATCTATACGAGTTAATGTTTAAAAGGAACAACTAATAGTTCAGATCACAGAAGATAGTTTCTAGCAGTTTAAGGGTTATCCGAAGTCTAGCACATTATCTTAAATGAGATCTTGTAATATTCAGACTGCCAGACAAGATCGCTTTTTGCATCATCTTCAAGACTTCCTTCGTTCTCTCCCTAATAAGCTTCTTATGCCAGTGATAACTTTCTTCGAGTGCCCTACGAGGACATCTATTATTATGTTTTGTGTTTCACGGTAACGATTTATATACCACTGGTTAGTCCTCTTTGACATTGGTTTATTGAACTTAAGGGGGCAGCCTACATTCATTTCGAAACCTTTTTCAACTAACATATTTTGGCGAACTGTTTAACAAATCCCTAACATCTATATATCAAATTAAACTGCAGAAAATGCTCTATAATAATATTGAGATAAAAATGCCAACTGTTTAATGTACAACGATTATGGCCTGAATGGTGCCAGGTGCCCGAGTGTGAAAGGACCCATTTTGTAGCATAAATGCCAAGCTTAATAATTTATCAAGGGATTCAAGTTACACTACCCTTTTAGCAGGGGAGATAGCTTATTGCAATAAACCTAAAACAATTATGGTAAGCTTATTTCGCAATGAAGTTATGCTGCCTCCTTAAGCCAGTGGGTACTTTTGACTTTCTTCAATTCATCGATTATTATTATTGCAAACATTTTCTTCTGTAGAGATCTGAAGCCTGAAAATATCCTTCTGGATCAAAAGGTATGTACTGTGGTTTGAAAGATATTCACCAGCTAGACTAAGGAAAAGGAAAAGGACTGGGGGCTATTAAAATCATCGTTACTTTCAGCCAGTGAATTGCGAACGAGGACGCAATTGCTGAATTGTGAATTGCTGAATTGCGAAGGAGGGAGGACGCAGATCAAACGTGGCTGAGTATAAGACATATTAAAGGCGCGCGAGGCAGCCATACGACCCATGTCTGACCATGGAGCACAGCTAAGATCTTAAATTGCCTATCCGGGTTTTGGGGATTTTACATATTTGTGATCCTTGGAATCTCTTGAGAAGAATTGTAAAATATCTTGTCGTGCGAAAATTTCGTCTTCATACGTTTTATCCCTGCTAAATTGATTTACTGTTCACAAGAAATGACGTAAAAGCAGGAACACGCAAAAACATTGCACATTGATTCAACAGTGAAATAGAATGATAGTTTGGGAATTGAGCGAATATTGTCTAAACAGTAAGACTTTCGGTAAGACTTTCGGGTCTTCTCGGAAAACGACCTTAAATCGTAGGCCCTCGGAATCCCTCAGTTTGGTTTTCCGTTCACCTAAGAGTGATAAACTGAATAGTCGAACGCTTGAAACATGAGCCTCTGGCTCTGATAAATAGGGCAACCTTATCCTGCGTGATCGACTCGAAATAAAAACCATACATTCACTGTTGAATTAGTGTGCAATGACATCGCGTGTCCCTGCTTTGACGTCATTTCCTGTGAATAGCAAATCAACTTTAGCAGGGAAAAAGGCATGAAAATAAAATTTTCGAACGACAAGATATATTACATTTCTTCTTGGTAGAACCCAAAGATTACGAATATGTAAAATCCCCAAACCCCGGATAGGCACTTTAGGTGTTGATTTTACGGGGGGAGCTGGAGAACCCGGAGAAAAACCCTCGAAGCACAGGAGAGAACTAGTAACAGCAACTCTACTCACATGAGTCTGAAGGCCAGATTGTCACCCATCCAAGTACTAACCCCGTCCAACAAGGCTAAACTTCAAACCTCAGCGGCGAGGAGCAACGCGCTTACTGCATTCTTCTTTACAAGGAAATTAATCACGCAACTTCAGGTGAACATTAAGAACCTTAAAAGATGAGTCCCACGGTGATGCATTACACGCTCACAATTTCACAGACGGTCATTTTTTGGGCAACGAATGTGTTTATATCCCTCAATATCTGAACAATCATTGCTATAAAGTAATCGCATTCTCCTCCTCTTGTAAGAAGGCATACCTAATTTTTAATACTCCCTATATATTTTAACTGTATCTTTCATTGCTATTTTTGAATATCCTTTCTAAAATATTGTAAATTAACATATATATACTCAACAGTGTTAATTGTTACTACTTTTTGTCTAGGGCCATATTGTGTTGACTGATTTTGGGCTATGTAAAGAAGGAATTGAAGATTTTGGTACTACGTCGACATTCTGTGGAACTCCAGAGGTACATTGTTTTTATTTGTTTGTTTATTTATGTTTTTGTTGTGGGTTGTTTTCGTTGTTGGCTGGAGTTATAATCGGTTAGCCAGTGAAAATCGCTTTTTTAGAGATCGAAGAAGCATTAATGAGTATTGTTAGTGATATTTCTGTTGCATTTCTGTAGTATCTAGCTCCAGAAGTATTAAAGAAACAAGAATACGACAAATCCGTTGACTGGTGGTGTCTTGGCGCAGTCACCTACGAAATGATGTATGGACTGGTAAGTGATGAGTTGGACAGATCCCATTTTCGTTTCTCGACTGTGGTTGCAAAGTTGATTTGGGTATCGTATAGCAGGTCTCGAAATAACTATTTTATCGGTCAAGCAGACTAAGCAGTATTTTTCGCTGGTCAAACGTTGTCAGGATTCGTGGGCCTAGCTTATTAGCTGTGCAGAGCCGTACTGACATATTTTTCCGTACGCATGTGGTTACCGTGTATTGTTTGGAATTTCACATTTCGTATCTTTGCGTTACAGCCTCCGTTCTACAGCAGAGACACAGCGGAAATGTATGATAACATTTTGTACAAACCTTTGAGGTTGAGGACAAACATATCACAAAGTGCGAGAAGCTTACTGGAAGGGGTAAGGCACCGTCATTTTTGAGGTAGCTATATAAAGGTTTGAACTTTACGCCTTATTAGGCAGTTTAGTGTACATTACGGCTCAATATTTTACGAAAAATATACAGCCGTAATGTACACTATTTGGCTTTCAAAAGAAAGTTCGCGAAAGACCCGGTTTTTAGTGTCCTGCAAATAACCTACTGTCGAAATATGGCTCTGTTGCGTTATTTGGAGGAGGTAGGTAATCTTCGAGGTAAGCCCTCGAGTTAAGCCCCGACACGCCCATTTTCTCGGATGAATTAACTCGATGAACGCAAAGGAAAGAAGGGGCTTAATTCGAAGACAATCAACAACTTAGACGCTCGAGTTATGCCCCGGCATTTAAAGGTAAACCAATGACACATTCGTCTTCGCGTCATGAATGACTGACAGACTGGCTCGTAAACGAAAGTATTGACTGTTTGTAGTAAATTTTTGCTGGTGTATAGCTATTTTGTAGATTTTTTGGTAATTAGTATAACAAATTAAATAAAGTCTACAGCAGTACAGGATTTTATCGTATTGAATCGCGGATATACAAGGTGGAGCAGAGGGCGAGAGTTTGTGATGTAGTATTTAAAACACGAGAAGGAGCGTTTTATCATATTTAAAATGCGAGCGTGCAGCGCGAGCATTTTAGATATGATAAAACGCGAGTTCGAGTGTTTTAAATAGCTTCAAAAACAATTGATTGTAATCAATAGGGAGTGTACTGGTTTTTATTTTCTATTAGAGGTAAATTGGGTTGATGTATGAAATGCAAATTAGCAGGAATTTTATATAAAGTTCGTAGAGACTTTATATAATTTTCATGCTGATTAGTATTCATGGATTTTATCAGGTATAAAAGCCTTGCGCGTGACTAAATACGGAAATGTGATTGGACAATTTGGTTAATGAATATTAATGAGTTTTTGAAATATCCGATACAACACGATAAGCAAAGCTGTCGAAAGGAAAGAACTCGGCTATTGACCCGCAACATGCCTCACGGTTTGCAAAAGCCTGACAGGAAATATTATAGCGCAATTTTGCAAATTGGAACCCCAAAAATAATACTAAAAATAATAATGAAGCCGAATTTAAGACTCGTGACCACAGTAACTAGAACGATGACTCGTTCTTCAGATGGTTAATAAGCTGGAGAGATGTGATTAAACGCTTTTTTGCTTTCAGCTTTTACAAAAAGATCGTGCTAAAAGATTAGGAGCTCAGGAAGGAGATTTCGTGAGTATTTTATTGATTATCTTTTATCTGATTTTCTTACCTCTTGCTTGTGCCGTTCGTTTGTTGTTATACCTTACGTGGCCATAGAGTGCTGCGTTGGAAATGTTTTGGATGTAGTAAACCAAAAAAAGGTGGTGAACTGCCGAGATTTTTAGCAACAAAATACTGACGTTTCGAGCGGAGCCCTTCATCAGAGTAAAACGTGGGGAAGGGCCTCGCTCGTAACGTCCATATAAACGTCAGTGACTTACTGCATGACGGCATTGACGTCTCACTGCAATGTCCGGTCATGGCGTCACAAGCGTTTCGTCACAGTTTCCTTATGTTTATCGGCCAAATTAATGGCGGACGTAAATTTCTTGGACAAGTAATTCAAACTCTATAGATTTGAAAGATTTCGGTCTTTTTTATGGAGTTAAATGCTAATATGTACGTCGTCTAGATCAGTTTAATTTTTACGATTTAGTAGAAGGAATTCGATCTTACTGCCCCTGTAACTCGTGTAACATGTTTACTGCAGGAAGAAATAAAGTATCATTCGTTCTTCCGGACCATAGACTGGGATGCTCTCTATGACAAACAGATTGAGCCACCTTACAACCCAAATGTGGTAAGACGACATTTCGTAATGGTGTTTTGAAAACTTAGCAGTTGCTTTGTTTCACTCACCTTTATCCTTGTCTTGTCTTTTGTCTTGTGTTATTGTGTGTTGTCTTGTGTGTTGTCCTGTTTTGTCTTGTGCATGTCTTCTGTCTTGCCTTGTTTTGTGTCTTCTGCGTTGCCTTGCCTTGTGATCAACCAAACACGGGGGATGTTGCGAGACTTTCGAAAAGCGTAAATAATCACGAAGCGATAGGCGAGTATTTTTAGCTGTTTATAGCTGGAGCAATATCCCAAATGTTTGGATTAAAGAAATACCTAATGGTTTCCGTGTTTGGATACTGTGATCCAAACACGCGGGAAGTTGCGAGACTGGCTAAAGCGTAAAAAACACAAGCCGCTAGGCGAGTGTTTTTTAGCTTTTAGAAAATCGAGCAATTATCACAGTATCCAAACACGGAAAAATCATTAGGTATTGCTTTTATAAAATAATACAAGAGAACGAGCAGCAAAACGTAAGGACATTTTTTGCGGGAAATTTCCGTGTTTGGATGGCTTGATCCAAACACGGTTATTGACCAATCAGAGCTTGTGTAGCATAGATGTTATTTTATAAACTCTGATCCTGCACTGGTATTGACCAATCGCAGCGCTTGTTGTGTACATGTTGTTTTGTCTTTTATCTTGTCGTTATCGTAGTCATCATCCTAATCCTCATTATGCGTTTTATTTTTTGGTTTCAATAGAGTGGACATTTAGACTTGAAACATTTCGATCCTGAATTTGTTCGAGAACCTGTCCCTCGTAAGTCAACGTAAAATATTCTTTAAAAAAATTGAACACAAACTATGACTCGGCTCCAATAACAGTAAACTATGAAGCCGGAATCATAATAGTAAACTGCATGTATGAGTTCCATTTTCGTTGTTTCTTCATTTACTGTAGCCAAAAGCAATTTTTTCCCATCTTTCTATAAGGCTTATAACCACAGATGATACATGGACGATCGTCAAGCTCAAATCCCGCTCAGAGTCACGGACAGGGATCGAACCTGTCACTTTCTGATTGCCGATGAGACGCTCTAACCATTGAGCTACCGAGACTCCGGTGGAGAGTGATATATATAACACACTTTGGGCTGGGCAGTGTCTCACCGGCAATCAGGTTACATTTTCTGAGGATTCGAGGTTGAAGATCGTCCATGTATCGTCTGTCTACTCCAAGCTCCCACATTCACCACCTCAAGGCCATAATATGTCTCTTATGTTCTTCTATTTTTCCTAGAATCCGTTGGCAAATCTCAGAATTCTAACATCTGCTGCAGTGTGGACGACCCCGACGACGCATTCGTTGGCTTCACCTACGTTCCTCCCTCCGAGGAATTACTTGAATAAAGTCCTAATATATCCGTAGGTTTCCCCACATGTCCATCAAAATCCTAAATTCCCCTAAATATTCCTTCAAGTCACAAATGGTTCTTGGTGTTGACTGCTCTCAATCATTAAAATATACTTCTGATTCCGCGTGATGTCACCGGACACAGCTCGGACGAACGCAATGACTTACCGTGATGCCCTGCGCAAGTCACTAGAACGGAACCACTGAGGCCATGTAACCGCGAGGGAACTGGGACTAGAAAATAAATATGTTCATTATTCAGTCCCTAACACAACCCTAATCCTAACCTACATTAGGGTTACCTAAACCGTACGCGTGTCATGTAGGGTTAGGATTAGGGTTATGTTAGGGACTGAATAGTGAGCGTATTTATTTTCTAGTCCAAGTTCCCTCACGGTTAATTGGTCTCAGTGGTTCCGTTCTTGTGTCCAGTAGTGCATGTCGTGACGTCAACACGAACATTTCCGAATGACGTCCGTGCGAGGCCGAAGTGTTTTGGAATACGGCAATTAAGATAGTACGATAAGCACTCGTGTTATCTTGGCAGACGGTTCGAAAATCGCTTATTTCAACCAAAACAAGTGCCGTATAGCAATGCCTTTAGTATTATTAAAGTAGCTATGGCTATCCCCAATTTCTTTATTCTTTATAAACATTCTACATGAGGTAAATAGTTGAAAAGTGAAATGTTTTTTTTGATTTGATCTTTCCTTCGATACTTTATACAGGTTTGTTTTTTAAATACTAATGAGTGTGACGTCAACCTAGGAGTTTGGCTTTCTTTCCTGTCTTCAGTGTTATAAACTGGTCGAGCAGGGTCCGAATTAGCGCGCATTTTTCTTTAGTTTCACAATGTAGCGTAACATCTCCCAACGTTGCGTAGCGTCTTACAACGTTGCGTAGCGGATCGAAGTATTGACTAATATTGTATAGCGTAACGTCTTTCCACGTAGCGTAACGTCTTACAACTTAGTGTAACGTCTTACAACTTAGTGTAACGTGTTGCAACGTAGCGACATCATTAAGTCCTATAATTGACGTTTACATCACTTGCGTCGCGTCCACGGTGAACTTGGTCACCCAAAACCAGCTTCGCAATTCTCAGCAAAATCACTTCGCAGATTTTCAAAATTTTCAATTCGGACCTTGTTGAGGATTTGAGTCAAAAAGTATATTGTATCTGAAATGACTGATTTTACGTCACACATTAGCATTTTAAAAACATCATAGAAAACATAAACCTGTATAAGGTATCGAAGGAAAGATCAAATCAAAGAAATATTTCACTTTTCAATTATGGTTATAGGAACTCTAAAAGAAACCTTATAGTGTGAGAGTATTCATTATGAATACTAAAATTTACGTTGGAACCTAATACGAAAACCTATACTAACCCTAGTACGAACATTTAAGCCCAATTTACATCACGCAAAACTAACCCGAGTTAACTCTAACCTGGGTGAATCGCCTGCTAGGAAACCACATTTCAATGCGAGTTCGCCAGCAGTGTAAGCGCAACGTAGGCGAACCCGGGTTAGTTTGGGTAAATTGTGCTTTATAATTAACCCGGTATAATGTTAGTATTAGGGTCATTATAAAGGTTCGATTTCGCTGTTTATCGTACTAGTTTACAATTGCCATCTTCAAAAACTCTTCATTGTCATTCGGCTTCGTTCGGAAATGTTCGTGTTGACGTCTCGACACGAGCTACTGTACATTTAGTGAATCCATCCATTGGTGGGGGGCATACTAAGCATTCCGTTCGTCGAGCTGGCAATTATCTGCATGGCACAAATTATACTGTAAATGACAATGAAACTGTGTGCGAGGTCATCGGCAGTGTGTTTTCACATGCTGAGCGGTAAAATTTATTTCGAAATGTGTATTAATAAAATATCGTACTTGACGTTTGCGTCTTGCGCCTTGGTGGAGCAGTAGTTATGCATCGCGGGCACATGCCATACAAGGGAACTTAAAGGGTACTGTAACAAAATTTACGTAACAGGGTTATGAAGGTAACTCATGGAAACAAAACTACTCTTACAACAATATTAATTTTGACCAAAGAAAACCCTGTCATCCACCCTACCCGACCGCGGGAACAACTGGGTTCAGTGGAGCGCGGTGATGCCTGTGAAGGAGGCTACTTCTTGTAATAATTAATGCTTTTTAAAATGTTGCGGTTCGATTGAAAACTGGAAGACATTCGTCAAGTTTCAGACATGAGGTGGCTAGATAAAAATTTCGCGTTGCCCATATCGAAAATACCTCCCAAGATGGCGGATGACAGATTGTCTTTGGTCAAAATTAGTGCGTTGTCTTTATTTGTTTACTTGGATTACCTTCGTAAGCCTGTTTGGCCCCCCGAAAAATAGGATCTAAAATTAGGATCTCTGAAATAGGATTTCCTGACTTCTGAGAGTAATTTCCAACAAGTTTAAACGGATCTGAACTGGCAAGAAATCGGCATAGCAAATTATTGGGGGGGGGGGCATGAACACTGAATGCAAACGCCAAATATTAACTATATATACACAAAGAGAATATAGTTTGAATGCAGTTATTTCAGTCTTTAATTCGATTCTCGAAAAGTAATTTACACACAAGCCAAGCCCAGCAGTCTTGAGTCTTCACAAATCTCCAGTTATATGTCATAATGGTCAGTCGCGATCGTTTCACCGGGTGAAAGATATCTCCTGTTTCTGCAATCTCGTATCTCCTATATAGAATTACGGCATACGGTTTCACGCTCCCTCGTCGAAGTACGCGAACAATCATTGTGAACCAGAGTAAAAAAGTCGGTAAAAAACAGTCTCATTTTTGTCAATTGGTCAAGAGAGGAACCCGGGAGCTCTTGATGGGAGTTCCCGGAAGTGTGTTGATCATCGTGTGTTTTGTGACGGTCATCGGACCAGTGGCTGATCGCACCAAACTACCAGCATCAACCGCACGATTTATCGAGGAACCTGTCTTGAAGTTCAAGTGAGCTTCGTCTGTGACGAGCGGGTTGAACAGCTCTGTTCTCGTCATGTCCTGTGGCGTCTCCTTCAGCCTGTGGCGCGCTGACATGCAACGGTTGTCCAACGCCAACGAGTTGACCTGAGTTGAGAGACAAAACGGTGAACTTTGTGAGTTTTACGTTTTCACGCGTCATCGCATTACTGACAGACAATGGCCAGATTTATTGGCTGAACAATACTTCAGCAATGTTGTTGAACAGCAATGTTGGTTGTTCAGCGTTGTTTCAACAATGTTGTTTTAACATTGATAAACCAACGATGGTGGTTGGAAAAAAAGAATATTGATATAACAAGCATGTAACAATTGATATTTGAACAATACTGAAACAACCTATTTGGGGATGGCCCTTTCTGTTTTTGTCTGGTCTTTATTTTTCGTTAGACCAACCTTAAACCTAACCGTAGCTAAGCCTAGGATTAGCATTGAGATTATGGTTAGAAGTTCTGGAAAATGTGAAGGTCCTTTTGAGTCATCCCTATAGCCTTCACTGACTTTATAGATAACATTTGTTCACAGTTGGCAGCACCAGTAGCGAAGTTGGCCATAGCAACTGGTCATGCTATGTAAATTTTGAAACGATTTACATATTCAGATCTTTAGAAATATATTGTTTTCAAAATAAGCAGATGTTTATAAATTAGCATAGCATGACAGTTGCTATACGTCTAGCTTCGCCACTTGTGAACAAATTGCAACAGGTTGTGCGTTTTTTCGCGTGCATATCTCAGCCGTATAGTTTAAGTGGTTCCCAAAGCTTTTTGTTAGTGACCTAAAAAGAACAACCACCGGACCGAAAGCTCACCATGAAATAACAAAGACATACGGAGAGAGTTCTCTACGAAGGCCCGGAGCTACGGGGGGTGCGACACCCAAAAAATATTTACGAGTTTCAGTCGGCAGAAGTTTTATTTTAGACGTGTTCGATTTAACACGGACAAGTAGAATCATTAACTTTTAGCACATCAGTTTAAATTAATTTCAAACTACCAAATTTAAGACTCGCAAATCTAATGTTGATGTTTTGTTTAATATATGTAAATGTCATCAACGAGAGAACACCAAAGACATATATATTATATTAAAATGTCATGTTTTCATTTCGTATTGAGAGCGTTATTAACGTAGGACTAATTAACCATTTCACCAGCTGACCATGCAGGGTCATTTTATTAGGCACCCAACGGAAAGACAATATTTTGACAAGCTTCGAGTCGGTACTAGGAACATTAGTATTGCTTTACTTTAAAGTGCCCCTAACCTCAACATTTTGTATTGTCTTATTTGGAAGAACTTTTAAAATGATAAAGTAACTTCTTTTGAAGATTTTCACTTCGCTTTCTTTTTGAGATATATCAGTTTGTTTGATATGCAAATATCTGGAATTTCGTCACACATGCATAATGAGTTATCAGATAATGCTATATATCTTTGCGTTCATGAAATAAAACACTAAAGTGTGAATAGCATGTGTGTGCGTTTCTCCCACAACACCAAACTTCTTGATTTTAAAGGATTTCGTTCGAGAATGAAAGAGATATACAAATAAGTCATTATGCATGTGTGACGAAATTCCAGACATTTACATATCGACCAAACTGATATATCAAAAAGAAAGCAAAGAAACGAAAATCTTCAAAAGAAGTTACTTTATCATTTTAAAAGTTCTTCCAAACAAGGCAATCAAACATTTTGAGGTTATGGGCACTTTAAAGTTGTTCATCTAAAAGCACGGAAAATAAATGCCTAACTGATGTGAATATGAAGTAAAAACGTATAGTGGCGAAAAGGTAGAGTAAACGGTCACATCTGAAGCCGAAAACAGCGTTAAAAACACGAGATAAAAACGAAACAAAAGGCATATAATAAACAGTTCTTATTAACATCGCTTGCTCGGTCAGTATACGGGAAAGTATTTCATGCCTCCTAGATGGGGCCATACTCTACTCTAGATGCCTCCTAAATATAAATTTACAGGGGGGTGTAGCGCGTTTTCAACTACGACATTTTCTCGACAAAAAGCAACCAATTAGCTTTCGCGATTTTGCGTGACTTTAATCATTTACCTTCACTGCCAAATCTTCTTCCACATGCCTGAGGTTGTCGACTAAAGAATTGTGCGCGTTTTGAGCTTCTTGGAGTTTCTCAACCAGAGCTTTCACGGTTCCTTCAATCTCGCGAACTTCGTGGCAGATTTGGAACTGTGCCACGTCCCGACATAACTCCACGTTGGGACGATAAGTGCGGTTTTCCAGGCGAGTCTGGGCAACCTGTTGTAAAATAAGATTAAGATGTCATTTTCTCGACGTTGAGAAATTTAAATGCTCGTAAAGCGTCCAAAAACTAAAGTCTTTCGCCAGAAAAACAGTATGTCATACGTGTCATACGCCAGAAAAACAGTATGTAAAACTAGTACATTCAAGGGCTCGTACAGTACTGCTTAGAATTAACCTAACAAAAACCGGGTGAAGTTTCATATAAATCCCGAAATGACGTCACATAGACTATCGGTAGTAAAATTCGAAATTAAAATCAGCTGTTATTTCTAAAATAAAGCATTATCGTAAGAGTTAGGGTTATGTTGGGGTTAGGACCTTTTTTAAAATTCGGGATATTTATATGAAACGTCAGCCCAAAAACCGAGTTGAACCTCACCTTAATAATGATATTACTCTGTTAAGTGTTAGTTAAACTGTCTCTGAAACACACTGAATAAAAATATGGACTATTTTCTGTGTTACTATATAATTCTATTGTGCTTTGCTAAAGTTTAGCACCAGTTCTAACTTCTATCATTGTTTAACTCAACCTCAGCCACACTGTTACGTTATTTCTGAACAGTACTGTACTTCAACCGGACTGTTCATTTATCGAACTCAGCGTGCAAAACAGCTTCACCTACTAGCTAGTACATGACATCGTCTAGTTTTAAGAACTTTCTTCGTTGCACTTATTCGTGTACTTGGTTTCTTGTTCGTGACTGCCCTTGTCACAGATATTAATTAGTTTTTTTCTTATGTCAATGTTTTTATGTATATTTGTATATAAAGGGGGGAGCCTCGCGTGGGCTATTAAGATCCGTTCGCACCTTTCCCGTTTGGGTTATATACATGTACTTATATGTGTTTTTATTTAATTTTCCCAATAAAGTTATTAAATTCTGCATCCCTCGCCGCACAAAGAGTGCATAGTCAAGCCCTTCCCTCGAAACGTTAGACCACCTACACAACTATTTCTGCAAGTACACCAACCATTTAGAGTTTTCGATTTGTGTTTCTATATTATCCAGCACAACACTTTTAAAAATACCAATGATGAGTTATTTGCTAGGCAACTCTGAAAACAAAATTTTCGGCGGAATCTTTCGATGAAAATTCAAAATGTTTCCAAATCAACTAAACCTGTAATGAGATGGCTCCGCTCGAAACGTCCGTATTTCGTTGCTAGATATGTTCACCACCCTTTCTCTTTACTATATACAAAACAACTGCCTATACGCAGCACTTTTTACATCTACAATTAGTTTTTTTGCGCATCAAAAGAGGATTGCGACAATCTAACAACAAATAGGTACTGACCATCATCGGTGCTTTTTTGGCTTCAATGGCTTGTTTGAGATGAAGAATGTCTCCTTCCAATGTAGCGATCTCTCCCTTAGTCTGAAAAACATGGCGAAAAAAAAGTGAGATGAAACGCAACTCTTCATCCAGCACGGAAACGAGGCCTGAGGTTAAAACAAACAAATTAACCGTCGGAAAACTTTACATGACCGCCGACGAGGACACGTTTCCCATTCAACGCATGCGCAGTTAATACAGCTCGCTCAACATTGCGCGATCGTGGCTTGGTTATACGAAGTCTAAAACGAGCAAATAACCACGCTGTTCCGCCACAATCGAGGTATAATGGTGACCAAATTGTTGTCCTATAGTAAACATAAATTTTGACTGGAAAATTGAAGGCTCGCTCTCATAAACCAATGATCCTAACCCTCCACTCTGGTTGATTTACGTGGTTGAACCCGTTGAAGGGAACGATTAGCCGTCTGATCGTGACGGTATTATGGTGACAAATAGCGTAGCGTCTAGCTGCTATTAATAGCTCAAAATGCGAACAAACAAACCAAATTTGACTCGCAAATGAGCCATTTTCTTTTGTTATGGCCGCAAGAATTATGGGTAAAAGCGGACAAACATGGATACTGACGTCATCACGACGGAGTGCTATTGTTGCCATAGCCCGCGTTCCTTTTGGACTGCGTCAAGAACGTTTCAGCACTTCAGCCTGATTCCGAACCGATTTCCAAGTCCGATCCCGCTTGTTCTAATGAGCCTTCTCAAAGTTGTAAGAATATTAACAGGGATCTCAATATTAACATGATTGAATATTATAATTGATTGACGATGGTGATATTTAAAACTAACCAAAGTTGCATGATTGTGAGGCAGACCTCGGTAAATAGGATCTGATCTAGAGCTCAAATGAGCAAATGCAGATCGGTCTGAGTCTCGTGCTCCTCCACTAATACTCACATTCTTTTGCTGCCATTGCAACTCATTCCTTGTCTGGTCAGTTTCGTGAATTCTCTTTCTGTAGCTGAACTCGGTCGCTTGGCGTTGTGCCTCCAGATCATTAGCAGTCTTCTGAATTGTCGCAAATATCGCTTCCCTCAAGCGTTGCGATGCTTGTATCTCTGCCTCGGCTCTCAGCCTGTTGTAGTTTGAATACTGGTCCCAGGTTTCCGGGGTGACACTGCCTTTGACAGTACGTGTTGGGTCTGGATGGAAGCAGATATTTGGCGAGATATTGTTGAGCTTCAGGCATTCATTGTCGATGTTGAATGAGATGTTTTTGTCCGTGAGATCTCGGTAGAGCTGTTGACGAGCTTCCTGTAGTAAACTAGAGAGAATAAGGGTCAAAATTATCATTAAAGACACTACGTACAGTATAAGACTTTACACGACATTGTAAGACGTTACGCTACAGTACGTTGTAAGGCACACTGTCATTGTGAGTTATAAGACGTTTATCTAAGTTGTAAGACGTTACACTACGACGTAAGACGCTATACACTACTGTACGTTGAAAGATGTCACACTATAAAGTTGAAAGACGTTATGCTGCGTTGTAAGACGTTACGCTGCGTTGTAAGACGTTACGCTACGTTGCAAGACGTTATACACTACGTTGAAAGATGTCACACTATAAAGTTGAAAGACGTTATGCTGCGTTGTAAGTACGTTGTAAGACCTTCCTTACACTACATTGTAAGACATTTTGTGCAAAGAGTAAAGATCGCGTTGATGCACTTATACGAATAACTCGCTTCAGGCAATGGCAACCGTTGTCATTGTGTGTACCAACTGCTTCCCACTACTGCCTTTACTTCTCCAAGGCTCCCTTGGAACGAAGCATTTTGGCAATGCTGGTGTTTCGCAATTTTTGGCTCATTTCCTCTATTTAATCACAACTCACCATAACTGCTCAGAAGCTTCGTTGATTTTCTGCTGAAGAAGCGCCTTGCATCCTTCGATAACCTCTACCTCCTAGTAATAAAATAAACATGAAAGGGTAAAACAGCAATAAATCCCGTCTGCATTCAGATTTTTTCGCATTCATCCTTATTTGACAGTTGAATACGGTCAAGGTTTTCAACTGGCTATCTCATGCATGTTTGGGATTTTTATATGAATAAATATGAAAGCTGCTAAGTTCTCAAAAGAACTGGTTATAACATGAAAAAGAGAAATAAGAGAGCTTCGTAAGTATAGGAGTACTTGCGTATTTTCATATATATATATATATATATATAAATCCTTTCAACATGTAGTTTGATCGAGTGGAATGCCAAATATTACCTATAATATACCCAGAATCTTATCCCGGCATTACCAATGCCATATATACAGAACTCGTAACTAGGCTCTCGGCAACGGGCTGCCGTAGCTCAGTGGTCAAAGCACTACACTAGCATCGCAGGGTCGCGGGTTCAATTCCAGCCGGAAGGCCTTGAAGTTGCATTTTTCAGTCGCAACTGGTCCCGGTTTGGTCTTAAAATGTATGTATTCCAACACTCGAAATTTTCCTTCACCATAAATCCTTTCAATATTACCGTAATACCGCACAAAAATTCCGAAAATACAGCATCACCGCATAAGAAAAATTTAAATACCGCATACCGCGAAAAAACGAGGAAACAAAAAATTACTCGTTGAGCCTCGTTTCCATTTTGTCGCAAATGTCGAGACCAAGTCATGGTCGCCGATGTATACATTTATCCATGCGTGAATTTCAAAAGTAACATTCAGATTTAAATTTTTTTTACGTGCGAATACAATGTATAATACGCATAAAAAACGCATGACTGGAAAACAGACTTTAGGGTATGAAAAACGCAGTTGTAAAGTGACTAAAGTCGATAGTTCATAAAAGAAGGCGACACAGTCGATTACAACTTCATTGACCTTGTTTTCCTCGTCCATAACTGAGTCATAACTGTATTGCCAAATGCCAATCGATCCAAGTCTACAATAATGACGACAATGCAGCTTGCCAGGGGCAAAACATCAAAGGTCGCGAAGGTTGGTGTTTAAAGTCTTTAAACAATTACGTAACAATTAAATTACGCAATTAGAAATAACTGCAAACGAAATATGGCCGTGCACCGTGCTCCCAGGTCCTAATCGCCCGCGCAGCACATCAGCGGAATACGATTGTGTCGTCACGTTGTCATGGTAGCTGATAGGTGGCGTCTCGTTGCTAGGAGTTGAAGCAACAGCTAACACATATAGTGATTCATTATTACGACGTTTTCCAAACTTTCGGGATAACCTTTCGCGAAGCACCGATTGTTTTTTGAAGACGACGAGTATGGCAACGACAACGCAAAACACAGATAAATTCCCTCCAAGGTATGCCATGTCGGACTGGCATCAATCCAACGTGATTGTGCGAACGACCGCTCAGAGGTTGCGAGATTCTTCGCATCGAATACGCCAAGAAGGTCAAATCGGAAATCTCGCACACCGCAGAACTTAACAACACCGTAATACCGCCATTTTAGATATATTTTCCGCAATACCGCAGCCGAAAAAACAAAATCCCGCACACCGCAGGATTTGAGTTCACCGCAACACCGCAAACTACAAGTTTTTTCACCGCAATACCGCCCAAAAAATAGGCCGATACCGCAATACCCAATGTCCCCCTCTATATTTCATATATATATACATATATATAATACACTTAATATCACATTCGTTCCCGGCTTGATCATGTAGCTCAGTCGGCAGAGCACAGTTCTAGAAATACGGAGGTCGCGGGGGTTCGAATCCCAGCCGTGGTTGAGCAATTTTTCGCTCGCCCGGTATGGTTCACTAAGTTTACTTTCACTCGCGAGAACACTACTTCAACTCATAACATATACCGCGAGTACAATAACGTCATGTTTATCATGAACACAACAACATATACAAAGTGAAAAGGTGGTAAACTGCCAAGAATTTTAGTGACGAAATACTGACGTTTCGAGCGGAGCCCTTCATCAGAGTAAGACGAGATGAAATAAAATAAATAGGGCTTATATATATATGCCAAAAGGGTGTCACAAGTAGAAAGTAGCCAATCAAATGCACGGGAGATAAACACAGTTTGTTTATGAGATGCGAAAAGTTAAATCATTTGCTATTTTTACAGTCGATCAGCAAACAGACTGAGGGGGCCGAGAAATGATAGGTCCAATATCCAAGGGGATTAGGCGATAATATTAGCAGTAAGAAACACTGAAAAACTTGAAAAGGAATGAAAGTGCATAAGCTAATAATAAAAAGTTCCAAGCAAACTAAATTAACAAAAAACTTGTAGGAAATTAAATAAAAGAAAAACGTTCGTTAAGACCAAGAGGATGTGTGGTGCCAAGTTTAAAAATGAGACGCTTCTCTTGCCGTTTGCGGTTATCGTTACCACCTGAGATGGGAAGGATGGCACAGACTTTCATGTCTGAAACCAAATGGTTGGAGCTGTTGAAATGGCGGGCTACAGGTTTGTCAACATCATTGTTCCTCACGGAACGAAGATGTTCAGCAAACCTGTCTGAAAGGCGTCGCCCAGTTTCAGCGATGTAGATTTTAGGGCATTTATCGCAAGAAATGCAATAAATGATGTTGGTGGTCGTGCATGAAAAAGTATGACGGATTCATTGTGTGGTCGAATTTGGGGGCAGTAATAACTGTAGTGAGATTGAGAAAAGGGCATGTGTTACAGCGGGAATGGCCGCAAGAAATTTGTTTAAGGGCACTATGTACTAAGGAGTCACGAATGTTTTTATTACGGCGAAAAGATACCAAAGGGTTATCGGTGAAAATGGCTGACGTCTCAGGATCATTTTGTAAAATGTGAAATTCTGATTGATAATATTTTTAACTTTAAAATTGAAAGGATGAAATGTTAGAACTAAAGGAATTTTATTGTTTGAAACTTGTTCCAAAGGTGGTTCAAGGGCGTCTAAACGGGGGACGAGAAAAGCTTTCTGAACGGCGAGTTCTAGAAGGTTGGTAGGGTAACCACGTTGGACAAAATCATTTCCATTGATTTGGCTTGAAAATCTTGGTCGTCGCTACATAAGCGGCGAAGACGCAAGAATTGAGAGTAAGGGATGGATTGCTAAGCTTAGTGTGGTTGGGATGAGAGGTAACTATGGGAGTCAGTAGGCTTGTACGAGACCGACGTATCATATATCATGATTGGTTCGGTTTCTTTTGTTCTCCAGCGGGATATAAATCTGATAATCTGATATATCCCCAGAAAACAATTGAAATTATAAATTCAAGGGTAATATATATTGGCCCCTTGAATCCATAATTACCCAATACCAATTAGTGCCCCCCAAAATTTATTACAGTTTGCATGGAGTATAAAATGTGGGACTAATACTGAATGAATGCGCATGTGCACATCGCTTACTCGCACATATCTTACTCGCACATCTCTTATCGCACATCTCTTACTGAAGTAAGCCATGTATGTTTTAAGAAACCTCACCAATCATGATATACGTCGGTTATATACCTCGACCTCGGGATATTTATTATTTATATCCCTCGGTCTCGGTATATAACCTATTCATATATATATATATATATATATCTGGCATGGTTCTTGATGTCACACATTTTGTGTGACATCTTCATCCTGCCCATCAGCACTACACTGATGAGGCCCAAAAGGCCGAAACGGTACCGTCTGTAGTTATATATATATATATATATATATATATATATATATATATATATATATATATATATATATATATATATATATATATATATATATATATATATATTAGTACATAGTGCCCTTAAACAAAATACCTCGGCACCAGCGGGAACATTTTCTTGCGGCCGTTCCCGCTGTAACACATGCGCTTTTCTCAATCCCACTACAGTTATTACTGCCCCCAAATTCGACCACACAATCCGTCATGCTTTTTCATGCACGTCCACCAACATAATTTATTGCATTTCATGCGATAAATGCCCTAAAATCTACATCGGTGAAACTGGGCGACGTCTTTCAGACAGGTTTGCTGAACATCTTCGTTCCGTGAGGATCAATGATGGTGACAAACCTGTAGCCCGCCATTTCAACAGCTCCAACCATTTGGTTTCAGACATGAAAGTCTGTGCCATCCTTCCCATCTCCGGTGGCAACGATAACCGCAAGCGCCAAGAGAAGCGTCTCATTTTTAAACTTGGCACCACACACACATCCTCTTGGTCTTAACGAACGTTTTTCTTTTATTTAATTTCCCACAAGTTTTTGGTTATTTTAGTTTGCTTGGAACCTTTATTATTATTAATTTTTTATTATTCGCGTATGCACTTTCATTCCTTTTCAAGTTTTTGTTTCTTATGCTAATATTATCGCCTAATCCCCTTGAATATTGGACCTGTCATTTCTCCCGCCCCCTCAGTCTGCTTGCTGATCGACTGTTAAAAATAGCAAATGATCTAACGTTTCCCATCTCATTAATTATTAGTTTGTTTATCTCCCGTGCATTTGATTGGCTACTTTCTACTTGTGACACCCTTTTGGCATATATATAAGCCCTATTTATTTAATTTCATCTCGTCTTACTCTGATGAAGGGCTCCGCTCGAAACGTCAGTAACTCGTCACTAAATTCTTGGCAGTTTACCACCTTTTCACTTTGCTATATATTCAAAACACTGTCTACGCAGCACTCTACTTTTTTATATATATATATATATATATATATATATATATATATATATATATATATATATATATATATATATATATATATATATAATATATAATTTATATAATTTATATAATTTATATAATTTTATATAATTTATATAATTTATATAATTTATATATATATATATATATATATATATATATATATATAATATATATATATATATATATATATATATATATAATATATATATATATATATAATATATAATATATATATATATATAATAATAATAATAATATATATATATATATATATATATATATATATAATAATAATAATAATAATATATACTAGCAATCGCAGAGTCGCGGGTTCAATTCCTACCGGAAGGCCGCTAAGTTGCATTTTTCGCAACTGGTCCCGGTTTGGTCTTAAAATGTATGTATTCCAACACTCGAAATTTTCCTTCACCGTAAATCCTTTCAACATGTAGTTTGATCGAGTGAAATGCCAAATATTACCTATAATATATATATAATATATATATATATATATATATATATATACAGTATATATATCGCGCGTTACTCGGCATACATTGTAAGAAACGTCGTCTATGAAAATACGTAAGTACTTTTTCTATATTTTTAATTAATGATTGTGTAATATCATTAGCTAAAGTTTCATATTGATGCTTTTCCCCACTGATCTCCAAATAAAGACTGGATCGAGCAACTATTGTTTGGATGCTGCGAAAAATGAAGCTGGGAATATTTGGCGGTGGCGGCCATCTTGAATGGACCAAGATATATAGTTTTACTGTAGGTGACAGAGTCTATCTGTCTCTGATCTTTTGAGATGCTAAAATGAATCAGTTATCCAAAGTTTTCCCATAATTTAGAAAGTTTTCCCACAAACTATGGCTCCATAAGTAACAGTAACTTACTATGAAGCCGGGATTAGCGTGTGGCAGCCATTTTGAGTGGGTGACCACGTGGTCACTTCCGAACAATAGCTTGCTCGATCTATCTGGAGATCAGCTGCCTCATACCCAGGCGTCTCAATCCTTTTACGCGCGCGTGGCAAGGCGGAGGAGCGGGGCGCGAAGGCGCTCCTCCGCCTGCAGAAAATTTTTTTGGGATCACTTGCCATGGGAAGCAATCTGATTGGCTAACCCGAAACAACTTTTATCCTAACCCTAAATAACCCATCCTAACCCTAACCCCCCGCCTAACGAGTTTTCTAACCCTAACCCCCCGTATTTCACTGTTGAATCACTGCAATAATGTCTCTTCGTGTCCCTTATTAAAGTAATCCAAAATCGATAGCCTAACCACTGTGATCAGTCGTGTTGTACTGTAGTTGGACGCACCAACTTGCTGTGAATCGTTGACCATTTAGCAGTTTGAAGGCTCACCGTGATAAACAAATCATGTTATGATTAGTTAGTTTGCGTGGTGTGTCGATTTTGGACTATCACTATAATTAATATGCCTCGATTAGTTAAGCAACTGTTGCCGGAGAAAAAGGCATGAAGATGGAACTTCAGCAGATGATAATATAAAATAATTTTTATCAGAAACTGTCAAAGATTATAAATATATAAAAATCTTAAACATGTGATAGACACTGTTGGCACCGCAAACAAAAACTTGCGAGAGATTTCCGATCCGCTGGGATGTGTTGCCTAGGCGACGTTGTAAGTTTGACACAACATATTCCGCTGTTTATCAACAAGAAAACCAAACTTTGCATCACAAAGAAGAAAAACCATTTAAAAGAAAACAATCAGTTCCGATTATTTTCAAACTCTTTCGCCTTGTTCTTTCCAAATGGAAATTTGAAAATTTATATCCAAAGAGTCTTGTGTCCATTTTTTGTGTCTAGACTGACTCCGCAAGGGGCAAATTATGTATCGAATTTTGCAAACGCTTTCCGAAACGAAATATCCGTATAAAACGGTTCCACAACTATGCATGGGGTTACTCATAGACTAATAAAACGGTTAAAGGATCATTTTTTCCCAAATGGCCAGAAATGACACGCCGACTGAATCGAATCAGTGTGATCTATGTAATATTAAACAAATTGCGACATTGATATGCTTAATTATACCTAAGGCTAAGGTTAATCTTTTTCAGATGTTTACGGTTTACCTTACCTTTTCCTTAGTACGTTCCCTTTATTTTTAATACACCAGTTAGGCATTTATTATTTATGTAGTTAGGCATTTAAGATGGCTAACTTTAAAGAAAAGCAATACTGTGATGTTCCAGCGCATTTTATTGCTCGCGGAATTTTTCGGGACTTGACTTTTATAATATATTAAAGTTCGAAATTTAACTCCTCGAAGATCTCACCTTTCCAAGATTCGCTTCGACTGGATCGCGAACCAAATCGATGCCAATCCTCTGCTCTCTCAGCATGAGGCACTCCAAGGAGACGTCCAAGGGCACTTTCTTCGCTTCTAATGCGCGCTCGCATCTCTCCTTCTCTTGTTCCAAACGCCGGATCTCCTCGTCTGTGTCACTCAGACATTTCTCGAGCGATTTTCTCCAAGTGCTCACATCGTCCAAGCGTTCTTCCATTCTTGTATCGCTGTCGTGCTGCGTCCAACGAGTGTGGTTATCACTTTCGTTTCGCAGCCAGCGACCTTCTTGGCGTATTCGATGCGAAGAGTCTCGCAACCTCTGAGCGGTCGTTCGCACAATCACGTTGGATTGATGCCAGTCCGACATGGCATACCTTGGAGGGAATTTATCTGTGTTTTGCGTTGTCGTTGCCATACTCGTCGTCTTCAAAAACAATCGGTGCTTCGCGAAAGGTTATCCTGAAAGTATGGAAAACGTCGTAATGATGAATCACTATATGTGTATAATGTGTTCCCTTTTAACTCCTAGCAACGAGACGCCACCTATCAGCTACCATGACAACGTGACGACACAATCGTATTCCGCTGCATTGTGCTGCGCGGGCGTTAGGACCACAGGACTGGGAGCATGGTGACGAAAATAAAAAATGGTGGACAGAAAGTCTCAGAGATTATGTATAAAAGCTAAAAGGTCGACTAATTGTGTTTGATTTTGGGGTTAAATTACTTTTAATGTGATGGTGTATTACTTTAAAAGTACAGGTATGAAACTTGTGGTTTAACTGATATGTACTAGAACCAAAAGTGAGCGATGTCTAACGTTTCGACTTTCGCAAATATTCGAGCGAAAGTCAAAGCCCTTCGGCTTACGTTTTAATATGTATTGTTTGTTCTTTGTAGTTGTTACTAAACATTACACAATCTTCATGGGTGTTGATAAATTTGAAAGTAAGTTCTGTGATAATGGCGATACGTGGACTATCGTCTAGCTTGATGATCGTCCATGTATCGTTTTTCTAATGCTGCGAGTTTATTAAACAGATTCAAAAACGACCCATTTGATAAGTTCATTGGCGTAGTAATTTTGAAAATCAATGTTGTCTATTAAAGCTGAGAAAACATTTGGCACTGATTTCCTTTGTCTTTTCTTCATGAATTATTAATGAGTTTTTGAAAGAAGTGTTAATAATACACACTGCTGTAATGCGATTCACTTTGCATTAGCTGATGATAAATAGAAGTGTGAAGTTGATTGTCCAGGTTGTTGTATTCTTGACTAGTCATGAGAGTATTTGGTTGTTGGTGACTCAGTGATGTTATGCACCTATCAATGTAAACCCCGCGGGGTGGGGGTGCGGGCAAAGGGCGGGCATTTGACAAAAACTGAAAATTTGAGTAAAATTGCCCGAGGGTGGGGAATTGTATATCAATCAAATGTTTCCAAAAGAACGCACCTGGTACTGGGAGAGATTAAAACAAGAGATTGTACACTGCACCAAGTCAAATGTTTTTGAAACCATTTTAATGACCAAATTTGAACAAGTTTAACTCTTTCCTGACCGGCCCAGTCAAAACGGGTCTTAGAAGACCCGCAAAGTCGTCAATCGAAAAACACGGCACACGGTAACACAAGATTAAAAATTGAAATTCGACAAGCGCCAGGAACATGAGATCCACACACACGCCGAGTTTGATTTGATTTCATAAACAACTCTGCGATTGGTGGCGTTTTGAGTTTTCAAGATGCTACGCGGGCGTGCAAGAAGGCCTTTTCTAGAAAAATGTAAATTTTTCAACCTGATTTATGATAATTATGCTAATTTATATTAACATAATGTGTTTTGTTCGGGAAATTTAAAAGCACAAGTAAAAGCCGGTTTATTGGGCTTTCAGAAAATGTATAGCTTTCGCAACAGTTTTGGTTATTTCAAGAGATATCAATAGAACAAAGAGGTGGTTCAATTTTGGATGTTTTTCAGCCTGTCGGGAAAGAGTTAAAGAACATGCTGGTACAAAAGCTAGTGCAAAAACAAAGCACAGCAACTGGTTCTCATATATCGGCGACGGTCGCCGATGAGGGATTTGCGATAAGGGGTTGCAACATATATGAGAACGCGTTTGAAATTGAACAGATTTGAACGTGAACGTTTTTGACCAAATGGATAGTTGGAAGCAAAGATACTGTATATTTTGATTTTACTCACCTTAGCGTTAATCGGACAATGGACACAGACTACGTCATAGACACATCAAGGTTATTTTCTCGGGATTCAGAAGCTTTACAAGAACAAAAACCTCTAGAATAAAAACTAAATAAAAAAAAATCTAAATAAAAACTCTAGTCCTAACCCTGAAATGAAGGAATACTAACCCTACTTTTAAACTAAATATTTCAATGATGTAATATTCTGTATCCGGTACACAAAAGACTTGATGACTCTTGAAGGGTCAGGAGACCACAAACTTACCACACGAAGAACACTCGTCTCCAGGTCTTTTGTAATCAATACCGTGTAGGCTAATGCGATATATCGATATTTTCGATAAATATCGATATTTTAAAAATATCGATAAGCGATATTCAATTTTACGCATATCGAAAATATCGAAAGTTTCAACTTCACTAAACACCTAAGTCGATTTTTAAAAAATAATTTCGGCAATTATTCGACTAAAACGCTAATTGAGGTGACGAGATCTTATTGCGTTTAAAAACACGTAGCGCCGGTCCCGCAAAACAAAAGACCAATATGCCTCCCATATAGACGAGATGTTGCCTAGGAAGACAACTTAAATAGCGATGTAAACAAAGTATAATTATGCTAATTCGAATCAGTTAATTAATGTATTTCTCAAACTAAAAGTCTCGGCTTGGTAACACTGAGAAAATAGGTGAGATAATTGTCAGCCACAAGACAAAGGACGTGCTCTTAATGATTTGAATCAATTGAATGGCGGCATTGAAATAGATTTAAATAGAACTTACGCAGTTTAGCAGTTACGCGTAGACCAGGTTTAAAAACAAAGTATCAGAATATCACGGCTCTTTCTAATCGCGCAGTTCTGTCGTGAAGTAGTCAAACTAATTTCGTTAACGTTCAAGTGTTCAATCAACTCAAGTCCTACTTAAGCCAAACAAAGCAAACATGTTGGTGTTTCTTGCTGAACATTTCTCTTTATAGAATGCAAAAAATTGTAAATAATTACTCTCTGTAGATTGAACATTCCATGCTTAATAAACCTTTAACGTTTTAACTTTTTTGCGGGTTTTTTTACATGCGCCTACGCTTACCGCGCGTGCACCGAGGTAAATTGAGTTTTCGTATTTGCTTCAATTTCGATATTCGATATCGCCGATATTATCGGAAAAAATTTTCGATATCGATATATCGGTATTTTTCAATATCGCATTAGCCTAATACCGTGTATGGTCAAATGTCTCGACCCGCGGGGACAATTTATGGTCAACTGCGGGATGTATTTTGCTGTCAAATCCCACCCTTTGCCCGCATCCCCACCCCGCGGGGTTTACATTGATAGGTGCATTACGATGGCCTTAATGCAGGTCATCTACAGAGTCAAGTAAAGCAGGCCTTAAAATATCGGTCAGTCACAGACATTGTCTGACCCATTTGTGAAATTGTCCGACGTAGGGAGGAAAACGCCGGACATTCTGTCCGACCCAAGTGTATTGGTGTCCGACTGAATAAACTTAAATAGAGAATCAGGGTGATGTATGAAAAGTGAACAGGAAAGTGTTGTTAATAATCAAGCATGGGGTTTTCACTGTGGGTTCAGAAGTTCATTGCCAAGTTACTGACAGGCTATTGCCAAGTTTCAATTAATTACATTTCCACAAACCCTCGAGGCAAACTAAATAATTTGTCAAGCAGAAATAAAATTCAGTCAATCAATATCATGGCACTGAAATAACAGAATGAGTTCTACTATTGAGGAACTGTTGTGTCCTTTTTGTGCGGGCATACAAAGTATAGCTGTGTATTGTGTAATGTTATAGTTTGTAACGTTTGTTACACGCCAGCTAATACTGACTCCAAAGGTTACAATGAAGACGCTAAAAAAGTACCGTTTGTACATGTATTTGCAAGAACTGTACTAAACCTTAAACATCTGAACCTTCTCGGAAAGTACACAAAACTATAGCTGCCATGTTTGGCAAATCAACTAAGACCTACTCATCAGGTGTTCCTTTACGAGTAGAAACCCCAAACACACGGGAATGTTAGCGCCACAAGCTCAAAAGAACCTAGAACAGTTACGGCATCTACTGTAGATATGTGGAAGTCCGATCTATCAGAATACTCGGCAGTTATAGTTTAAGTTATTATCTGAAAGCCAATCATGGAGTAGAAATAGAACAGTGTGCAAACAAATGAGCAAAATCTCCTGACAAAGCAAACACTGATGTAGTGCATGTCCGCGTTACTACATCACAATAAAATGGATCCGAGCCAAACTGAAGTCAAAGTCATCAGATATTATCAGATATTTTGTCTGAAGTGACCCAAACTTCATTGGACATTTTGTCAGACGGCTCGACTGCAAAAAGATATTATAAGGCCTGGTAAAGACTGACTGGTTCCTTATGTCATTGTTTGTGTATTATTCAGTTTTAACAGCCATTATCCATGCTCTCATGGGTTAGCTGGATCTCGAGCTGGATGTTACATGATAGCAACTTTCCATGCAGCACTATCTAATGCCAGTTCCTTACACAAATCCTTCTCCAAATCTGTTTTCCAGGTCTCAGAATTAGCTAAAAATCCGGTCAGCAAAGTTTTGCCAAACTAAAACGAAAGCCGGTCGGCAAATTTCCAATTGCATAACGCAGCTAATTACAATTTTGTAAACATAGCCTGTTAGCTACAATTGCGGCATCTGAGGAGCCTAGAAACTAAGAAGCGTAGGTTATGTGTACAGTAGCCTCCTCCGCAGGCAACTCTGTGCTTCTTTTTCCCGAGTCAAATAGCTTCCAACGCTGTTTTGGCCATTTTTGGCCGAGCCAGAGAAATTAACAAAAGCATGGGGAGTAGGGTGGTCCTTATTTTAATTTTTTTTTATTTTGTATAGTCTGCCCTCTTAAAGTGTTTATGAAACGAAAATTGAGATGACATTTTTATTGATTTATTTGAAAGAGCTCCTAAAACGATAAATTCAAGATTGTGTAATATGACCTATGACGTCACTAGTTGTACCCACCATTATGACGAATCAGAAAATGAAGCATATCTTCAAAACTATTGAACAAAATTCCTTGAAACTTTGCACAAGTATACAGGTCACTAAACTGAATAACCCACGTAAACTTTATCGTTGCCATGGTAACAGATTAGTTCCCAGACTCCTTTATTCCTCTCATAAACTTGTTTATATTCTGCCTTTTCTAAACCAATATTTATAACTGTTGATCAGTGAGGGATATTTTCAATAATATTGCCAACAAAACAGAGCAACTTCGAGTCAAAATCTGTTTAGGGTATAGTGGAAAATAGAAATGTTTTGCTGTAGGATGAAAGGTCTGGGAACTAATATATATTGCTATGGTAATGATAAAGTTGACGTGGGGATATTCAATTTAGTGACCTATATACTTGTGCAAAGTTTCAAGGAATTTTGTTCAATAGTTTTGTAGATATGCTTCATTTTCTGATTCATCATAATGATGGGTATAACTAGTGACGTCATAGGTCATATTCCACAATATTGAATAACCATTCTTTATCATTTGAGGAGTTCTCTCAAATAAATCAATAAAAAAGTCACCTCAATTTTCGTTTCATAAACACTTTAAATGGTTCCAATTGGGTTAAAAATGCTGTGTGTAAAATTGTATTAAAAACTATTGATATTTAGGGGTACCTCAAGGTCCCTGAAATTTTTACTATAGTATCCCTATGAGAAAATCAGCCAAATTGTCCAATATGCTATAAGTCCTCAGGGGAGAGTTGGATTGGTTTAAAAATCCACTAGTGAGTAGTTTAGACCTGGTTTCCTATTTGACTTTAAGACAAACTTATAGCCAAAAATGTATGGTTTCCGAGATATAGGGCTCCAAACTTTTTTAACCAATGAGAATTTTAAGAACTTTGGAGCCCTATATCTCGGAAACCACACATTTTTGGCTATAAGTTTGTCTTAAAGTCAAATAGGAAACCAGGTCTAAACTACTCACTAGTGGATGTTTAAACCAATCCGACACTCCCCTGAGGACTTATAGCATATTGGACAATTTGGCTGATTTTCTCATAGGGATACTATAGTAAAAATTTCAGGGACCTTGAGCTACCCCTAAATATCAATAGTTTTTAATACAATTTTACACACAGCATTTTTAACCCAATTGGAACCATTTAAGAGGGTCAGACTATACAAAATAAAAATAAATTAAAATAAGGACCACCCTATTCCTAATGGGGAGAGGAAAATTAAGCTATACTTCCCTCAATCTCGTTCCCAGAGCCTGCGTTCCCCCTGACCTGCGGGGGGAAACTGAGACTCTGGGATAATCCATCGCCGGAAACAGAAAAACATGGTTCCGGTTACGAAGAGCGCATGCGTGACAATAAACCGGGAGGCCTTGATATTTTTCATGCTGCTTTAGGAAAGTCTTTACAAAAACTGAACAAAGGGGATATTGTAATAAAGGAGCATCAATATGAAGCGCTCAAGAGTATAGTCGTCCGAGGAAAAGACACAATTTGAGAGCAATTATAGAATACCCGTCCGGGCCGTCCACTTTTGAAACCGCATTTAAAGGCAGAAATACAAACCAGGTTGCTCTAAAATCTTTTTAAATATGTGTCGATGGTTTATATTGTGTGTACTTGTTGATAGTTATCAAATTAAATGTGGTTTTACAATAGAACGAGGCAATTGTATGTGATGAACTTACGTAATTTGACCCTTTTACTAAACTGTCAAGAGATACAAATAGCGAAAGTGGACGGGTATTCTACATTTAGCGTATACGGACAACGAAAGGTGGAGTATCTTTCTATGAGCAGATTGTCCAGCCAAGCCAAATAATATTCGCCCACATAGAAGCCTTAATAGAAGATAGAGAGGTCTTCCAAAACATTTTGTTCACGCCTGTTCGAACAACATTGTTCTTGTTTGTTTTTATTAAACCATGACAGAAAAAGTGCTATTTATTCCAATTATAGTCAGCCAATCAGAATACTTCCGGTGATGGATTATCCCAGAGTCTCAGTTTCCCCCCGCAGGTCAGGGGGAACGCAGGCTCTGGGAACGAGATTGTACTTTGAACCCTGCAATCCCAACCAAAACATTGCTCGCACAGCCTTGGAAGCGATTTGACTCAGAAAAAAGAAGCCACAGAGTTGCCTGCAAAGGAGGCTAGGCTATGTGAGTGCCTGTGGTAAACCAACTAAATCAAAATGGCGATGATCACATTTCGGTAGCTTATGATAAATCATAATATCTCTGGATATCAAGAGAGAAGTTTAGCATACATTTTCATCAAATTTGAAGGATGTAAAGGCAAGATTATTATTATTATTATTATTATTGATTTTGCCCATGCATTTGAACTATTTACATAATTGAGAATTTTCATTTTTTTTGGGGCTAGGGGTCTACTAGAAACCTAAAAGGCTTTTTAAATAAGACCCCTAGTGGAAGTTATTTGTTAATCTATTAGTCTGCTTTTCTCTTTTGCTCTGAATTCGCATCATGCAGCAATTCTCACATCACAGCAATTTTTTGCCATCTTGACATGACGATAGATAGGTTTTCCTAGGTCTCCGTTTCCCCAATTACAGTGGAGCCTCGCTATAGCGTGGTAGTTGGGGTCCATAGTGGAGACCCTGTTACAGATGAAGTGCGTTATTGTGCGGTTATTAGGCAAATCTCGTTCCAAGTACTCTTGCCACTCGGTCTTGGCGCAATATTGTGGAAAGAGTACTGGGAACAAGCCAGATACTGCTTGAATACTGCCAGAAGCACTTTCAGTTGGATTCTTTATAACGCCTGTAATAAAATCATCTTGTCATATTACCTAGTGATCGAATACATGTATCAGACGATCAGTATTAAATACATGCAAAACCAATATTTAAATATACATATTACATGTGTAGTTCTTTATATACATTAATAGTAGCACTGATTAAATCAGTATCAAGTACTATACATGTAAAACCAGTCCGCTAAAGACTAATCGCACTGCCACGTTGTCGTTCTATCTCGTAATAATCGCGATCATTCAGGACGTTCAGCAATTGTTAAGATCATTGAAATTGTCTCTAGTGATCGTAATAACTGGGCAAAGTGAAATTTTTGGGGTCCAAGGATAAACTGTGTTATACCGAGTCGCGCGTTATAACGATGCCTGCTATGGCGAGGCTCCACTGTATCTTGAGTCACACGAGTTAAGCAAGTTTTATAAGCAAGTTTTAAGGCCAAAGATTATAAATACTCAATATAAAAAGTCCAAACATAATACAGGCTCTTTAACATGGAATATCCTAAAATTGAGTACATTCATGGTATCCTTTGTAATTTTTTTCACATTCAGATGAAGATCTTATTAAGTATGGCTGGCCAGAGGATGTTTGGTAGGTACAGAGCACAGCCAAATTCTCAGGAGTAGGGACAAGCCAATAACTTTTCATAACAAATTATATGGCTGTAGTCAATATTTGGCATGTACTCTTCGATTACGATGTAGAACATTTAGCAGAAGTGGTTGAGGAAATTTTGAATGGCAGAACACATTATTAGACAAGCCTTGTGATGCATATAGGATCTTTTTAAAGTGCCACTAAAACGAAAAAAATCGTCTATCCAATTTTGATCTTAGTAAATTATAATAACAAAATGAAGAAGAAAGGCGTTATCGGTTCCTCAATATCTTATCCCGTTCTCGAGATATTTAGGTTTTGACATATGCAAATTAGATAGTGTATGACGTCATTTTCTCACATAGACTAAAATAAAATTAACAAAATGAGGAATATCTCTGCAAATAATAGGTAGAAAGTTTTCAAACTTTACACATCTGTGGTAAGATGAAATGTGCACCGTACTGCACAAATTATATTGTTGCCACGAAGATCGTTTGGAAATAGGCACCTGTCATTTATAAAACAAAAAGTGTTTATTTCTTCTTTATCAAACAACATTTATTGTAACGCATACACACGGATATTTGTAGACACGTAAATATTGTACTTCGGAGGTTTAAATCACCTTATTCTTTTTAAAAATTGATAAAAATTACGATTTAATTTTATTAGGCGAAAGACGCTTATTTTCAAACGATCTCCATGGCAACTATATAATATGTACAGTAGAGTGTACATTCCACCTTACCATAAATGTCCAAAGTTTGAAAACTTTCTACCTATTATTTGCAGAGATAATCCTCATTTTGTGTATTTTATTTACGTCTACGTGAGAAAATGACGTCATACAGTGTCTAATTTGCATATGTCAAAAACCTAAATATCTCGAGAACGGGATAAGATATTGAGAAACCGAGAACGCCTTTCTTCCTCATTTCGTAATTATGATAAACTAAGATCAAAATTGGTAGACGATTTTTTCGTCTTAGTGACACTTTAATGTAAATTTCATACTATACATAAACCACATAGTCAAGGCGAAGTTAAATTTAAAAAATAATAAAACCAGGACCAGTTGTGAAAATGCAACATCAAGGCCTTCTGGTTAGGAATCAAAACTGCAACCCTGGAACTCTAGACCAGCACTCTAAACCACTGAGAAGCTGTTGAGTTTGGTATATGTAGTGGTGTAGGTACTGGCATTACCAGTTACCACCACTTACTACATAAACTGAACTTATGGCTTAGCTCATGGCAATAGTTTAAGTAGCTCAGTGCGGGGTTATAGAGCACTGGTCTAGAGTTCCAGGGTCACAAGATCTATTCCCAGCCGGAAAGCCTTGATGTTTCATTTTTGCAACTGGTTCCACTTGGGTCTAATAATATATATTCTGATGATACATGGACGATCATCAAGCTCAAATCCTCAGAAAATGTTTCTGAGCTCCAGACAGGGATCAAACCTGTAACCTTCTGATTGCTCGTGAGACGCTCCAACCATTGAGCTGCGAAGGTTATTAGTGTAATGTTGTACTAGTTCAATTGACCTATGTGCTGCATATGCTGTGCGGCAGTCACTATACAACTGCTGCATAAGTAGGCTGATGCGATATATCGATATTTCGGTAATTACTGGGATTTTTGAAATACCGAATATTCGATATTCTAATTCTCAGATACCGGAAATATGTAAACTTTCTATATTATCGGATATTTATACAAAAAATGTAAGCTGAATCTATTAAAGTGCACCTGACATCAACATTTTTTATTGTCTTATTTGGAAGAACTTTTAAAAGTTGAAGATTGTCGTTTCTTCGCTTTCTTTTTGAGATATATCAGTTTGTTTCATATGCAAATGTCCGGAATTTACGTCACACATGCATAATGACTTATTGGAGAAATGTGTGTATCTCTTTCATTCTCGAACGAAACCCTTTAAAATCGAGAAGTTTGGTGTTGTGGGAGAAACACGCACACGTGTTATTCACACTTTGTTTTTATTTGATGAACGCAAAGATATATAACATTCTCTGATAAGTCATTATGCATGTGTGACGTAAATTCCGGACATTTGCATATCAAACAAACTGATATATCTCAAAAAGAAAGCGAAGAAACGAAAATTTTCAGGAAAAAAAAGTTCTTCCAAATAAGACAATAAAAAATTTTGATGTCAGGTGCACTTTAAAGTGCCTATGCAATGAAAAATTCAGTTGTAAAATAACTCTTTTGTTTGAAAGAACTCTTGAAACTATAAAGACTAACCATTTACAACGTTTTCATATCTCACTTCACTCTTGAGATATTAAGATTTGTTTGACATGTAAATGATCACACTGCATAATAACTTATTGAAAACGCTTATATATCCTTGAGATTATGTAATGAAATCACTTGAAATGCAGGTGCATGCATGGATGTATCCATTGACATCAAATATGAAAATCATCAAACGATTCCATCATCCATCATGTGATAATGGTAAAGTTTAAGATATACAGAATTTTTCAATAAGTCATCATGCATTTTGATGTCATAAGTATGATCATTTATATATTAAACAAATCTAATATCTCAAGAGTGAAGTGAAATATGGCAAAGTTGTAAATAGTTAGTCTTTATAGTTTCATGAGTTCTTTCAAACAAAAGAGTTATTTTGCGACTGAATTTTTCATTGCATAGGCACTTTAAATGTATCAACTTTCAATGTTTTTCTCACGTGCTGATGTAAAACAAGACGCGCAACTGCAACAACAGATTTAATGTAAACAATCACTAATTAGCGCTATTCAAAAGGATGACTCAGAAAAGCCGGACAGATTGACTCCGCAGCAAGCCCAACTGAAGCCTGACAAGGCGAACATGTTGGTGTTTCTTGCAGAAAATGTATAATTATAAACTGGATTTTTAGAAAATTAGAAATAAAACATCAGACATAGTTTGACGCTACTGTGGCTTTAAAAAGTTTTTTGAACGTAACTTTAAAAGTTACTGTCGATGGCCCGACGTTTCGACACTCCAATCTTCATCAGGGGTGATCGTTGTAAAGTTAGGATCCCTATTTATACCCTCATAGAACCGATGATGACGTTATCTATTAACAAGATGCAAATAAGCGGTAATAAACCGCCGTCATCGCGATTCAAAAACATTTTAAATTTATCACGCTATGACTTATAGACTTTTTCAGTTCATGGCCAGCATTGTGTGAACGCGTGACTGCTTTTTATAACATTTTGTGCTGTTTGACAACTTTACGTCACGTACTAAAAACGTTTAAGTTTCGCGAAAATTTGATCTATAAAAATACCGGTATATTCAATATTACCAGAGTATTTTTTTGGTATTGGTATTCAGTTTTTTTAATACAGCCTATGCATAAGCAGTGCATATATCAATTAAAAAAATACAGCATTGTAACCTTAGCTCCATGGTTGCAATCAGAAAGTTACATGTTCGATCCCGTCAGAGACATTTTCTCTCAAGGATTTGAGCTCGATGACTGTCCATGTATCCATCTGTCTACTCCAAGCTCTCCCACATTCACTATACATCAATGTATATATATACACAACACAATATATATTCTGACACTCTAAATTTTCCCAACCGCTTCTGCTTGTTCTACATCATAATTGATTGTAAATACCAAATATCGATTTCAATACACAGTATCCTAAAAACCTAAACACTGATTCAGGAATCTATCTACTTTAATAATGCTTTGTGTTTTTGCCTGATGTCACTTACAAGTAACAAGAAGTCTTACGAGACCTGCAAAGGAATGGATTATAATTTACAATTCAGTTTCCTCATGTTTGTTTGTCCAAAGATATATCAATACATCGCAAGATATCTAGTGACTAAAAGATTTGAAGACCCATTTGTTGTGTTGGTTACATGTATGTTGGTTTTGCACTTGCGTATATTATGTTTTGAACTTATGTTTTCAGGTTTCATGTGGACAAAGTTTCATCAGCACATGTTTACCTAAGGCTACCAAAGGTATCTAGTTTTATCAATGGCTGTATAAGAATAAATATAAGAGAGCTGCTAAGTTCTCAAAGAACTGGATAATAATGACAGTTATAATACTTCAGTGTAACTTTTCTTGAGGTCAGTACATCGTACACAATTCCCCACAGCATTTTGTCATATTTTCATTAAAAATACCTACTTTGAAGATGAAATTACAATGTTTTGCTATGATCATATTTAATTTAAGTTTTTTTGACATAATTGTAAATTATGTTTTATGGTGGTAAGTCTATTCTAATCCCACCTTCAGCTGTACGTGGAAATTTGATGAACTGTTCTACTGTTCTTAGACGTAGTAACCGTTTTCCCAACCGAAAAACGCTGTGTTTTCTTCCCAGGGGCAGACAATTGATGATATTCCTTCTGTAGTGTTGGATGACTGTGCGCAGTTGGTGAAAGCAAACAGTATTCAAGGTACTACATGTCAGATGTTGGGGCTTATACAGTCTGTACGGAGATGCTCTCAAAGCATCGGAGGCCCGCCTGCATGCAGGCTATAGGGGGCCACTGTTAACATAGATTTAATATAACGTCGTTTCTGATTCATGACTAAGGTGGCTCGATAGTCTAAATCATGAGAAATTGCGTTTTTCCGCATAAAATGTTTGTAATGCAGATCTGAGCTTCATCGTGGTTCATTGCATAGCTCCAGTTTGCTCGTCTCTCAAAGTTTACCTGAGTGGAGAAATCGTGTTTCCAATAAATGCAGGAAAATAATTTGCATAAAATCTGCCGCTTATCATAAACACAATTTCTTCAAGTGTGAAACGTTTCAACAATCAAGACCACCGCTAGAGCTATACAATGAACAATGAACCAAAATAAAGCTCAGATCTGCATCACAAAAAGTTTTATGGGGGGCGGGGGGCGGGGGGTGCAATTTCTCATGATTTAGACTATCGAGCCATCTTAAGTAATAGAATACGTTTGCCCGCGCGTCTCTAAACGTGTCGAAACCCGAGTGACGTAATAAAAACATGCACAAACATGCACGAGAGAAGTGTATGGAGAGGCACGAGCCGCCGAGGTGAGTGCTTTCCCAACTTCTCGAGTGTTTTTATTATTTCACGAGGGTTTCAATCACGTTCCAGATAACCTTGTCGTAAATCTATTATTTTTATAAATAATTCAAAAACACCAGACGGGAACCATAATTTAAAAATAAAGATTAAAGCCCAGCAAGTGACTTTTAGACAAGACATGACAGAAATTTGAAATTTATTAGCTAACGTTTCGTTGCGACATGCAACATCTTCAGAGCGATTTAAATTATTTGATTCAGTATTAGGTTACAAAACGGTGAAAAATTTAAAAAAGGATTACAAACGGTCAAATATATAGTCATTCTAACCTCCTCTCCTTACAAATTTGAACTGTTACTCAGGGAAAGTCTTATGATTTCAAAACTTAAGCCAAGTCTCAACGCCAACATAAGTTCTGTCCCACTTTCCCTATTCTAACTTTGTTTAATGCAACTTAACCCTAGCCTGATTATCAGACGGTACGGTGTCGCTCGCTCACTCCAGTGGAGCTAACTTAAGACCTATTAGTTTCGTTAACTTGGCCAACATTTGAATTTAATCTCTTGACTAATCGTTATCATATATAGTTGACCGTTTGTAATCCTTTTTTAAATTTTTGACCGTTTTGTAATCTAATACTGAATGAACTGTGTATATATGTATACCTACTTGTATCAAACAATGTGTAAAAGTCATTTGCTAGACTTTATATACTTTGAATAGTTACGATATATAACGAATTTGATTTAATGCAAATTCTCATTAGTTGCTGATGTCATTACGGTCTTCGTAGCCTGTTATAAATAAATTTTAGTAATCGTAGACTATACGCACGCTGTGATTGGTTATCTTGTCGGTCTCGATCAGGCTACGGAGACCGGAATGACGTCAGTAACTAATGAGAATTTGTATTAAATCAAAATCAAAAGCGTTAGGCTATATATCGTAATTATCCAAAGTATAAGAAATTGTTTCTGAATTATTTTATAAAAATAATAGAATATGTTTGCTTGGGTCTCTATAACGTGATCGAAACCCTCGTGAAGTAATAAAAACACTCGAGAAGTTGGGAAAGCACTCTCCTCAGCGGCTCGTGCTTCTCTCGTGTTTTATTTCTCTGGTTTCGAATTTCGATTACGTTATAGATACCCGGGCAAACGTATCTAGACCAGCAAGCTCCATTTTTAGCACTGGGAACTGGGATTCTTGACGAATCACAGCAGTAAACATTATTTTCTAATTGGCTGTGGTGCGTGCTCCATTAGGGAGCTTTAGATTGGTTACGAGATTCGTCACTTTTGGCGCCAATTTCTTGCGGGATCTCGTGCTGACGTGATAAAGTCGTAGCCATGGTCCACTTGACAACGAGATTTTCCTTCAAACTCGTAGTCAAATGGGCGATGACTACGACTATCGTAAGCAATTGGCACCAGAAATGACGAATCTCGTATTCGTATAGTCAAATCTAAACATTGAGAACGGAAATTTCAAGTGACCAATCAGAAACGTTCCAAATTTCGCCTTCCGTGAGGAAGAAATTATTTTTAAGTATAGGTATAAATAGCATGGTTTCGAGTACAATTTGGACAAAAACACGCACAAGTGAGTTTTTCAAAGACTAAAGCCCGTTTTCCACTAGACGACTTTTTTCGCGCGAAGCGACTTTCTATTGTTCAAATTGAAAATATTTCTAATTAGTTCCAGCCGAGAGCTTATAAGACAAAAGAAAAAGTCGCTTCGCGCGTAAAAGGTCGCCTAGTGGAAAACGGGCTTTACACGGCTGGAGGACTAATAGAAATATAAGGGTCACATGAACGAACTAATGCTTTAAAAAGGTATACTAAGTCCAGGTCCAAATTATTCATGGTATGGCGTGGTGGTAGTAAACGCTAGGCCTCCTGCAAACTATTTTGGCAGTACATTCGATTTGTATTTCTACACTGCCTACGCAGCTCAAACTCATTGACATAATAACTTTGCAGGAAATAAGATGAATAATGTTGGAATCGTTTACACACATTGGGGAAACCTCAAAAAGACCAGTGATATGGAAGTTGGACAGATTGGTTTTCATAAACGAAAAGAGGTGAAATATAATTTTCATAATTTACGAAGAAACAATCAGCTCTTTCTTCTTAGCTTATCAACAATCAGTTCTTTCTTCTTAGCTTATCAAGAGGGCAAGAGTTTGTATTAGAGTTGTTTAGACTCTCCTTGCTCGCGGTCATGAAAGTCGACAGCAGAGAGTCGACGTGGCGGCGTTAGGGGGGGAGCGGAAAGGCGAAGTGGGGAGGGAACGCCTGCACGAAAGACCCATGTTTTTGGATTTCCGCCCACATGAAGAACTGTCAAAAACAACAAATCAGCGACTAGCGGGCTTTCCTAAATGATTTAAACATTTCACGGGCCGAATCGTGAAATATCCATGTCTGAAACTCCGTAAAAAGAAGGACTGCATCTGGTGGAAACAAGATTTATTTTGAAAATTTATTCAAGAAATCGTGTAGACATGGAAGCACAGAGTTGATTCTGGCTGAGGCTTGTGAATCAATCGGCTTTGCATTACTATATACGCAGTAAAACTTTGTCCAAGCGGGTTTGTAGGTCTTGCGGCAGAAAAAATAAGAAATGCTTTTGAACTTAAATAACTTTATTAAATCAGTATTAACACATGCCAGTTCCACCAATCGATAACATTAATAGCCCTGATAGAATGAAGCGACATCTGACTACCGAACACCGTAACTCCAGAATGGGATTTGGCCAAGAAATTTCATAGGCAAGACAACGTAGAAACCATCACTTATATACGTCTCTTTATTCTGAAACGTCGAAGGAATTCGGTACGACCAGCAACGAACTGAAGATCGGTTAAGGTGATTCCTCAGTTTTGCATTGCGCACATTTACTGCGCACATCCAATAATCAGTGTTTTTATGTCCATTATGCAACACTTTCAAAAAATTCCGACTATTTTAGGACAATTTAGTGCCAAATCTAACAATGGCCGCTTATGTACTGGTACGGAAGAGTTATTAAGGGACTAAATCAATTTTTTTCCGAGAACGGTTACACAAGTCTAGCTAGGGCTCGCTGTGCAAGTAGGTTTGTAAACTACTTGATAATACCGGTTTAAGGTCATAGTTCTTAAAGAAGGTCGGTGACCATAATTGTTTCCTTAGTAATTATTTTCTTCTACCACTACGTGTTATAAGAGAAACTTAGAGAAAAATCATTTCTACAACTTACAATATTTTACATTTTTGATGAATGTTTCTTCAAATAACATGTCAAAGAATACGGGAAACGACCTTTCTTTATCATAATAAACCCTGTTAGCCGTTTCTTTCCCCCTAAAATACCATGTGTTCTTGTATAAAATTACTAGTTGCGAAAAATAAAAAATTATCTTTGTCAAAAGGTTCAAGAAAAAGTTGTGCAATGCGATTTTTAGTCAACTCGTAAATTGGTCACAATGATGTCACCACACTGAGTAAGAGCTGATCTGCGATATGCCATATCTTCTAAACAAGGTCGGTGACCCCAACGTTTTTTTTTTGGTTTCAATATAAGTATGTCAATAACTTTAAGACTGGGAAGTTTCAGCAAATTTTCATTTCAGAAAGAATTACTGAGGAATTTCGCCGAGAAAATCATCTACCAACACTGGTTTTTCTAAAGTCGCCATTTTTAAATGTATAGTTCCTGACAGGAAACCCCTGAATACTAATGATTGAGTTAGCCAATCAGAATTTAGCATCTTCTGGTGGATGTAGAAATCCAAAAACATGGGTCTTTCGAGGCGTTCCATCCGCCCCCTCCCCCGCCCCTAAATGCCTGCTTGGCAGGCTAATGACAGTTGGTTGACAAGAGTATACTCTTGTTTCAACTCTTCTTGCTATCATATCATATGTTTAATAATTGTCCCCAAAATGGGCTTTTCAACAAATATTTACAACTCAATTGAAAATTAAACTACAATTAAAACCTACAATCCTGGACAAAATTATGTGGACAACGCACAACATCCAACGTTAATTAATTACTTTCTGTTTATTGCTCAATTTCAACCTAAATAAAACATTTCTTTCCCTTCCCCCACATCAATGTTGTGTTATTCCACGATAAACCAAAAAAATGCTCGGCTTTGCCTAGGGGGAGGGGAGACAGTATTTTGTTGGTTCCGAGTAAAATTCCTAATAATAAATGCAAAAGCACGCGCTGCCGGCCACATGAATTTTGTCCACAATTGTAGTATACTCACAAGGAATAAAACTAAAATTTAGCTGATGTAAATATTTAAAAGACGCAATTGGTCAAGATGAGAGTTGATGAGAGCTGGTATAGACAAGAGTTTGTATGAGAGTTGTTTAGATTCTTCTTGCTAATGATCAAACGAGGTGGTAGACAAGGGTTTGTAAGAGAGTTGTTTCGAGTCTCCTTTCTCCCAGTCAAACGACGATGAGAGTTGATATAGATATTAGACAGTGTGAGTTTGTATACAAGAGTTTGTATACAATAGTTGTTTCTAATGCTATTTTGATCTTCAGACGTTGCCGTTTACCTTACCTTTTCGCCAGTACGTATCGCTAACGTATTTTACGTCAGTTAGGCATTTATTCATTTTCAACTACGAAATTTTCTCGACAAAATGCAACCAATTAGCTTTCGCGATTTTACGTGACTTTAATCATTTGCCTTCACTGCCAAATCTTCTTCGACATGCCTGAGGTTGTCGACTAACGAATTGTGCGCGTTTTGAGCTTCTTGGAGTTTCTCAAGCTTTCACGGTTCCTTCAATCTCGCGGACTTCGTGGCAGATTTTAGAAAAGTAAAACTGATGTTCCAGTGAATTTTATTGCTCAGTGTTTTCAATGAAGATAGCTAGCTCTCTTTTATATTCATTCACGTCAATTCCTAAATTTTCCCGCCAAAATTTACCGATACGGAAAAAGCAACCAATTAGCGTTATTTTGCGTACAGACCATGAACAACCTCGTTCCCAGGGCATTTTGCCTCCACGGCGGAAGGTCGGCGAAAAAGGCCCTGGGATCAGCTGGTCACATGACAGCCAGAATTTCTGGGTGTTTAGATATGATAATGTTTGTGGTCTTTGTTCCATTGTCTTTGTCTACTTTGTTGACCTGAATAATTGAGAAATATTCAATGCTCTTCAGAGTTGTTCATGTCAGCATTCGTCGGCACAAAAGCAGCTACCGTACTGCTAAGAAATAACCTCTCACTGCGTCTGCGTTCGTCTTGCGTCCGTCTTGCGTTCGTCTAGCGTCCGTCTTGCGTTCGTCTAGCGTCCGTCTTGCGTTCGTCTAGCGTCCGTCTTGCGTCCGTCTTGCGTTCGTCTAGCGTCCGTCTTGCGTTCGTCTAGCGTCCGTCTAGCGTCCAGGAGCGTGACAGACGCAGAACCGAAGTTCCTTCTCGTGAAACGTCGGTATCACCCGTATCACGTTTATCGAATAGTACTCGATTTAGCGCTAATGTCAAATAATCGTCGCGCTCTCACCGCTCCCAAATAAACGTCGCACGTTCACATCCATAATTTCTGCGGAGCTTATTTGCAAGAATAAAAACGTTTTAAAAAGTCACTTAGATAATTCCTCCACAGTTTGAAAGCGTGTGTCTTTTTCATTAGACGAAAGCTAAAGTCGAGGCTAAAGAAACGGCTGTAGTAACTTTGAGTGTTGGAGTGTTTTGTATTGCGTAAAAGCAGACATCAATAACTGTAATAACAAATGTCAACAGAACTTTTCGATACATAGAGCAAATTGTGCGACTGGAATGCCGTTAAAATGTTGATTGCGAAGAAATGCCAAATTTAAATGTGGCAGGACGCCAGGAACTGAAGCGAAACGAAACTTTATAGTGACGTTTCCTTCGGCAGACGTTTTATCGAATGGCGTTCTTTTAATAATCTCTGCCGTTTAGTCGTTGAGATTATTTACTGTAGCTTCTGGCAGTACTTCTGCGTACGAAGTTAATCTCGAGCCGTAAAAACATGTTTGCGAGGAGCACAGTTGGGCAGTCAGTGAACGCAGATAACTCATGTAATTCGGCATAATTAATTTGATCGTCGTCTCGACGCCGTATATCGAATGGCGTAATTTTAACATAGTCTCGGCCGTTCTCCTCGAGATTACTGTAGCTTCTGGCAGTATCAAACTTATAAAAGCATTATGAAGTCAATCTCGACATGTTTGCGAGGAGCACAATAGATCAGACTAGATGTGTCATCTTGTCACATTTTTTGCATGGGCAGCAGTTGGGTAGTCAGTGAACGCAGATAGCTCATGGAATGCGGCATAATTAATTTGATCGTCGTCTCGTCGACGCCGTATATCGAATGGCGTAATTTTAACATAGTCTCGGCCGTTCTCCTCGAGATAACTGTAGCTTCTGGCAGTATCAAACTTATAAAAGCATTATGAAGTCAATCTCGAGCCGTGAAAACATGTTTGCGAGGAGCACAATGAGATCAGAATAGATGTGTCATCTTGTCACATTTTTTGCATGGGAAGCAGTTGGGTAGTCAGTGAACGCAGAAAGCTTACCATGTAATTCGGCAAAATCAATTTGATCGTCGTCTCGTCGACGCCGTATATCGAATGTCGTTCTTTTAATAATCTGTACCGTTCTCCTCGAGATTACTGCAGCCTCTGGCAGTACTTTGCCTAGGAAGTTAACGCAGATAGCTCATGTAATTCGGCACAATTCATTTTATCGTCGTCTCGACGCCGTTCTTTTAATAATCTGTGCCGTTCTCCTCGAGATTACTGTAGCTTCTGACAGTACTTTGCGTATGAAATTAATCTCGAGCAGTGAAGAGCACAATAGATCAGAATAGAACGACTCGGATAACCTTCGAACACCGAACAATCACCGAACGTGATGCGAGCTCTGCGTCCAGCGAGTACAGCGTTAAGCGAGACGCAAGACGGACGCTAGACGGACGCTAGACGGACGCTAGACGAACGAAAGACGGACGCTAGACGGACGCTAGACGGACGCTAGACGGACGCAAGACGAACGCAAATCAGACGCGATTTTTGATAGGTTATTTCTTAGCAGTACTGTAACAAGCTTAATCCACCATACATCCATGGTTATCTCTTACAAAAAGTATGAAGAAGCACATATCCAATTTAGCGAAAGCTATCACTTCTAATTTGCTGTGAAATTTGACAGCATTTAGATGTAGATGAATAAATTATACTCGGCTGAATTAATTGAGTTTTATGACAAGCCAATGCATTATAGAATGGACCAGCCGAGGAGGCAAAATGCCCTGGGTACGAGGTTGGCTTAACCATATAATATGAATTGTTATAACGTTGCTGAAGGTATAGCACGAAAATCGATGGAAGTTGGTGGTCAATGGAGAGAAAGAGTTTCAACTCCCATTCGATCAGGCCTAAAGATTCTGCGTTCTTCAATTTCGAAGGTGCGTTCTATGGTTGTCGAGAAGAAAATTAACGAGATTGTTAATCGACTGAATAAATCGAAAGAAGAAAAATTTCCGGATTTAAGGGCAGAGAGGGAGGAAAGAGATCAAGAAGAAAGGGAAGACAAACAGAAAGAGCAACAAGCCAAGGTGATTATAGAATACAAATAGAAAACCCTAAAAGGTTGGTATAATGTCGAAATACTGTGTAGAAGGACTAACGATTCGCTCTCTAACGAAGGGCCTTCGCCCGCAACGTTAGACCTACAAAAATTGCGATAGAATACCAACCTTTTAGAGTATTTTGTAATAGATCAAACATCTGTTTCAGCTGAGGGGTTCCAAACACGAGAAAAAAATTGAAAACCGAAGTGCACGCATGTTGCTTCTCAAACGAGCATGCATACTGTATGATGAAAAGAATAAATACGAAAGCTGCTATAAGTGCTCGAAAGAACTGGATATAATATGAAAAGGAGAAATAAGAGAACTTCAATGTGTCGAAAAATACTTAAAGTGCCCATAACCTCAAAATGTTTTATTGTCTTGTTTGGAAGAACTTTTAAAATGATAAAGTAACTTCTTTTGAATATTTTCGTTTCGCTTTCTTTTTTAGATATATCAGTTTGTTTGATATTCAAATGTCCGGAATTTACATAATGCATAATGACTTATCAGAGAATGTTATATATATTTGCGTTCATCAAATAAAAACACTAAAGAGTGAATAACACGTGTGCGTGTTTCTCCCACAACACCATACTTCTTGATTTTAAAGGATTTCGTTCGAGAATGAAAGAGATACACACATTTCTCCAATAAGTCATTATGCATGTTGACGTAAATCCCGGACATTTGCATATCAAACAAACTGATATATCTCAAAAAGAAAGCGAAGAAACGAAAATCTTCAAAAGAAGTTTCTTTTTCATTTTAAAAGTTCTTCCAAATAAAACAATATTTGAGGTTAGGGGCACTTTAAGTAAGAGTACTTACGTATATTAATGGCGACGTTTCGGACGATGTCTCCTTCATTCTCCATCTGACCTGAAGAAGGACACATCGTCCGAAACGTCGTCCATTATTATACGTAAGTACTCTTACTTAAGTATTTTTCGACACATTGAAGTTCTCTTATTTCTCCTTACTGTGTGATGAAACACGATAAACGAGTGTTTGACGTTGCTTCTCAAACGAGCATGCATATTTGTGTTTCATTGATTTGAATATGGAGATTAAGAAATGTGATCCAGTTCACCAGCACGTTTCGTACAGGTTTTTATTGGGTATCAGAACTCATGCCTGTGATGTGGTATACGTTCAGGGAATGTCTACGATAATTTATGAATTATTAATGAGTTTGAGAAGTAATATTTGAAAATTATCGGAAATTTAGACCGTTTGATCCGCCGCTAAGAATTTCTAGCTACAATTAATAAATTAGAAGTGATGTACATACAAGAGAGGATTTCCCTCTGAGATCAAATTTTTGGATTTTATATATTTCATTTGTAAAGAGCATATGGTGTTCTTACTTAAAGCAATTGCGAGCATGGGAAGTCGCCTTTTCAGACTGTTTTTATACGAGATTATACGGACGCCATTACTCGAACATGTTCCGGACGCAAAATAATATTTTGGGCTCGCATTTTGAATTTGCCTAAGTAACCAGGCCTTATTCAAAATGGCAGCCAATATAGTTAGGGTTAGGATTTTTGTTGTTTTGGGGTTAGTGGTTATTTACATGGTTAAGTGACAAAATTCGTATAGGAAATAACACGGTTCGAGAAGAATTAATGAAAAATCGCACGCGTGTTTGGCGAAATATTCATAATACCACGAGTGTGAAGCACGAGTGGTATTATGAATATTTCGCCAAACACAAGTGCGATTTTTCATTAATTCTTCGAGAACAAGTGTTATTTCCTTTTAATACCTTTTCAATCAATTTTACGCGTTCTTAAATACCCCTAAATTTTACTACGAAGTGGGAAAACTGGTGTTTGTAAATATTAAAATCCAAACATCCCGGATGTGGTTTTTTACTTAGGGTATTTTTTTTACTAGGGGTATTTTTTTTAAATACCCTAGTAAAAAAATTTAAAGTTTAATACTGATGTCATTAGCCAATCAGGAATGAGTTAAATTGAATGAAATGATATTATGATGCTTATATAGCTCCCCTTTAGCAAATACTGGCGGCCATTTTGAATAAGGCCTGGTTACACAGGAAATTTCAAAAAACGAGCCCAAAATGTTCTGCGTTCCGGACGCTTAGGTTGCGATTAGAGGAAGAAAACGTTCTATTTTAACTTGTCGTATAATTGCCATAAAGCTTTGTCACGTGTTGAGTCTGACGTCACAATCACATACTCTGCTGTGGAATCGTGGGCTCGTCTGGAACAAGTTTTGAGCAATGGCGGACAAAATTTGGGGGTTAAAATTTCTTGTGATAGAATGTTTGTTTTTCAAAATGATGTTCTGTAACAACAAATGCCAGGAAACGTAATGTGATATTTCGTAGCAGGGGCACTTTAATAAAAATAATATTTGAAAATTATCTGACTGTCCGAACAGAGGAATGGAACCCAAGGTCTCAACGTATCGGTGCTCTTTTAACCAGCTGTTGTTGTCTAATGGTTACCACACATGTCTACGAGGTTCAAATCCTGGGTCGGACCACCACTCAGGGTCTTAAAACATATTTGAGGAGAATGTGCTGCCTTTTCAATAGTACCAGGAAATGGTGAGACTTTCGGGCCTTCTAGCCTGTCGGGGGTGTTCCTTTCATTTAAAACAGTGATAAAGATAATAAACTAAACTCTCACCTCTCTGAGACAGCTAGAGAGCAGTTCGAGCAATTTTTTAAATTTTTTAAAAAGAGCTTTTTAAAATTTTTTTTTAATTACGAGCAATGGTCAATAGGGCATTGATGATTATTGTAGTACGATACCGATATCCACAGGATACAAGGTTTTAGGGCAATTCCATGTTTAAATGCACTTTTTGTGATTTCTTAAATTAAGCAAGAGCCCTTAGTGGCTAAGGAATTTTATCCTCTTTATGCTTTTTAGCTATAAAAACGTCTAACTTTATTGCCAACATCCAAATACAGTGTTGTAATTCTTCAAATTTACCTCTACATAGTTACAATTTTACATGAAATTAAGGTTTTTACACAACATTGACAGTGTGCACACTATGCTTAAAAAAGAAAAAAGCAGTATTTTGGTTGATTGTTGAAAATATTACAATGGATTAAATTTGTTTTAAATCCAATCCCTTATCAAATTGGGTAACTTTGGGGACAAATATTAACAAAGAAGCATGAGACAAAAGTGTATGTCCGTTACGGATTCTGTGTAATGTCCGCTACACACAAATTTGTTATTTATTTCAAAAAAAGGTAACATTTTATCCAACATGTACAAATAATTTTAAAGTATGTACAAATGGATTCATAATTTAGGTGTTTTGTTGTAACAATCATTGTAATTGAGAAGATATGTTGTTTGAAAAAGTACTAAAATAGGCATGTCTTTTCTGGAGTAATGTCCGTTACGCAAAATATTATGATTGTAAATATGACATTTTCCAAAACACTCTGAAAAATTAGTAAGTTGAACATCAATTGTTGCATCAAAATGAAACAATGGTAAAAGTGGAAGAAATATATCAAATTAGTTTTCAACATTTCACAAACTGTGTAATGTCCGTTACATGGAATTGCCCTTTAGTTTTTGGATACTAGATGCCGTACATTCAGTAACCCAATGACATACCAGTACTACCAAATTTCAATGGTGACACATGCAAAACATAGGCACCCAATGCGTGCAAGTGTCTACCGCTAGAGAGTCAAAATCTTGCGACGATTTTTTGGTGCTGATTGCTGAAGCCTCGTTGTAAGAAAACTTGTGCAATTTGCGTAATTTAGTTGATTTAGAAATTTTCATTGTTTGTTTATTTGTTATTGACAAAAATAATCAAAGAAAATTGTGGGTAAAGTTGAGTTAAGTTGTAAACCTAGGATCAAGTAATGCAATTTGAGAGCTGTAGTTTGTATAGAAGTGAAGATACAGCTCAGTAAAGTACCAAAATTCAAACCAGTTCGGTCGTTTTAATTTTTTGATATATGGATTGGAAGAACTGATCATCGATGCAGTTGGACAGAGCACAATTAGTATAATTTAGTATTTCAACATTAGTATAATTTGTTAAATACAACGAGGAAGATGACTGAAAAATTAAAAAATTATCTGACTGCCCCAACCGGAAAACGAACACGAGGTCTCTCTGAACACTGAGCTATAGAGACATTTCGTGACGACACCTTCCCCATGCCATTAGCCTCTCTATAAAACGTATACTCTGTGTAAAGTTTGCCAAATTGTTTACAGCCAATAGCAGTTTGTAAATATTGGAACAATATTCTTCATATTCTTCAGAGACAGCAAGAGAAGGAAGCGGAGAAACGTCGGATAGAAGAAGCTGAAGCGAAGTATTTTTATTTAAAATCTTTTCGAAAAACTAAACGTGATGACAGATTCATCCATCCGTCCGTCAATCCACCCGTCAATCCGTCCATCTTTCCAAAAATCAATCTATCCACCCACACATCCATCCGTCTATCTATCCGTCTGTTCATCCATCTATTCATCCGTCCATCTATTCATCCGTCCATCTATTCATCCGTCCATCTACTCATCCGTCCATCTATTCATCCGTCCATCTATTCATCCGTCCATCTATTCATCCGTCCATCTATTCATCCGTCCATCTATTCATCCGTCCATCTATTCATCCGTCCATCCATCCGTCCATCCATCTATTCATCGGGCAATCAATCAATCCATTCATTCATCGTCCGCCCATCCACGAGAGGAGGATTAGTGCCTAGCAAATACATTTAAAAAGGCTTATAGTGTATTACAGACTACACAACAACAGGAGTATAATACTGCTATTCGTTTTGAGAATGTAATACAGTCCTTATAATGGCCACTTCGGGACCGAAGTTTTCTTTCCGTTATTTGAAGGTATCTGCTGTCTAGAGATTTTCTATTAATACATTTTTCTATTAATACATTTTAGGAGTTACTCAAACTTAATGAAGACTGAAAATATGACGTCTAATCAGGTATGTGGATGTGTCATGTCAGTGACACCTTGAGTTCGAACAAAATCCGCAAAATTCAACCTTGGTACCCATACAACCCAAGAACAGAAAAAAACATTTGCATTTAGTTTGAACAAATGGTCTGTGGTACCATGAAAGTCGGTGGTTTTTATTGAATGATTTACATCAAGTCTCAACAAATTTCACATCTTCCTAATTCAAAACGTGATTAAATCGGAAATATGTAACGTATGAAAAATCTCCGGCATGCTAAAAATAACAAATGACTTTCCTTATTAGAAATTGACATCTCATTAATTATTTACATCTGATTAATTATTTACATCTCATTAATTATTTGCTATTGTTGATGCTATATGATTGGCTTATTTTTGTCACATGATTATTTCACGTATAAAAGTTTGATATCCGGTTTTTATTTCACTTTACGTTTCACTCTGACGAAGGGCCTTCGCTCGTGAAAAGCTCGACCTCCCATTCATTATTGCGGTAGTACACCAACCTTTTAGTATATTCGATTTGTATTTCTACACTGTCTACACAGCACAACACGTTTATATCGCAATTTTATTTATCTTTATTTCAGGATGGTGAAGGGTCTGATTCCGATGACTTCATGTGAGGATTACATGATTCACGCTCGCGTCATCTCGAATAATGAACCTGAAAAGGACAACATGGGATATTGCATGGAAGTGAGCAAAACTCGCGTTTATAGAATAAATGACGGTTGAAAGGTTCAATACTTGGAAAGTAAGCGATTTCAAATGTTGTTGACTATTCAATAAAGTCAATATATATATATATATATATATATATATATATATATATATATATATATATATATATATATATATATATATATATATATATATATATATATATATATATATATATATATATATATATATATATATAAATATATATATATAAATGTATATATATAAATATATATATATAATATATATATATACATATATATATATATATACATGTATATATATACATGTATATATATATATATATATATATATATATATATATATATATATATATATATATATATATATATATATATATATATATATATATATATATATATATATATATATATATATATATTTGGCCAAAATATATATATTGACTTTATTGAATAGTCAACAACATTTGAATATTGAATAGTCAACATCATTTTATATATATATTTTATATATATATATATATATATATATATATATATATATATATATATATATATATTTGGCCAAAAAACCAACCGTCATACCAATTAACATTCTAAACACTATTATTATCCCAAGCGCAATATTTAAGCTTTTTACTGCGTAAAAGTTTAACGACAATGCTTTCACGGATGTAATAAGAATGAAAAAGTCTGATCACACACAAATCGTTGAAAACAACGAAAAATTAACCACTTTTACAAAGTCAAGAACGCAAGTTTTACTCACTTCTGCTATTCCATAATATATTAAATGCGTATTATGCGCATTTTGATTGCGTATATTATACAGCACCGGTGTGACGCGAAATTTGTGACCTACAAAGTATGTGACTGCTGTGGATGTGCGCATGTGTACAGTGGGATGCGCAGTAGACGTGCACCAGGTATTTCGAAAGTGTTTACATGATTGTTTACTTTCGCTTGTTGAGTATTTACTATTGTTCCACGGTTGTGATACAGTGGTTCTCGTTGTTCACAATGGATGCATCACATCGCTTGTGAAAGCATTGATATTAACACTATTAAAGGTGCTTGACTCGTACTGGACTCGTACTTTGTGTGACATTTCCAGTGATATTTCGTGAAGAAATGCAGAGTTCCTAGTAACTCGGTCAAAAATCAAATCGCGTGTAATCGGTTGGCTTGAAGTGTTTATGCAGTGAAAAATTCAGTTCGAAATAAACTCTCTTACTGCAAAGAACTACAGAAATTATAATGATTAGCGTTTAGAACTCTTCTATATCTCACTTCGATCTTGATATATTTTTGTTCGATATGTAAATGTCCTCACTATGACATCATACTGCATAACGATTTATTGAAGAAGCCTGTATATCTTTGGAATTATGTAACGAAATCATGAAAGTGTGCATGTATGGAAATTACTTTTTGAGTGTGTTTATGAAACGAAAATTGAGATGACTTTTTTATTGATTTATTTGAAAGAGCTCCTCAAACGATAAAGAATGGCGTTTGTAGTTCTTCCATACCTTATCTCGTTCTCGAGATATTCAAGATTGTGTAATATGACTTATGACGTCAATAGTTGTACCCACCATTATGACGAATCAGAAAATGAAGCATATCTTCAAAAATATTGAGCAAAATTGTTTGAAACTTTACACAAGTATACAGGTCACTAAATTGAATATCCACACGTCAACTTTATCATTACCATAGCAATATATATTAGTTCCCAGACCTTTCACCCTATTGAACAAAATTCCGTGAAACTTTGCACAAGTATACAGGTCACTAAATTGAATAACCCACGTAAACTTTCTCGTTGCCATGGTAACAGATTAGTTCCCAGACTCCTTTATTCCTCTCATAAACTTGTTTATATTCTGCCTTTTCTAAACCAATATTTAACTGTTGATCAGTGAGGTATATTTTCAATAGTATTGCCAACAAAACAGAGCAACTTCCAGTCAAAATCTTTGTAGGGCATGGTGGAAAATAGAAAATGTTTGCTGCAGGATGAAAGGTCTGGGATATATATATATATATATATAATTCTGTAATTCATTATGCAGTGTGACGTCAAAGTTTACATATCAAACAAATCTTAATATCTTAAAGTGTCACTAAGACGAAAAAATCGTCTACCAATTTTGATCTTAGTTTATCATAATTACGAAATGAGGAAGAAAGGCGTTCTCGGTTTCTCAATATCTTATCCCGTTCTCGAGATATTTAGGTTTTTGACATATGCAAATTAGACAGTGTATGACGTCATTTTCTCACATAGACGTAAATAGAATAAACAAAATGAGGATTATTTCTGCAAATAATAGGTAGAAAGTTTTCAAACTTTGGACATTTATGGTAAGGTGGAATGTACACTCTACTGTACATATTATATAGTTGCCATGGAGATCGTTTGAAAATAAGCGTCTTTTCGCCTAATAAAATTAAATCGTAATTTTTGTCACTTTTTAAAAAGAATAAGGTGATTTAAACCTCCGAAGTACAATATTTACGTGTCTACAAATATTCGTGTGTATGTATTACAATAAATGTTGTTTGATAAAGAAGAAATAAACACTTTTTGTTTTATAAATGACAGGTGCCTATTTCCAAACGATCTTCGTGGCAACAATATAATTTGTGCAGTACGGTGCACATTTCACCTTACCACAGATGTGTAAAGTTTGAAAACTTTCTACCTATTATTTGCAGAGATATTCCTCATTTTGTGAATTTTATTTTGGTCTATGTGAGAAAATGACGTCATACACTATCTAATTTGCATATGTCAAAACCTAAATATCTCGAGAACGGGATAAGATATTGAGGAACCGATAACGCCTTTCTTCTTCATTTTGTTATTATAATTTACTAAGATCAAAATTGGATAGACGATTTTTTTCGTCTTAGTGGCACTTTAAGAACAAAGTGAGATATGGAAGAGTTGTAAACGCCAGTCTTTATAATTTCTATATTTCTTTCAAGTAAGAGAGTTTATTTCGAACTGAATTTCGCATTGCGTGAACGATTTAAAGTGCCTATGAAATGAAAATTAAGTTTGTCTTATTAAATAAACTCCTAAAATGATGAGGAATGGTAATTTAGATCGCTTTCATATCTCACGTCGTTCTTGAGATATTTAGACTTATGTTATATGCAAATGAAGTAGCCTATGACGTCGAGTTGTTTCTACATTTTTCGAAAATTAAGAAATTAAATAGTAAAGTAATTTGGAAAATAGTAAAGTAATTTGGGATCGCTATTCCGATGTCAAAGTGTCGTACTGTGCAAAGTTTCAAGTGATTTCGTTGAATAATCTCAAAGATATACTTGATTTTCTAAAAATATAGAAACATCTTGACGTCATAGGTTATCTCATTTGCATATCACAATTGTCTAAATATCGCTTTGTAAAACGTACTAACCATGGTGAATGGTAATAAGTTCAGAACGTTCTGAAATCTAAACCGCTTATTTAAGTACTTTAATAAGCAGTTTAGATTTCAGAACGTTCTGAACTTATTACCATTCACCATGGTTAGTACGTTTTACAAAGCGATATTTAAATTTGTCACCACGAAACAAAAGTCACTATTTTAATTGTCTAAATATCTCATGAACTACGCGAGATAAACTACCATTCCTATTCATTTTCGCAGTGCATTTAAATAAGCCAAACTTAATTTTCATTTCATAGGCACTTCAAGGATTCGTATATGCTTTGTATATCCTGTATCCCTTCATAAATAGGTAGTTTTCACGCGACCTCACCAAAATCCTTAAATCTATATTGTAACAAACTGTGTCTTTAACATATTTTGCAGAGCGTTGTTATAAATCTTCGTCGAAAATTTCATGTCGATACAATAATTTCGCCTTTAGTTACAGAATTTTGAATTATATGATAGCTGAGGGATTTTTGCGAAATGTCATGAAAAGCTCTATTATTTACCCAGCTTCAGAGGTTAGGTTTGATTAAGCTATAGAAGTGATATCTAAAACATTTTGAAGTAAAAGAATCATTTCAGTGTCGTATTTAAGTGATATACAAACATGGCGCCCCGTGTTAATTAAAAGGGTACTCTAGCCAAAATACAAATGAAGTTCATATGAAAGATCTTACTTAGTTTAATAATCACGGTCGTGTTAAACAATTGAAACTGAGACAGAGGCATTGGTTGTAATGAATTGTGGCAAAAAGAGATAGCAAGACCGTAGTTGGACCGGGAGGAGGGTGTCCTATCCGGCGGCCTGAAATGGGGATCGCCCATTTCAGAGAGACATTGACGAAGTCTGAGGGGTGCTCAGCCCTTGTAGGTCAAAAAATGCCTTAGCCCATCCAAATCCTTCACGTGGGTGAAGTGTGTGAGGCACAGCACTTCTGTGAAGTGATAAGGATGTCACCACTTCCTGCCACTCATTAAGTTATAATTAAATCTTAAACTTGTTTAAAGTTATTTACAACAATTACTTCTATGATATTTAAATATGTGAATTGTTATTACAAAAGGGATGTGGTGGGTGGGAGAAAAACTCCTGCTTAGAGAACGCTTTTCTTGTGAACTCTTGCTCTGGCTGTGACAAAATGATCACCGCCTCTTTTGCCGAATTCACTTATACCGTTGCCTTAAGGCGGAATGTTTTGGTGGGACGTTATTTTGATAAGAGTTTAGGTTTGGTTTAATCTATTTCTTAATCTGAGTACTAATTAGCTTTATCTGAAGCGGTTTTCATTCTTATCTTACTTTTGCACCTGAGAGTAATTTTATGTTTGGCATGTGAGAAACAGCGGCTGCTCCAGGCTAAGATATTGTATTATCTCTCACTCCCTTTTATTAACCTTAATTTATTCAATAACAAATTTATAATTAGTTTATTCCCAAAGTTTCACCATTTCTATCAATTTAGTTAACAAGATATGGCTAGTTGAAGTTGAAAATTTGAGGATTTTGACGCCATATTTGTTTAGAAAATATGACGTCGTTGAATGCTTCATTATCGGCAGTGGAGTTGTTTTGATGGCAATCACACAGTGCTAGCTGTTGTGAGTGCTCTTCGAAGGAGAATTAGTCGAAATATACTATTTAGTTCCTCATGTGGGAAAATAGTGGAGTTTCTTAAGCATAATACGAGATAGAAGCATTCAGTGACGTCATATTGAGAAACAAACTTGCGATATCTTCTTAACTTAATTGATTTGAATACCGAAACTTTTGCAATAAACTAAAGACAGTAAGATTTTTCATATGAACTCCATTTTTATTTCAACTGGAGTACCCCTTTAAAGGACATTGGCAACATAAATCACAATTTCAAATTTTTGACTTTCTGATTAACAAACAGGTTTACGAAGGTAATCCAAGTAAACAATACTACTCTTGTACAAAACAACAGCACTGATTTTGACCAAAGACAATCCTGTCATCCTGGCTCTTGTTGTAATACTTTGCCTAATTAACTGGGAACTTGGTGACGTCACACCTGGTGTGGGTTACCGAGTTTCCGCGGAATGCTTTTTAAAATGATGTGGTTCAAAAAGACATTCACAAAAATCCAGTTTCAAAATTATAAATACCCGAGGATGACTAGATAAAAATTTCGCTTTACCCTGGTTGTGACATCACATGCATATCGAAAATACATCCAAGATGGCGGACAATGATTCAGGTTAGCAACTTTGACAGTGCAATTAATACACTTTACGAGCATTTTTACAACCTCAAACTACTGTATTCCGGCTATTTAAATTACGTACTTTGATCGAAAAGGTAATTATTTTTTGTTGCCAATGTCCTTTAATTAAGTAACTTTTGAAATTATAATTTCCCTCGGTCACAAAGTGCATCATTGCTCCAAAATTTGGGCTATTGATATATTTTTGCATGCTCTATGCACAAGATATCAAATATTATTCTGCAATTCCCTTGGAAAACAATTCTGATGTCAGTGAAAACCACCTGGCTATAAGGAGACCAGTGTATGGCTCGAATATTGTGGTTTTGTTGATATATACATTGATGTCGTGAATGTAGGAGCTTGGAGTAGACAGAGGATGCATGGACGATCGTCAAGCTCAGATCCTTGAGTCCCGGACAGGGATCGAACGGATCGAACCTGTAACCTTCGGATTGCTGGTGAGACGCTCTAACCATTGAGCTACCGAGACTCAAATGGAGAGCGCAGGTTACAATGATGTACTGGTTCACCAGATGATGAGGATGACATTTTCTGAGGATTTGAGCTTGACGATCGTCTATGTATCGCGCGAATATCGTATCAAAATCGTAAAATATTTTTTTCTTGTGAAACAAAGAGAATTAATAATTTGTAATTCCAAAAGTAACACCGTCCTCGTTCTGTTTACAACGCCACTCTGAGCGTCAACTCGCGGAGAGATGAGAACTGTTCCTTAAAGTGTCCTATGAAGTGAAAAAAATCGCTAGCATTTTTTTGCTCTAACGAACAAAGTAGCACGGCAGGATCGTTCACTGAAAATTTCAAGTGAATCTGCTGCATAGTCTTCGAGCTATCAACTCTCAAAGTTTGTCCATTGGCATAGTTTAACGTTACAAAATAGGGAAAGACTGGGATTGAATATATGTGGTATATGACGTATGCAGGTGGATCATTAATGTTCAAATCCATTGTTCTTTATATGCATAGTGGTAGTACATCTGCATACGATAAGACAATGAACCGCGCGTTTCAGATTTCACAAAAAAACATTTAGCCATGCCAAACTTTGAGAGTTGATAACTCGAAGACTATGCAGCAGATTCACTTGAAATTTTCAGTGTACGCTCCTGCCGTGCTCCTTTGTCCGTTAAAGAAAAACAAATGCTAGCGAATTTTTCACTTCATAAACACTTTAAGATTGACACTAACAATCGGATACTGCAATCGTTTTGACAGTAATGAAGTGTTTTAAAAGTCAACACAGCTAAAATTGCACACGTTGTTACAGTATGTTGGATGAACAATACTGTAACAACGCGCCTATTATGGCTCAACAATATTGTTGAACGAACAATATTGTTGAGCATTGACGAACCAACAACGGTTGTTCTCGGTTGTTGGAACAGGAAAAACAATATGGGTAGAACAAGCATGTTCGCTATTTTGTTATCATTGTTGCTCGATCTGTAGCAACATTGTTCGCGGTTTGTAGCATCAACATCGTTGACAGTTGGCAGCACAACATTGTTGACAATTGCCAGCACAACATTGTTTATAGTTGCTAGAACAATTTTGTTCACAGTTGGCAGCACAACATTGTTCATAGTTGGCAGCACAACATTATTCATAATTGCTAGAACAACATTGTTGACAGTTGGCAGCACAACATTGTTCATAGTTGCTAGCACAACATTACTCACAGTTGGTAGCAGCACAACATTGTTCATAGTTGCTAGCACGACATAAACTCTCAGAAGTAGTATGGAACCTATATATACACTTTAACCTTTAGGCGTCTTCCAATTCATAGGCTACCAAAACATTGTGCTTATAATCGGTCATATAATATTGCGTTTATCACTTCGACTTCTTTGTCTTGACATGGTAAAAAACAGAAAACACTAGCTTGTTTGTGGGATTTTAAATGGGGGACGCACGCCGCGTAGGTCAACATAATAATTTAAGTAAGTCTATAAGTTCTTAATTAAGGGCTAAAACTTTCCATTTGTTTAATTTTTATTCCTTGCTTATTGGTTGATTAAATTTAAGGAAAAGGGACTTTTCAGGCGGGGAAAATTGATTTGTGGGGGGGGGGGGGGAGGCACAAGGGGGGACCCCCTCAGCTTATATGTTAAAAAAGGCCCTGCTCACAGTTGGCAGCACGGCATTGTTGACAGTTAGCAGCACAACATTTCTCACAGTTTACATCACAACGTTGTGATAGTTGGCAGTACAACATTACTCACAGTTGGTAGCACAACATTGTTCGTAGTTGCTAGCACGATATTACTCACAGTTGGTAGCACAGCATAGTTGACAGTTAGCAGCACAACATTATACTCACAGTTGGTAGCACAACATTGTTCACAGTTAGCAGCACAACATTACTCACCGTTAGCAGCACAACATTACTCACAGTTAGCAGCACAACATTGTTGACAGTTGACATCACAACATTGCTCACAGTTGACATCACAACATTGTGATAGTTGGCAGTACAACATTACTCACATTTGATATAGCACAACATTGATTACAGTTGGATGCACAACATTGATCACATTTGGCAGCACAACATTTTTCACATTGGTAGCACAACATTGTTCACAGTTGGCAGCACAACATTGTCCACAGTTGGCAGCACAACATTGTTCATAGTTGGTATAGCATAACATTGTTGACAGTTGGCAGCACAACATTGTCCACAGTTGCTAGTACAACATTGTTCATAGTTGGTATAGCATAACATTGTTGACAGTTGACAGTACAACATTGTTCACAGTTGGCAACACAACATTGTTCACAGTTGACAGCACATTGTTGACAGTTGGCAGTACAACATTGTCCACAGTTGGCAGCACAACATTGTTCACAGTTGGCAGCCAAATATTGTTCATAGTTGGGAGCACAACAATGTTCATAGTTGCTAGCAAAACATTGTTCATTTAGGATTGGGTAGCTAGTCAGCAAGGCATGCTGGGTAGCACATGGCGGGAGGCCATGTAATAATAATAAAAAGTTATGTTGTTCTGATGACTCAGTGTCTTCTCCGATTAATACTACATGGTGGCAGCAGTGGCCGGCCCGCAATCGCACAATCGATTTTGTGTGGAGCCACCCTTTATTCTAACTTTGTTTTTCTGTCCGGTGAGCTCGTTTATGGTGGTCCATGCAGTTGCATGTTGTTTTGCTACATGTTGATGAGAGATGTTGTTTATTGTGCCTTATAACGCAAGTGCTGAAGCGGAATACAGCCACCTCCTCGAGTTGTTTTTGTGCCCTGGTGATGGTTTTGAGTGATGGCATTTCTTGGCTAAGTGGACAGCCTTGCAAGCGTTTTTCACAAGTGTGTGGGCGCTGAGTGGAACTTGCTTCACCTTTTTCTTCTTCGGAAGGGTAGAGAAAGCAGCTTCCTCTGTACATGCAATCAACTTGTTGTACATGGTTTCAGTGTCATCAGTTGGTTGTGAGAGAGCATCGAGTCGGTTTCGCACCTCTATTGTGTAAAATCCCGCTAGTTCCGCATTGGAGGCTAGAAGTTTCCAGTCGATTTCTTTCATCGGATTTGGAGCAGGTTTCTTCGACGCTCTTTTCTTTCAGGCACACGATACAATGCTGTGATCAGATCCTACAGAGGAGAACGAAAAATAGGTCTGACGCTGTTTCTCCATTTGTTGCGAGTAAGTATGTAGTCGATTTGCGATCGATTTCCTGACGGGTGTTGGAATGTCCATAAAGCTTCTTTGTTGGTTTCATGAATTTGGTGTTGGTCACTGAGAGTTGAAATTCTTCTGCAAAGTCAACCAGTTTTTCTCCGTTGTGGTTTGTTTCCTTGTTGTAGGTAAATGGTGCATCTTCAGGGCCAATTTGAGCGTTGAAATCGCCTGCAATCACAAGAAAGTTGTGTTTAGGAATGCTTTCTGTGACACCTTTTAGATCTTGGTAGAACTTATCGGTATCCTTCTCGTCGCTGGTGTTTGTTGGGTTGTAACATGCAACGATGGTTGTCTTTGGGTTGCTGTTGAATTCTTCTACAATTATCCGAGGGGAGATCTTTTCCGTGCTGAGCAGGTTGTCTGCAGCTTTTGGAGAGAGTATGAGACCTATGCCAGCAATGGTGGAGCCCTGGGAGTTTTTACTTGCAGATGTGGTTATCAGTTGGTAGTTGTTAATTGTAGTATATTCAAGATCTTTGCTTGGATGGTAGAAGCGGTGTTCTTGAATTGTCAATATGTCTATGCTGTTAAGTTTGCAGCAGGCGACAAGCTCTAGGTGTCTTCTTGACATACTTTATTGAGCGATTCCCAACTGGGCTTTTCAATGCCCATTACATATTATGGTTGATATTATAATTATAGTTATGTTAAGTGTTTATAGTTTATATTAAATTAATTGTTAATATAGTTGTCTAACAGATTGTTTTTCAATAACTTCTTGAAATGGCGGAGAGATCTTGCTTCTTTGATATTTTCAGCCAGGCCATTCCAAAGATTAACAGCCCTGTAGTGAAAAGATCGTTGTCCTGTGGCAGTTGGGTTAAAAGGGATTTGCAGCGTATTTTGGTTTCTCGTGAGTCTGCTGTGTATCGAAGATCGTTTCGAAAATTTGTCACTTAAATACGGTGGGACAAGCGAGTTCATGCACTTGTACGTCATAATTGAGTCTCTGAGCAGAAGTTGTTCTTTGACAGGTAGCCAACTAATCTGACATAGCGCAGGAGTGATGTGGTCAAACTTTCTAGTGTTTGTAATAATTCTGCATGCGAAGTTCTGTACTGTTTGGAGCTTGCTAATGTTTGTGGAAGATGTATTGGACCATGTAGAAGAACAGTAGAATAATTTACTGATAACAAGAGATGAAATGATGAGTCTGAGCGTTTCTTTATCAAAACTGTCTTTCACTCTGTTAATCTGACAGAGTTTTGCAGTACACGATGAGACAAGTTTTTTGATATGTTCGTTGTATGTTAAATGCGAATCTAGGATGACTCCCAGATCTTTTGCACTGAACACAGGAATAATATCTTTACCTAGGAATGAGAGAGTCAATGATGAAGGTAGTTTTTTTAACAACGGGTGTGCCAATAAGAAGAAACTTGGTTTTCTCTGGGTTGATCAGTAATTGATTAGTAGAACTAATTGATTATTAATTATTTATTTTATTTATTAATTGATTATTGATTATTAGAATTGAGAGTGCTGAAAACTGTAGGTTTCTTGCACTTCAATAGACGTGATGAACCCATTTGTCCTCTATCACGAAATCCCCGCCTCGGGAGGTTGAGAGGGTTTCGGTCATCGGTTTCCAGTGAAACATGATTCAAAGTGGGATCTGGGGTAGCAGGGGCTGGAACCCTGGTGCAGTTTTCTGTTGTACTATTCATCCTTTCGATAGCTGGTTATGGAGCGTGGTTCGCCAGGCCTACGTCCAGGTGTTTTTATCGAGAAGCCAATTCTAGGAAGGTTGCCAGCCAAGGCTAAAGAGGCCTCCCTCCTCACTAGATAGGTTTGCATAAAAATGCTAAGATGGGCCTATCTACCCTCGTTGAGGTGGGTTACACCACGCCAGGTACCATCCTGGAATTTATACCCTCGCGTATACTCTTGGTTTTATATCAGAGTTTTCCTTCTCCTAGACGGGATGCCTTCCACAGCTAAAGAGCCCCGTCTGCCCCAACAGATGGCCAAGGCTAATGAGCCCTTCATACCCAAATGCTCGTATCCGGTCCTCCTTAACAAAGCTGTTCAACGGGAAGTTCACCCTAGTATGCCATCAGTTGACGAAAGTCTGGCAAAACTAGGGAACAGTAAGGTATTCTCCAAACTTGCTGCCAACAGCATATTTTGGCAGATTCCCTGTACAAAGAATCAAGACACCTCACTAACTTTGTAACACCATTTGGTCGTTATTGCTTCAAACGCCTCCCATTTGGTATCAGCGCCGTCCCCGAGATTTTCGAACGCTCTATGCCTACATTCTTCAGGATCTTAAAGAAGTCATCTGCCAAATGGATGACGTTCTTATCCATGGCACTGATCAAGTAGAACATGACCAACGTGCAAGAGCTGCCCTCCACCACCTTCAAGGTGCTTGGATAACCCTCAAATGTGAATTCACTAAGACCTCCATAAGATTCCTCGCACACATCGATGGTTCAAGAATCCAAGCAGATCCCCAAAAGACCACTGCAGCCATCGCTGAATTTCCAGCGCCTACATGTATCCCAGAATTGCAACGATTAGTCATATTATATCCTATAAACAAATGCGTCTCAATTAACTCGAACATGAGCTACACCTTCGCTAAACTTTCTTAGATATAATAGTGAAAGAAATACGATTTCAGACATTGCTAGCCTACAACCTATATGATTCGAATAAACTTATAATTTCCAAATATGTTTGCCCCCATTCCGTAGTATATCCTGACAACTTAGCGCGAAACTAACTTCTAGTTCAGCACCCGTTCGTAACTTCCTATAGCCTCGGACATACTCACAAAGAATGGACACAAGCCAATGAACTTACTTATCTCATTTCTCTGTAACTCAAATATCAGGAGACTGCATGTACGCGTTGCATTCCTATTTTTATCAAATTCTCTTAACTCACTTATCTGAACTTACTTATCTCATTTCTCTGTAACTCAAATATCAGGAGACTTGCATTCCTATTTTTATCAAATTCTCCGATTTCTAGAAACGGGAAACAAATTCACAAACCTACTGTTTATAGCAACATGTGGGAAGATAAATAGGTCAACATAAGCTCATCCGATCTTAGCTATGTTCAGAACAGAATCACAATGTTTCAGTCTCTGTAAACTCGCGTACCCACTCCGTATCGCGTTCGGTTGCTTTAGTGAGAAGTCTGGGAAGGACAACGTGTGCGCGCAGGCAAAATTATTTTTTGGGATCACTTTTTTTGGGACCTTGATAGCCAATCAGATGGCTTACCATGCAAAGTGATCCCCAAAAAAATTTCTGCTGCGCGCCGAACTCGGAGAAATTAAACAACGTCAATGGCCGCAGTAAAAAGAGTTGCTGAAAATGCAGGAACTGTCATTTCAGAGGAATTTGCAACATTTACTCCTCAGGAGAAAAACGTACTCAAAAAGAAAAATGGTTACATGGTTCAATTGTATATGGATTATACTAGAAATACGTTACGCAATAACCCCTCACCCGCGTGTTCTATCCCTAATACTTCTTGGGACAATTGTGATTAATTTGAAATGTTCTTGTTGCTACAAGTTGAAGAAGATGGGAAACGCCATCCAATATGCTAAGCCTCCAGATACTTGACTGACGCAGAGAAGCAGTACGCATGCAGTAATCGAAAAAGAAGCCCTAGCAGCAACATAAGGACCAGTGAAAACTTTACAGACAATGTACTAGGACTTCCATGGCTAATAAAAAGACTGGATAGGAAACTAGCTGACGGCAGCAAACTAACATTGTTGAAATTCGTGATATCACGAAGGAGTATGCAGATTTTGCTGAGTTTCTCTTCGACTTCTCCATATTTTCGTATTTAAGTAGCTAATTCCAAAAAGTTTCATCGTCTTACAAACCGGCCCAAGCCACGATCAAGTGTTCGAGGTAAATGTTGTTCGTCTTTGTTTCAGCTGTTTTCGTTTTGTTGTGAAGAAACTGCATGGCGGTCGCAAAAACTACCGTTGTTTTAGTTGAAAAAACGCGACGCGTTTTTCACCGTCTAAAGTTGGAACTTTTCGCCTAAAATGAGCAATGGTATAGTCGGATGTTCCATCGTAAAGTGGCATTGTTATATTTTTTGGTAGTTTGACTATATTTTTAACTGTATAGTTACTAAAGTTGCGATTTATGGAGATTTTGTGACGTCCCGATTTTCAACTAGGTTTTCACGCGAGCAAACGCGATCAACTGCTGCTTTAACAAATGGTGCCACACGTGATCTTAGTTTCCTATACAGTCTTTCTACGATCCACACATCTGTGTGGTGGCCTGTACTCTCCACGCAAATAGAAAACCTTGTCAGCCAGTGTACTACCTGTGCCAAAGAGCAACCAACTCCAAGGGAACCATTCATGTCCTTCCTTCCCATCCAGACCTTGGGAAAGGATTACCACCGACATATATGAGTTCAAAGGGAGAAAGTGGATTACTACTCCAAGTGGTTTGAAATCAGGAAACTTTGCGATGAAACAAGCAGATGCGTTGTGGAAGTACAAAAATAATTATTTGCCATCCACGGTATTCCCGACCTCAATATATATCAGACAATGGGCCACAGTATGCGCCGAATTCTTCCGCAAGTTCGCGGCTGTATATGGGTTTGTGCAATGCAGATACTCAGAACGGCAAAATCTCTACTCATATAAAACGATATAAAGATATATTCAATGTCTTTTTGACATACAGATCAACCCCGCTGCAGAATGGCCTATCTCCAAGTGAACTGGAAGCCGTCTTCGAACACAACTGCCAATTCATTCCAGAAATCTGTATCCCAATGTACAAATGGAGTACCCAACAGACAGAGTACCCAAGATCCTATCTGGTGGAAACAGACAAAGGAAGTATATGCTTAGACGAAACCGTTCCGCCGATGACCACTTGTACACAAAAGGATCCAGAGATCGAACATGCAACCAACGGAGTTAAGATAGCGATACATCCTTAACAGAAAACCCTGAAGACCTTCAGCCCTCAGCTCCTAGTCTTGATGGTTCGCTTGTTCCCAGGCAAGTGAGACGCTCAGGCAGAAATAAAACCGCCAGAAACATGCTTATCTTATAAACATTGAGATTGGTTATTTGGTTAGTTGTTATAAAAATTGACATTTTTTAGTTGTTTAACTGCTTGTTTGGGGGAGATGCAATCTCGTTCCCAGAGCCTGCGTCCCCCCAGAACGCATGCGTGACAATAAACCGGGAGGCCTGCGATGGCATAATTTGTCGTACGAGGATCTTGATGTTTTTCATGCTGCTTTAAGAAAGTCTTTACAAAAACTGAACGAAGGGGATATTGTAATAAAGGAGCATCAATATGAAGCACTCAAGAGTATAGTCGTCCGATGAAAAGACCCGTTGAATACCCGTTCGGGCCGTCCACTTTTAAAACCGCACTTAAAGGCAGAAATACAAACCAGGTTGCTCTAAAATCTTTTTAAATAATATAATGTCGAAGGTTTATATTTTGTGTACTTGTTGATTGTTATCAAATTAAATTGGGTTTTAAAATTATGAAGTTTTCGTAATAATTTGACGCTTTTACCAACTGTCAACAGATAAAAATAGCGAAACTGGACGGATATTATACAATTTAGCGCAAACGGGGACAACGAAAGGTGGAGTATCTTTCTATGACCACCCAGAAGCCTTAATAGAAGATTAAAAGGTCTTCCAAAACATTTTGTTCACGCCAGCTGTTAGAAAAAGTGTTAATTATTCCAATTATAGTCAGCCAATCAAAATACTTCCGTCGATGGATTATCCCAGAGTCTCCGTTTCCCCCCGCAGGTCAGGGGGAACGCAGGCTCTGGGAACGAGATTGGGGGAGAGCTAGCCAGCAAAGCATGCTGGGTAGCACATGGCGGGAGGCCATATAATAATAATAAAGAATTGTGTTGTTCTGATGACGCAGTCTCTTCTCCGATTAATACTACAGTTCATAGTTGCTATAGCACAACATTACTCTCAGTTCAGTGGCAATATTGCTCACAGTTGACATCACAATATTGTTGACAGTTGGCAGCAAACAGGTTGGTGCACTGCCGAAATAGCGTGTATTAGGTCTTTCGCACGATAGTTTGCTCGACCTACGTTAGAGGTCTTCGCTCGAAAAAAAGGGCGGATTTGCTCGAATCGTTGAACCTCCTACGCACCATTTCGGCTGTACATCAGCCTTTTAGAGTATAGTTAAAGTCTAACCTCAATTTTTTGTTGTCTTATTTGGAAGAACTTTTAAAATGATAAATAGAAATGATAAAGATTGAAGATTTTCGTTTCTTCGCTTTCTTTTTGAGATATTTCAGTTTGTTTGATATGCAAATGTTCGGAATTTTCGATCAGAGAATGTTATATATCTTTGCGTTCATCAAATCAAAACACTAAAGTGTGAATAACACGTGTGAGTGTTTCTCCCACAGGCCACAACACCAAACTTCTCGATTTTACCTTTAAATTTCGTTCGAGAATGAAAGAGATACACACATTTCTCCAATAAGTCATGCATGTGTGACGTAAATTCCGGACATTTGCATATCAAACAAACTGATATATCTCAAAAAGAAAGCGAAGAAACGAAAATCTTCAAAAGAAGTTACTTTATCATTTTAAAAGTTCTTCCAAATAAGACAATAAAAAATATTGAGGTTATGGGCACTTTAAAGACCGCTCTCCTGACATTAACCTTTAGTCTATCGTGAAGTGAAAAACACTTAGCATAATTTGTTGAGACGCAATATAATTAATATTATCCGTTCGCCGGAAATTATCGCCGACATACTCTGAATTGTTTCTGGGGGAACCGACCATATATTTCGAATTGAAATAAGGAGTACATCGGGTGTAAGCACTGTTAGACATGAAATATTTGAGGATTGTTGTAATACGAATTAATTTGAATGACTGTTGTTGATATTGTTTACCAAAGCACTAGTTTCAAAAAGCATTTGCTACTAAATATTACCGGGCGCAGCAACGATTGTACAACTATTACCCTTGTCATTTTTGGTGCCAACTATTCTTGCGCCATTTCGTCGTAGTCATAAGGTCGTAGTCATTGCTCATAATTGAGCATTTCCTCAAAATATGCGCGGAATCTCGTAAGCTCCCTTTTATAACGGAAGCGACGTGTTAGAATAATTTCACTCTCAGTCTCCAGACTAATTTAATTTGTTTTAGACGTCGCCAAACCGCCGGGGTTGTGGTTAAGAGCCCATACCGTATTTATTACTCGGGCTACCAGTGGTAGCCGAGTCTAGGTTTCGGCTCTGTTTATTTTTATTATTATTTTTTTTTTGTCGTCGTCGCGAAATGGCAAATAGACAGATTTAGAAAACACGACGCGAGATCAAAGACGACGTGAGACGCGCGGTATGGGTTGGACCCGAGTTAATTTCACTTCCGGTTTAAATTGCGACGTCGTCTTTGATCTCGCGTCGTGTTTTCTAAATCGTATTACTTCACCAGTTCCTGTTGGGACTGGAGGACACAATGAATGAATGAATGAATAATAATGCAATGTTGCTATCGAATTTTACCCGTAAGATTAAATGGGGCTCCAAAATGTTGTTATCAGTAAGTTTGTATCGATTGTTCATATTATATGCGAATGCTTGCAAATGAACACACAGTATATAAATCTCTGACACCCATACCAGCTATCAAGATCAAGGAGTAAAGAGTTTGTTATTGTTTGCTGGTTTACCAATGACTGGTCTGTTCAGCCATGTACTTTCCATTGTCCCTCAACCCCACAAATACACATCTTTCAAACTGATTTTTGGCATTCATGATTACTGTAGCTGTACATGGAGGAATGAAGCTGGCTCGCTATTACCAAATCAGTAATTTGTCCTGATATTACATGAGGCAGGCAAGCCCACTTGCCAGACTGACTCACAAGCACACCATTTGCAAACTGTTACTTGGTCTGCACAGCCAGATACATACCTTTCGAACTGAATTAGTTTGACCTTGACTACATGGAAAGCGAGTTGGCTCGCTAACCAAGACAGTAATCTGTCTTGATATTACAATTAGCTAGCTGGCCCTGACCCTGTTGGCTACAGCTGAATTGGGTCAGCAAACAGGATGGCTCGTTTGGTGGGGCAGACTTCTCAGTAAGCCAGCTTGGATACTGAGCCAACTCACCTTCATATAATCAAAGCCGTTGGCCAACACTATGTTATGGGTTTGCAATGATAGAAAATTTAACCACCCCTGCACTGACAGCTGTATCATTACAAGTACCATTGTACCTACAACTATAGATTTGTGTATATTGAATTCAAATCGCTTAATTTGCGTACAATGTCTTTCAACAAGCCACTAACTCAGTCAAGTAGCCCGAGTTAACGCCTAGCGGCGTCTTGTTATAAGTAAAAGCGGATGTTCGCTTTTTCTTCGTCAGTGACAACTGACAAAGACGTTGCCGAAGCAAGGTAGAAACTAGTTCCTTTAGGCACTCAAAGACATACATTGTGGAGTAGGAACGTATACGAGCAATGGGCAGAGGCAAGGGAATAATGAGTTCCGCGATTTTAGAGAAGAGAGGGAAGAGTTTACTTGTGTGCCAAGTATCGACGACGTGACGGTCAAAGAAGTGAACTATTGGCTGAGTAAACTTGCACTCGAAGTAAGAAAAAAGGATGGCCTAGAGATTATCGACACGAAGTTCTTTACAGTTTGTTTTGTGGGAAAAAAAAGAGAAAAACACCCAGCACTTTCTCTGTTCCATTCACCAGAATTGAGAAGTTTTCAGCACACTCTGGATGGCCGATTGAAAGAGCTACAGTCTAAGCAACAGCCATTTAAAAAGCAAGCGGAGGCGATTTCTATTACTGACGAGGATGAAATGTAGAAACAGGGAGTAACAGTCTCGTGTTTCTAACTGGAAAATTATTTGTTCTAAGAGGAGGGAAAGAGCAAAGAGATTTGTCGCAGGATCAGTTTGAGTTTGAAGAACAGGATGATGGTTCGATGAAAGTGTCATTTAAAGAGAAAGTGTCAAAGACTAACGAGGGAGGTTTAAAGAGAAGAAAGATGGAGGCAAAGGTGGTGAAACACATTGAAGACCCAATGGATGAGAGGTCGTTTACTTTTTTGTGCTCGTTCTACGTGAGCAAATGGTTAGTAGGCCTTAGTATATTATGATGCAAATGAACTCTGTCTTTATTACATGAAATTTAAAATCTGAATCTTCTATGTTATAGCCCAGGGAGTCTCGGCGTTTTATCTCAAGCCAAAGAAAAAGTGGAATCCTGGCGATGATATTTGATTTGAAAAGACTCCAATTGGTCATAACATGTTTATAAATAATCGCTTTAAGAAAATGTACGGAGAGGCTGGTTCCGTGCGACAGCAATAACTCGAATTGTACCAAGCAGGATTACCTGAGAAGGGAATAATGAAAAGAATTGGGCATCGATCCATTGAAGGGGGTGGGGGCATATCAGAGAGAAGACCCAAATGACAAGATTGCCGTGTCGAATGTTTTGTCGTGTTCAAAGAGTGTACACTGCCTAGTTCTGCTCAGAAGAGTGTATAGTAGTTAGTTCGTCGAGTTGTGTTACTAACAACGTTGAACTAAATAAGTATGATGATTTGTTGTTGGTGAAAGCGTGCGAAGATTATGAAAAGAGCGTTTCGAATATTCATTTAGGTGGAATATTTCAGCGAGCTAGTCTTCACAATGTGAGCATTAATATTCATATTAATAAGTAAAACGAGATAAATAAATTGAAAGTTTGTGTGTAAATGAAATCGTTGTTTGGGGCATATTTTTAATGAATATTGGATGAGGGATATTTAGTTCTAAACGTCCCTCGTGAATATATTGATGAGGGATGTTTAGAACTAAATATCCCTCCTACAATATTCATGGGGGTAAATACGACAGTATAATCGTCCGGTTCGTCTCTGTTAAGACAAAAGAAACTGAGGTGACCATGTTATTACTCGATTAAGCGTCGCCCCCGGCCTTAATCGAAGCACCGTCAGACAGAACCAATGTTAGTCAAGTTTAACCAATTTTAATTTTTAACGGTGGTAAAAATGGTCCACACGCTCGTTAAATCATTCATATACCAACCACAATATTAACCCGTTACCTACCATTTTACCAAAAAATATGATTTTTAAAGTGCGGCGCTGCAATTTCCCTTTCGTAAACGGTCGTTACAATCCCAGCTCTCATAGAATGTTGGGTAAGCGGAGTGAAATTCCTCGTGGTCCCAAGGTTCCCACACACTTTATTTCGCGGCTCCTCGGCAATACGGTCATAATTATACTGGCGCGGGGGTTCCTGTACACAGAAATATGCGCTCGCCTGAAGGTTTGTAGACAGTTTGAAGCTGCCAGCTGATGTGGTTCGCGGGACGATTTTTAGAAAGGTTCTTATATAAGGAACAGCAAACACATTGTCCTGAGCAAATACATTGTCCTAGTTACCAAAATGATCCTAAACCGTAAGCATTCCCCACTACCAAACAGCCACCCGATAACCATTGTGGGGTATGCATTTTCATATTGTAAGCGGATGCCCTGCTCTCAGTTTTAACATCACGAGTATTTCCCTTATTAAAATTTCATTGCGTTCATGTGGGAAATGATACGCATCCCTCGCGTACCGCACCCAGGGTAGGGACCCTGAGCAGTAACAGGCCTTATCCTATGTGCCAGGCAACGTAAGAAAGCTAAACAACCAAGTGTCACCTTAGTCATAGTGGTTGTCGACAGCTCATGCCACTGATGAACACCAACCGAATATCAAGTTGTGAGGGCTGAAAGAAAATATCTACTCCCTGACGATTGTAAGTGGTATAAGCAAAAATGGAGAAGGTTTTGAGAATAGCAATGCTGAACGTATCTGCGATTTTGAGTTTAAAGCTCGTAAAGAGAGTAAGCATAGACGCCCGGATTTAATACTCAAAGCTAGACATACAAGCTAAAATCATCTGCATAGTTGATATGACCTGTCCCATGGAACGGAACCTCGTGCTAGCAGCCTTTAGGGAGATGATGCGGGTTAAGTATTCCCAGTTACCATTTGAGAGATACGCGAGCAATGCTCAGGGGTTTGTACCTATACATCCTTCCACTGATTATTGGTAGTATGGGTGGTGGCACGGAGATTCTTATTGAGGAAGTTAAGAAATTTTTCCTAGACATGCATAAGAAGATCGTTTTATCACCAGAGATGACTAAAATCGTCTTGATGGAAAGGGAGTCCATCGTCAGAAAGATTTTGAGTGGGTTAATTCAAAACGTTGGTGACTGTTCACTTTTGATCGTATGTTTATCCTGCGTTGTTTATGTATATATATATATATATATATATATATATATATATATATATATATATATATATATATATATATATATATATATATATATATAATATAATATTAAGACGGCGATAGTTGGCGCTTTACGAACTGGCTGTGAAACAGAATATGAGATCCGGAATTTTTGTCACGTGTGCGTCTCCATAGCAACGGACTTAATATTACTGAAATTCACGGATTCAAAAATAGAAATATTAATCCATCGGTACGACCCAGTGTCTGTCGAATAAAGTTTAAACATACAAAATCTATGATCATCAAACTGCCACACCTAAATTTAAAAAATCCCTATTTCGAGCACTTGAGATTATGTTCTGCGTTTTGGCTCCGGCCCCTGTACAATATATTTTTACACCCAGACTCGACCTTGATGTCGCCGTAGATTCTATTAGCGACCTTTAGATTGAGTACGAAGACAAACTTTTCTGCGCAGTGGAGAACCATGCGCAATGGTAAACTCGTCTTCGTCCTCAAATCTAAAGGTCTCTACAACGGTCAATGCACCATCAGTACTTACCAGAATTAAGGCGTGCCGTTGAAATTCTTCACACCACACTCAAGAAATTAAGTAGATCTTCCCAGCATATTGATAACTTCGCATAGAAATCATCATCATATAATATTAGGTGAGATTCGTGGCGCTATATTTCTCATGAGTTGAATCTAATGTAAAATATGCATTTTCAAATGCGACAAACAATCAATTTTAAAACATATTTTTATGATTCAGTCATTCGACCGCAACGACCACCAAGATCATCAAACATCAATTGAACATCGACAAAATTTAATCAGAAAATTTAATCATGAAAGGAAGTAAAGAGCAAAAGCAGGATTACACTATAGTCGCATTCAAGGTTATTTTCTCAGAATTCAGAAGCATTACAGGAACTCCAAAAACCCTAGCCATAAAATACCCAAATAAAAACTTACGCATGGTTTACCATGGTGAATGGAAATGTTGGATCGTTCTTACAAGAACTGTTTAGTCGAAATTTAACAGAGTCAGAGTTAAGAAAGAAGTAGAGTAAAAATATGTAAAACTAAAATGAAACACGATGCATTTGGCAGATAACTTATCAAGTGCTACGTCTGCTATCAAGTTGTCTGGCGCCGTGCTTCTTTTTAGATGACATGTATATTAGGAGACCTCATTGCGCCACTACACGACCAGTGGCGGAAATTGTGGTGGGATGCGGGGGCAGCCGCCCCCCCCCCCCCCACCTTTCGTCAAATTGCCAATTTGTCGGAAATTTTCAAATAAAATTTATATATATATATATATATATATATATATATATATATATATATATATATATATATATATATATATATATATAATTGCCAATTTGTCGGAAATTTTCAAATAAAATTTGTTACTTAGCAACCAAACTTGTCGGACATTTTGGGAGGCTTTGCCCCACCACCTTAAAACGTGAATATCCGCCACTAACACGACTGTCTAGTACCCACCAGTCATCCAGCTCTTGACACGGTAAACATCGTAGCATGGGTCAATTAATTTAACCCCTATATGAGTTACCTTTCATGTTATTGTAACCAGTTGTAACAAGGTTAAATCTTTCCTGTCTGGCCCAGTCAAAATCGGTCGTATAAGACTATGTGCACACGGTAACGTTTCCAAGCGTTTTTATATTGTTCTCCGTCCTCAAGGGAGTAGAAAACAATGGCCTCATTACTTGAAACAATATAAAAACCATCGGAAACGTTACCGTGTGCACATAGTCTTAGACTGATGAAGTCGTCAATCGAAAAACATACCACATGCATGGTAACGCAAGATTAAAAATTGAAATTCGACAAGCGCCAGGCAACTGACATCCACTCACACGCTAAGTTTGATTTGATTTCATAAAAACTCTGCGATTGGTGGCATTTTGAATTTTCATGATGCTATATGGCCTTTTCTAGAAAAATGTAACGTTTTTCACTCCGGATTTATGATAATTAATTCTAATTTATATTAACATATGTGTCTTGTTCGGGAAATTTAAAAGCATTGGAAGAAAATTAATTTCATTTATCTTCACTGTCTCTTGGCTAAAATCTGTTTCTTGACAAGGACTAACTCTTTCCCGACAGGCTGAAAAACATCCAAAATTGAACCACTTTGTTCTATTGATATCTCTGGAAATAACCATAACTGTTGCGAAAGCTACACATTTTCTTACGCATCACGTCAACTACACGGTTTGACCATCTCCCGTAAGCGACCAAGTCGTGATCCGGCGAGGTGGTTCAACGTAAAATTATCGAATAAACATACAGTTTGTCATTACAATCTATTCACTGAGTTTATATGGTCACTAATAATTCACCTTTGATTGTCGAATTTAATTTATTAGTGGCGGAAATCCTTATAAAAGACAGCTTTTTATATAATCAATATTAATAATTAAAAATATTTACATGATTACTTGAACTGCCCAAGAGTTTCTCTCCAAATTACTGTCTGAGATTTCGAGGTCTAACGTTTCACACTATTTCGGCCGTACCAAGTTTCGAAATAAGTGCCGGTCACCGGTCATTGACCGGTAAAGTTACCGTGTTTGACCGGCAAATTTCGTCTTTACCGGTCAACCATGACCGGTAGATTTTTCGTTGTAAACAATAAAACAACGGAAACGCTCGATCTCACGTTACGCAAAGTTACGCCGAAAGTGAGGCGCTTTTTGAACGCTAGAAAATATAGTGATTATATCACATCAATGGCACAAATTCTCAACTGTGAAGGATGGGAAAGAAACAAGATATCCGAAGACGGTGTCCCCCAGCTCGACATAGAATTTGCAGATGTCTACATAACGAGTATCTTTAAGAAGTTTGAGCAACCTCTCACCAAGGCCGGTCTTGATTGTTCCCAGAGCCAACTAGTCGATGAGTGGCATGATCTACTCGAATACGCCATTGATTATCTCTCTGCCCCTGGCGCAAACTTTTTAACATGTCTATCGCAAAAGAAAGGTTCAAGAACATTCTTCTGATAGTGGAATTGGCGTTTTGCATGCCAGTTTCGACTTCCAAATTGGAAAGGCTGTTCTCGCGTATGAAACGTGTCAAAGACACATCACGCACTTCGCTCGGTCAGGAGCGCCTGGAGAATCTGCTACGCATTGGAGAGGAAGGACCACCTGTCGAAGAATTCAACGCTTTGCCAGCTCTTCAATCTTGGCGTGAAGATAAAATGCGTCGGCCAAATCAAAAAGCGTCGCGCACCAACGAGCAAAGAGACCTACCAACAGCGAAAACGAATCGCTTTCAGAGTCTGACACCGATTCTCCGAGCTAAGAGATCAACTTTTAACTTGAGTTTTTAATGAATGCTTTACTGATAGTGATGCGAAACACTAAACACTTTTAAGTTTTAATCAGTTACTTTTTAGCTATAGGGTAATGGCATTATAAAATGTTATCACTTAGATATTTACATGTCTTGTATGATTGTATCTTACGGTTATGTGGAAATAGGCAAATATAGCATAATTTCTTAAAAATGGACATTTCGTTACTTGTTGATTACGCCATCGTGATACGCCATCAATTAGCCATCAATTAGCCACCACTCATGGAAGTTTGGGAGAACTCGAAATCGCGTGGAAACACTTGCCCACGGGCTCGTGTTCCCACTATGATTTCTCGTTCTCCCAAACTTCCACTCGTGTTTATATAAAACTGTATGTAAACACGGAAAATGTTTTCTATTTCTTAAATAGTTCATGACGTCATAACTAATTAACCTCAACACCAGCGCCAGATTGCGAGTACCTATGGTCCAGCAAGCTCATTGTGAGTTGGCCTGAGCTCCATATATATGTACTGAAGAACTCACTGCTCTGGTATACCTAAACCATAACCGCATGGGTACGAGTCTGTACTACCTCCACTGCGACTTTGACTTCAATAAGCCCACCACTTATGTTTTGCAATTTTGCACAATATTACGACTGTCTTGGATTTCGAGGCAGCACTTCCCTTGTGATAGTAACTTCTAGTTAATAAATATAAACTAACTTGAACTGGTCATACAAGTGTTAAGTGTACGTTGCACTCGCATTGAAGCGTTGATAGGCAATAAAGGGAAACGACAAATATGACCGCATTGACCGGTAAAAAATCCTCCGTGACCGACACATTTTTGAAAATCCGGTCAAGTTGACCGGTAGATTTTCACGAGTTATTTCGAGCCTTGGGCCGTACACCAACCTTTTAGTGTTTTTCGATATGAAAAATATCATATTCTAAGCTCTCATGTTGTCAAGTGTCCAAATTACTTTTTCTTTTACAATCTCTTTTACATGTTAATTTTGATGTTTACCAAGGGACAAAAAAAATTTTGTTATCCCCGACGAATTGAAAGTATTGGAATTGTTCAAATTTTTAATCACGCATTTGAAGTACCGAAGTGGCGAATACATTAAAAATTTGTCGCCTTGTATGTTTTCGCCATGCAAATATCTTGATATCAGTCCAAGTTCCCAAATTCAGACTGTGTGTTATTTAAGTTACGTAATTTTTTATATTAATCAGGTTGCTCGTCTTTCCAGTTTTGTGTGCGAGCACTGGAGAGCAAGGGGGGGGGGGGGGGGGGGGGAGGGGGGGGGGGGGGGGGGGGGGGGGGGGGGGGTGGGGGGGGGGGGGGGCGGCGGAAGGCCCAAGAATCGTAAGGCCCGAGGCATGGCTAATTTGGAATCCGTAGACGGTCGGTAGCATCCTTTTATTATGTATATGGTTCACTTACAATGGGATTATATAAATATTGATTATCAACCGAATATTTCAAGTTCGCTGAGCTGTGGGTTCGAGTGTTGGGTGAGTATGGTTTTTCCATTTTTTTAAATTTTTACTTTACTTTTTTCTTTTTAATAGGGTTAGGGTTAGTTTTAGGGTTTGGTTTAGAGTATTATCAAAAAATAGTCGCGCGTAAAAAAGTGCTACCGACCGTCTACGGATTTCAAATACGCGTCGGCATGCGCACCCCCGGAACATTTTTGAATTAGCAAGGCCTGCAGTTTTCAGAGAAAAATAACGAGAAAAAATAACAAAATTTTACAATCTACGTATAGACTCATAGTTATAATTACACAAGCTTTCATATATGCACAGCTTTTCTTATTGATTATTATGGATGTTTGAACTCGTTTTTAATAAAATCTTCCTATAATGTATATTAATCTTTCTTCACAAATGTACTCTTAATTCACTCTGAAATCCTGAACATTAGTTTTTGGGCCTAATTTTCCATCCTATATAGTTATGCCATTAAGACATGCGTGTCTCTCGCCTGTGTACTCATAAATTATGAGTATAAGGCTGGGCTCAACACTTTAGGTTTCGTGGGGGCGGCTGCCCCGGAAAGAATGTAGCCGACTAGCTGCGCCAATAAAAATTGACATTTCTGACATATATGGGTAGATTATGTTTGATACCAAGAGGTTGGACGCCAATATCATCTTATAGTTGAGAGTGTTGCTGCATACGACGCCTGGTGTGTGTGTCAGAATGGTTGACCGTGAAGAGGAGGCCGAAAACGAGAAAGAACTTTACCTTTTAACATCGCCCGGAGACAACAGACCGACTAGACAGTTAGGAAGCCATGTCTACAAAGCTCCTGCCGTGAGTCCGTTCCGAACGACCTTGGAGAAGGTACTGGTGGTCGTCGCATTCGTGTTGCTCATAGTGTGCATCGTTGTGATAGCACTGCTAGCTGTGGAGAAGGGCAAAGGTTCACAGTCTGGTTTTGAAGAATACTACGACAGAGGTGAAAATAGTATGTTCATTTAATCACGTAATATTCTCGCAGCTTCTTCAGCCCGCACGATGCATTTACACTCATTTAATTTATGTTTAAACATAATCAGAATAGTCGGGTCTCCCGACTATAGTTTACACGAAGCCTAACCTCAGAACGGCCTGTATTTGCTCTTTTCAACTCCTGTTTAAATAAGGCCGGCTTCACAAGCAGCCTTGGTTAGTTTTAAATGACCTTCTTCACTTCTATAAGACAAGTCGGTGTCTCAAATGCAAATGAGATTCGGGGCCAAGTACAATTCATTGAAGCATAACGGGAAATATATTGTTGTTTACGTTGAAAAACTTTTTTTGACGTAAGCGGCAATTTACGATTTATATTATCACCATTAAATGAGTAAACGTTGTCCTAACTGAAGGTTCAAATATTAAAAAAATCTTTGAAATCGTAAAAGATCCTCACGTACTACTTCAGTCTAGTCTCATGATATAACTGAAATTTGTCAGGCCGGCCTCAAGTATTCAGATCGTTGGTATAGCAACTGTCTAAATTCACGATCTCATGTCGGATCAATGCGAATTAATAGGTTTATGCCATATGGGTGACATAAATTAATGTCATAAAAACACATGTAATTAATGTGACTATGTATCAATAATGGGATAATTGCTACCGCTAGGCAGCTACCTGGGACGCTCCGGTCATATGCGAGTATAATTTTTTGCTCAATCATAATTCTCTTTTACACGTGTAGAATAATATTTTGGGCTCGTTTTTTGAAATTTCCTGTGTAACCAGGCCTTATTTAAAATGGCCGCCATTATTAGCTAAAAGGGGAGCTATATAATCGTCAGAATTTTGTCACTTAACCATGTAAATAACCACTAATCCCAAAACAAAAAAGACCCTAAGCCCCCGCCTATAACGAGTTCTAACGCGCCGCCTATAACGAGTTTTCTGACGGTCGTGGCTAGATGGTACACTCGCAGTTGAGGTGACCGTGAGGTACTAGGTCTGAGTCGTCTTCTGGACGATCCTTTTATTAGTATTAAGGTTAGTATTAGAAAACCATTAGGCTGGGGGGGGGGGGGGGTTAGAAAACCCATTAGGCGGGGGGTTTGGGTTAGGATCTAAGTTGTTTTGGGGTCAAGCAGTTCCATGATGTATTTCATCATACAGGCATGTCCGATTGTAACAATCTCTCATTTCGTCCCGACCTCTCGCAAAAAATCGTCCAGAAGACGACTCAGACCTATTACCTCACGGTCACCTCAACTGCAAGTAACCCCAATATTGGCTGCCATTTTGGATAAGGCCTGGTTACGTACAGGCAAATTCAAAATGCCAGCCCAAAATATTATTTTGCGTATAGCATAGCAGGCTACATTTAAAACAAAGGAAGTCAAAAGTGATCGAACAGTAATATTCCGAAAGATGTAGGTCAGATTGTTTCATGCACGATATAACTCACTTTCGAAGGAAAAAACTAGAAACATATTACGCTAGCGCAGATGACCTCAAGTGTAAACTCTGTTAAGAATGGATTTTTATGTCCTTTGACCTTACCGTCGACAGGCTGAGCGGCCGCGCCCGGCATTCTAAAAGTAAGAAAACCGCGTATTTTTCTATATTTCGATTCGTATTTTTTAGCTGCCTGTGAGATACAGTATCGCTCCAAAGCCAGATCGGATTAGCTAAGATTTTAGTTCACCTTACCCTGGTTATAGGTGTAAGCTGTTGGCAGAGGGGGCCTTGGATTCAGGGTAAGATCCAACAAGGTGGTATCTTGAGCTGACCACCCCCTCGGGACAGGTTACACGTTCACAGCAATAAATTGGTGGGAATTTCACTTACCGTTCTTTGTAGATTTGATTAAAAGGTGGGATGGTGGGTTTGCAATTTCGTGGAGCTCTTGAGATTGCATAGCCTGCGTAGCAGACGGTTGTTTGGGGGGAGGGGGGTTATATTCTGGACGCGGAATACAGCGAGGCGGAAAACTAGAGATTGCGTGACACCGCTATTCAAGCAACTGCGCTAATGGAAGTGCGCAAAAGTTCGTGCCAGTCTCCAGGCCTGCTCCTCTCACAACGTGTTTGTCTCGATCGTGCGCGGCGCGCGGTACATAACCTCACTTAATATCTTCGGGGCTGATAACTTCGCAGCGATATAAGCCTATGTGTCCGAATCCCTTTTCACATTTGCGAAAGCTAAAACTATGTTATTGTCCATCGAATCTTTATAGATTTGAGAGTTGTTGAGCAGAATCTTGATAGATTTGATTTTTAAACATGTGTATAATTTTAGATACTGTATTAAGTTGTTTTTATTAACTCGTGCAGTTATGCGAAGCATAGGAACGAGTTATTGGAGTGGGGCGATTGTGTCGCTAGCTAGCTAGCTCGCTCGCGCGCTCGCTATGATGTTGGCAATCGGAAACCAATTGGTACAGTAGCGGGTTCCTTAGGCGTCATGACATAAGCTTTTAAGTGACTGAGTCTATTGAAAGTAACAAGCGACGAAATACTCTAAGAGCATAACAGTGAACGAAGCAGAATGTTTCACCGAACTGGTGGCGCGCAATATCTTGACAACAGACGTAACACGGCTTGCGAGGCTCGCGAATCTTGCATACATGTACCTGCATCTCTTAGTTATACAAATGAAAATGGGGAGCCTGTTCGTTTTCCTCGTTTTCCTGTTCCAGCCCGCTCGCTCGCCCTCTCGTCTACCTGCGAGCGCGGATGAATCTCTGACACCCATGGTAGTTCCAAAGAGGTTACCCGACAAGCAACAAGTCGGTCAAGAAGGTCAGTCAGACGCAAGAATTTGAATTAAAGCGAAATTTAGTTACTTCAAGCTTTTCGAAATTCGAAGTAAGGATCGATGGGTAATACATCTTTTCGCGATTCTAGTAATCTACGAACCAATTAATTATACAAAGGATTATTTAAACGAAGAAGACTTGTAACTATGAAACTGGATATCAGCAGATCATGGAGACTTGTCAAAGTAATGCGCATCACTTTGTTTACATGGTGGAATCTTCGCACATTACTTGTGTAATGTGTAATATTAATGAATCGTGTTTGAGAGCAGTAAAGACCGCAAAAGCCCCAGTACCAGACTCCTACCATCTTGGATCCTTCATAGTTTCTCATTGGAACTTTCTGAACCCGTGACTGCCCTACTTAACGCATCCATCTGTCACGCACATGTTCCAAACCAGTGGAAAGAAGCAAATGTTATTCTTCCTTGCCGTTTGTCCACCTCGAACTGCTCTTATATTGTGTCACATTTTGCAACGATTTGTCAAATAGTGAATTTATATAATGCATGTTCCATAGAAGACTGTGCGATACCTCTGAGAGGCCAATTATCACTTTCCACAATTAAACTCCCTTTCCTAAGGGTTGAAGCATCTGAAAAATATCTCGTCGCTTCCACATGTTTGTGTCGGTAACGGCTTCATTTTACTCTTGTAAAATGATGGGGAAAAATGGGCAGGGAAATGGTAAATATTTCGTTTTTGAAAAATATTAAATTTTTCATTTACACGTCTTAAAATAGGAGCATGTTCGTAAACTACTGGCACGATAACATGGCGAAAGCTTACTTAATCAACGCCACTTTCACTTGCCAACCACTTCAATTTAACAAAACAGTACAGAATTTTAAATGACCAATAGGAAGCGTTCATTAACCATATAGGTTTGTAGAAGCCTGCTCAAATCGTGCTTGACACAATTCAACATGTTTCATTGCTAGTTCGATGAACATTTTTAAAAAAATAAACAAAGATTTTAGTTGCCCATTTTGTTGATAAAGGAGGATTATTGATATTATGCAATAACAGACATCAAGGCATTATAAACTGTTTCAAACAACCGATCGGTACAAACACAAAAGTGAGTAGGGTGGGTCGGGTTGGGAAAAACATATTTACATTGAATAAGCCGCTCTTACTCGCGCGACATCAACAAATCCTTAGTAAACTAGGTCATCGACTTTCTCATGTTAAGAAAACAGCGAGTGAAACTCGGAACTAAGATATCTGATTGGTCTCCTGTGAATGGAAGCGTGCCCCAAGGTACAATCCTTGGACCACTTCTTTTCTCATTATGGTGAATGACCTAGCCATCAAGCATGGCCATAGATGGAAATATGTTGACGGCGACACCAGCCTGTCTGAAACCATTGATAAAGGCAGCAAGGTAACCTCCGATCCCTTGTTGACGAAATTGGCCAATGCATGGTGCACTAGCTGATAACGATATGCAACTAAATCATTATAAATGCAAGGAACTATAATAATATCTTTTGCTAAATTCAAACCGCAACTTCATCCACTTCTTCTGTCAACCTGTCACCTGTTCTATCAACAAAAAATTGGGAATCCATCTCTCCTCCGACCTTAGTTGGAACCTACATATGGAACATACAGTCGCAAAAGCACCTAAGAGGCTTTATTTTTTCCAATTATACGTTGACCTGTGTTCCCTCATGAAACTTTATACTACATGCCTACTGCCAGTACTGTAATGTTGTCAGACTTTGGAACTACAATTCGCCAGACTATCAGAAAGAAGAAATTGAAAGAATCCAAAGGCGAGCCTTACGGATAATATGTCCGCACTTGTCATATAATAAAGCCTTGTTTACCAACAACATATCACTACTTAGTTTTCCAAAGACGGAAGACCTCTGCAAATCATAGTTCAAAAAACTTCTTAACCCAAAGCATAAGTTGAATGATCCAGCACAAAATTTAATTCAATTCATTCAATTTCATTCAGATTTAATTCATTCTGGGACCGCAATAATTGGCGTACGCTGTTGCGGCCACTCTGCCACTTTTATTATGTATATGAACATGTTTTCTGTGTCAAAAAATTATGTTTTGTCATTTCAGCCAGTAAAAGTGCGCAATGCACACTGAGTTGTTATAGACTATAACATTCTTGATGGTTTATAATTTATGCAGTGTGGTATATCCCACATCAGGTCTTTGACTGTGATGAGTATATATCTTTTTGATGTGCTTATCATCAGCTACACTGGAGAGCGAAACAGCTGTCCACAGTTGCTGATGATAGCCAGACACTGCAATTATGTTTTGTCATTTCAGCCAGTAAAAGTGCGCAATGCACACAGACTATAACATTCTTGATGGTTTATATATATATATATATATATATATATATATATATATATATATATATATATATATATATATTATATATATATATATATATATATATATATATATATATATATATATATATATATATATATATATATATATGAAAACACAAGTTTGAGTTACTTCATACGACAAATTTGTTTCGTATGGCGATTACCTGATGATCGCCATGAGCGATTACCTGATGACCCCCCCACTCACACAAAATTGACCCCCCATCTCCCTGGGCCCTTTTATACACATTACCATACTTAAATCGTTACAGCAGACATGTCAGGTAATACATTGGGTCGGTTCACTTAGTTCAGCTATATATAAAGTTTGAAGACCTTGAACACAAAATGACCTTTATTTTAATTTACACAAAGTCATGCAGTTAATGCGTGGCCCAATGTAGTGCGAGCGCATGTGAAACGTTATCAAATTTCAAAATGGCGATAAATAACTTAGTTAAAAGTGTGTAGTGTTTCACTCTTTTGTGTATTTTCTACGACGTTTTATAATATTCGGAATTATGTAAAATCTCCACCAAAAATGCAGGAAATTGCATTTCGGAGACTCTCCCCCCTGCTGGGCTCGCGGGTTTGCCGCGAGATTATTGGTCCCTTATCGTTGTTTTGGTCTCCCACTGCAAAATTTTTAAAATATGCCTTGCCGAGTAGTGACATTTTAAAGAATAAAGTTTATATATTTATAACTCTACCTCTTTTGGTATTGTGCACTCCTGTCTATCAACTAACAATTTTTATACATCTTGATATATATATATATTATAATATATATATATTATTTATATATATATATATATATATATATATATATATATATATATATATATATATATATATATATATATATATATATATATATATATATATATAGCAAAGTGAAAAGGTGGTAAACTGCTAAGAATTTAGTGACGAGATACACTCTACTTTTATATATATATATATATATATATATATATATATATATATATATATATATATATATATATATATATATATAATATATATATATATATATATATATATATATATATATATATATATATATATATATATATATATATATATATATATATATATATATATATGTGTATATATATAACTGAATAATGAGATTGGGGAAGCGAAAGATTTCATAACTTTTAAACGTTTTTTACTTAAAGTGCCCCTAACCTTAAAATGATAAAGTAACTTCTTTTGAATTAGATATATCAGTTTGTTTGATATGCAAATGTCCGGAATTTACGTCACACATGCATAATAAGTTATGAGAGAATGTTATATATCTTTGCGTTCATCAAATAAAAGCACTAAAGTGTGAATAACATGTGTGCGTATTTCTCACACAACACCAAACTTCTTGTTTTTAAAGGATTTCATTCGAGAATTAAAGAGATCACACATTTCTCCAATAAGTCATTATGCATGTGTGACGTAAATTCCGTACATTTGCATATGAAACAAACTGATATATCTAAAAAAGAAAGCGAAGAAACGAAAATCTTCAAAAGAAGTTACTTTATCATTTTAAAAGTTCTTTCAAATAAAACAATAAAAATTTTTTGAGGTTAGGGGCACTTTAAATATAAATAGGCATACATTATTATATTTACCTATTATTCTTGTATTAGTTTTTAGTCTTAGTTTTTTATACGTATACCTGTACTTATAATTTATTTTAGTAGTTTATATCTTAGCAGGACCTTTCTGAAAAACACTTTTAGTGAAGTTGGCATCCTGAATAAAGATCGATTTAATAATAATAATATATATATATATATATATATATATATATATATATATATATATATATATATATATATATATATATATATATATATATATATATATATATATATATATATATATATATATATATATATATATATATACATACATATATATAGCCGTACATAGTGGGTCCCAAGTCCACAGTTACCATAAAGCCATTATGGTGATAGCCGGTAGGGCACATTGTATACTTTCATGTATATATATATATATATATATATATATATATATATATATATATATATATATATATATATATATATATATATATATATATATATATATATATATATATATATATATATATATATATATATATATATATATATATATATATAAAAGGCCGAAAATATATATAAAACTGGCCGACAACGGTTTCATCTGTAGTTATATATATATATATATATATATATATTATATATATATATATATATATATATATATATATATATATATATATATATATATATATATATATATAATATATATATATATATATATATATATATATATATATATATATATATATATATATATATATATATATATATATATATATATACCGTATTTCCTCTAATAATCGCCTAGCCTCAAATAAACGCCTCCCTCTAATAAACGCCTCCCTCTAATAAACGCCTCCCTCTAATAAACGCCTCCCTCTAATAAACGCCTCCCTCTAATAAACGCCTCCCTCTAATAAACTCCTCCCTCTAATAAACGCGTCCCTCTAATAAACGCGTCCCTCTAATAAACGCGTCCCTCTAATAAACGCGTCCCTCTGATAAACGCCTCCTTCTAATAAACGCCTCCCTCTAATAAACGCCTCCCTCTAATAAACGCCTCCCTCTAATAAACGCCGCACACATCAGAGCGGCGTTTATTAGAAAAAATACAGAAAGTGCAAGAAAAAGTATACTAAAATTGACAGATTTATTTATTTTTGTGGCAACAATGGAACCAAACAAGGAATGTTTTTAATTTCTTTCCATTTAAGAAATAGAAAACATTTTCCGTGTTTCCATAGAGTTATAGAAACACGAGTGGAAGTTTGGGAGAACGAAAAATGGCAGTGGGAACACGAGCCAGTAGGGCGAGTGTTTCCACGCTATTTCGATTCTCCCAAACTTTCACGAGTGTTTCTATAACGTATGGGAACACGGAAAGATGTTTTCTATTTCTTTTATAAAATAACTCTGAGTAAATAAGTAATACGACTCTCCTTACTCACGCTCTCCTTACTCACGCAAGACAGCGTCGTCGACTGCTCAAATGAACATAAACGCTCTTAACTGTGAAGAAAAGTATCCAATCTTCTCGTTTTTCTTCTTGTTGGCTGTCACAGAACATATTTATCGACATTTTAGCTGTTTGTGAGCAAAGGTTCGTCTTACAGTCCATTTTATGAAAATGTCGGGGAAAAATCCATGTTTTCCATCGAGTTTTATAAAATAATTTTTTCTCTACCGGGGCTGTGATTGGTCAACTTATCGGTTTCGATTACGCTACGGAGACCGGAAAGACGTCAGCAACTAATGAGAATTGGCATTAAATCAAAATCAAAGCGTTATATATCGTAATTATCCAAAGTAAAAGAAATTGTTTGTGAATTATTTTATAAAAATAATAGAATACGTTTGCTTGGGTCTCTATAACGTGATCGAAAACCTCGTGAAGTAATAAAAACACTCGAGAAGTTGGGAAAGCACTCGCCTCGGCGGCTCGTGCTTCTCCCTACACTTCTCTCGTGTTTTTATTACGTCACTCGGGTTTCGATAACGTTATAGAGACCCGGGCGAACATATTCTATTGTTTAAATAGAAACACGGCTTTCAGCCAATCAGCACGTGGGTTTTTAATTTGTTATTTTATAAACGTGCCTATTATGTTGTCTCTGTTTGAATGAGCGCAAACCGTTGTATTCCACAAGCCCGCCATTTCAATATTATAAGTCCAAACATGGTCTAAATCTTATCAACACGAGTCAAAAACACCGTGAACGTTTGTTCGGTTTGGACATGAAATTTCAATCTTGTAATTGCTCATACATATTAAAATTAACATAACACGCGCATGGCAAAAAATACAGCAACATCTGGTCAGCAAATATCAGGTATCGGCTCCCTGTGGTGTCAGACGACGCAAATTGCCTAAAATATCAGTGATTATATGGTAAAATTTACATTTAAAAAGATCCTATATTCATTACAAGGCTTGTAAAACCGCAACAGCAATCGCCAATTACTGCGGTCCATTACAACAATAATACAACAAAAATAGTAGAACAACGCCGTAATAAATACGAAAAAGCGGTCCAACAATAAGCATGGGATTTCCATTCATCACCGTCGCCCCACGATCCACCCCTCCCGATCACTCCCCTCTGTATATCAAAAAGAAATATATTTCAAACAGAATTTACAACAGAAATATATTTGAAACAGAAATATATTTGCAACAGAGATATAGGATATTACAAGACCGTGCGGAGATACGAAATGTATCTAGTTTTTTTATATAATATCATGCCTACCTCGAAATCCTTTGTTTCACGAGGGACGATTAATCTCTAAATAACCTGATCAATCACCTGCATAAAACATTAGGTACGATTAGTAACTAATCATACCTGATGTTTATGCAAAAGACCTGTTTTATTTTACTCAAATTGCACTGCCAAACACGCTGCTCATCCAGCTTATATATCTGCTAAACTACTCTAAAATATTTCAATAGAATAACTATACGAAGACATGAAGTGAACCATTACTTCATTGTCGAATTCCCAATACCATTAACAGCAACTTCCAAAGTTTTATTCCATTTCAACTTGTTGAATTTCCTATTGTCTCGGGTGCCATAATATTAGAAAGTGATAGCATGGCATTACGGTTGATTAGTGATTAAATGTTCCTCAAGCCTCGGGAGGTTTAGTAAACCTCCCTCGGCTTTCGGGTACATTTAATCACTAATCAACCTCAATGCCATGCTATTACTTATAATTATTTATCGAGAAGATAAATCCATCCTAATACATACAACCTGATACATCCATCCTGATACATCATAATACATGCTGATCCATCCATACTTATCTATCCATACTGATACATCAAACCTGATACATCCATCCTAATACATGCATCCTAATACATGCATCCAATATGATCCACTCATCCTAATACATTCAATATTATCCATCCATCCTCATCCATATTTCTACATCCAAACATCCATCCACTCACCATCATAAATAGAATCACAATATCATATAATCAAGCCGAGAGTGACATTCAATTTTATTTCATTTCAGTTTGTTCTAAGTGTAGGCACTCGCTAAAACAACCGGAACCAATGACATCACTCAAACCAAAAATAGTGTGCGGAAAATTGAGTAAAATGAAACATTAAAAAAGTTCAAAAGTAATACGTGTCAATATAATTCCAACGAGGCGGGGACACTTCACAGCTTCTACAAACTACTCTTTTGGTATACCGTATAACAGGTTATATTTTGTATCGCAATGGAATGAATTTATCTTTGAGTGTTGATAATATTTCACCATGCACAAGAAGATAAAATTCGTATCCATAAGCGTTTCGTATCGATGAATTATCCATGCATGATGATAACTTCACATGTGAAGATAAAAATGATAGTTTATTGCTCACAGTGAAGGCTATTAATGTTTTATTTTTTGTGAGCGAGCTAGCGGATCCTATGTATTCCTGCAATTTTTTTATATATATATATATATATATATATATATATAATATATATATATATATATATATATATATAATATAAAATATATATATATATATATATACATAAAAAAATATATATATATATATACAACATATATATATATATATATATATATATATATATATATATTATATATATATATATATATATATATATATATATATATATATATATATATATATATATATATATATATATATATATATATATATATATATATATATATATATATATATATATATATATATATATATATATATATATATATATACAACAGAAATATATATATATATATTTACAACAGATGTATATTTACAACAGATGTATATTTACAACAGATGTATATTTACAACAGATGTATATTTACAACAGATGTATATTTACAACAGATGTATATTTACAACAGATGTATATTTACAACAGATGTATATTTACAACAGATGTATATTTACAACAGATATATATTTACAACAGATATATATTTACAACAGATATATATTTACAACAGATATATATTTACAACAGATATATATTTACTACATATATATATTTACAACAGATATATATTTACAACAGATATATATATTTACAACAGATATATATATATTTACAACATATATATATTTACAACAGATATATATTTACAACAGATACATATTTACAACAGATATATATTTACAACAGATATATATTTGCAACAGATATATATTTGCAACAGATATATATTTACAACAGATATATATTTGCAACAGATATATATTTGCAACAGATATATATTTACAACAGATATATATTTACAACAGATATATATTTACAACAGATATATATTTACAACAGATATATATTTACAACAGATATATATTCACAACAGAAATATTCAAAATAATCAAAAATTACCCAGATGCCTCTGCGCAAGAGTGTTTAATTTTGGGCTGGTTTTTTGAAATTTCCTGTGTAACCAGGCCTTATTCAAAATGGCCGCCAGTATAATCGTCAGAATTCATATGTAAATAACCACTAACCCCAAAACAACAAAGATCCTAACCCTAACCCCCCGCCTAACGAGTTTTCTAACCTTAACCCGCCAGTTAACGAGTTTTTTAACCCTAACCCCAATATTGGCTGCCATTTTGAATAAGGCCTGGTTACTAAGGAAAACTCAAAATGCGAGCCCAAAATATTATTTTGCATTCGTTCCCATCGGTGGTTCTCACGCACGGGCTTTGCTTTCTTATAACTACAGTGTTTAGCAAAATGCATGGCAATCGCTTCGGGGAACAATAAGTTCCGTTCGCGTAAAATGCGCTTTTCACTTGCATTCCAGTTTCACGTTTTGTCTAATTATTTGTGGAATTTGAGTACGCTTTCAAGCTCAAAGTCGTGGCAACTGTTCTAGTTTGCAATATTCAAGCATTTCCATAAAAAGCCTATTTCTATAAAATGGTCTCAGGTATTTTGGTCTAAACCCCTACTGTTGATGTTCAAGTACATGTTGTTACAAAGCCACGTGCGTGAGAACATAGTCAATCGAGATATGGTCTGGAAACTCGGCAAACTTCAAAGCGACTATAATGAGCTACATTTTGATGTTGAACCGTACCTTACACCGTGCACATCCTTTGTTTTAGGTGTATTAATATTTAAACAACACGGTTAAGCGATTATACCCAAACGATTCTATTGGATGATTGCTTCATTATCCGTGCACAAAATTGCATAAAGACGAACAAAAAGATAGAACAAAGTTAGCTGAGTTTCCAGACCATATCTCGATTGATTATGGTGAGAACCACCGGTGAGAACGGAATACGGAATGTCACTCTTGCGCAGAGGCATCTGGGTAATTTTTGAATATTTTGAATATTTCTTTTGTGAATATACAGCTAAATCAATTAAGGTTGTCCGACAAAGCTAAAAGGTCAAAGCCAAGCACGAAAAGTACGATGGGATCGACCAGTTTAAACTGGCGGTCAACTGCTATATGGTCGACTAAATGGTGGACTGCTATATAGTTTGGGCAGACATGGTGGGGCTGGCTGTTGAGGAAGTTGATTTTGCACTTTTATATTATAAATATCAAAAAGAACCGCTTTCGCGTGGGTTGATAAACAGTTATCAATATACTGTTTATGCTGAATTGTTTAGTTTTCCAGTGGCTTGAACTTGAAGTTTGAAGTAAACATTAATTGTTATTGGTCAAAGTGATTCCCAAAGGTATAAAAAACAAATATTTCCCTGTTTTGTTTTTGCAATATCCTAGCGCACAGTTGCTAATTAAAAGGTGGACAAAACTGAAATTGTTTCTCAAGGGATTTCAAATGAGCCATTTTCTGTTGTTGAGAATGCAAGAATAAATCGTAAATGCGGTGACAAAATAATGATGAATACTGAAGTGCGGAGCGGCGCTGTTAACGAAAAGCGAGTGTTTAATACAGCAATTATATACACTACAATACTGTAATTTGTTTGAAAGGAATGTTAATTAATTTTATTTCCGTTCCGTTTTTTTATACACACTGTATCAGCGATGCCTACATGCATTTTACGTCAATATACATGTTTTTCATTAATAATCTCAAGGGAGTCAATTTCGGTTTGTTTTTTCAACTTTAGCCGTATAAATATGCTAAATAATAATTAAATAGAGTAATTCCCATCGTACTTTTCGCGCTTGGCTTTGACCTTTTAGCTTTGTCGGAGGACAACCTTAATTGATTTAGCTGTATATCTGTTGTAAATATATATCTGTTGTAAATATATATCTGTTGTAAATATATATCTGTTGTAAATATATATCTGTTGTATATCTGTTGTAAATATATATCTGTTGTAAATATATATCTGTTCAAGTACATGATGTTCAAGTACAAGAAAATTTGCAACATTATAGGGTCCGCCATCGTCAATAGCAGGCCACCAGAAAAGGTTATTGTTATAGTATGGCACAGACTGTAGTGACCATTTCTGGAGCCCACGGTATCTAGCCTTTGAGGTTCTTCCTTTGCACTGTTATCCTAATAGTCTCTGGTTTTAGTGCTTTCTTTAGAACCAATATCTCCTCCTTTACTTTCCTTTTCTGGGGTGATTTCTGGAAAAAAGATGAACGGTTTGCATGCAGTGGCACTGCCACAAAATCTTTAGGACAGTTTGATGGGTTGAACAGCAAAAAAGGGGGAAATATGTCAAAATTCTAAACAGTATAACATTCTTACAAAAAAGAGATATGGTTTAATTAAACCCTCCGCTCAATCCCTGCACTAGCTGTGATGCAGACTTGTAAATGTAAATTTAACTGGGATTCACATTAACTGATCAAACCGTTTGGCGAAAAAGAACTGGGTTCGACCCAACCCTCGAGAAAAGTTGCATCACCGTCTAAGCCATCTCAGTGTCTCACTCTGAGTCGAAGCCAGCGGATAGACGACGTATGTACTCAGCCATGGCAAGAGAAGTTAGATCAAATGAACTCGGATGTGAAGAATGCAGAAGACGCAGAGGCGTAGGAAGCGTGAGGGGGCTAAATTTAATGTTCTTTTCCCAATTGTATATTAGTACGACTATATAGAGGCTGGGAGAGAAGCTACTTAAGGTAATCTATCTATGGGCTTCATCTACGCGAGATTTCACAAACGTTTGTGTAGCTTGAATAGCCTGAAGAATCTCGTTCCCAGATCTGGGTGTTAGATTGGTCTCAGACCCTTCTCTCAGCACTAGGCGCAAAAAATGGCGTCACCTGGTAAGAGGCAGCAGGCAAGCTTGGATTCATTTCAACTTCAACTACGCTCGCTGTAGAATTATATATATGAAAAAATTTGCTCAAATTGATGCAAATTGTCTTTCCGAGGTTCTAGATTGCAAAATTTTCCAGTGGAGGACCCCCGGACCCCCTAAAAATGCGGTCACTGATTACCTGCTTGTCGAATTAAGCCCCCCCCCCCCCCCCAACTTTAAGTCCGTTCTTACGCCTCTGAGGAGACGAGCAACAGCCGACATAATTTAAAATAGGCTCACAGGATTACCAGGTTACCTAAATGGTAGGGTCGAGTGCTGCCAAATGCCAATGAAATATTTTTGAATATATTAGTCGGCAAGACAGTGAAAGAGTACCTGAACTGGTGGAGTCGGACCAACTTTCCCATACATTTTAAACAAAATGAAGATAACTATGTTATTTATTACCCAATGAAATGCAACTGTAAACTCTAGAATTTATCTAAGTACAATTTGTGTTTGAAATGGCAGTAAACTAATGTCTTACATAAATTTGCGCCATTAAAGGTTGGAACGCACAACATGAAAATAACAAAACAAAAACACATAAGTAGAAAGGAAAAGAAAACAGTTTACAATAATATCCGCAACTATATGTAAGGCAAATATATCTGTAATGAAAATTGACAAAATCCACAAAAGCACAGCACGCGTACCTGTTCGAATCACAGTCCAAAGCAAAAGAAAACACATGTACTCAAGAAAACACATGCATATATTGACTTGTTGTTCCGCGCATTGCATTTTGGATCTACCTAAAAACTCCGACCACAATGCAATGCGCTAAACAAAATATTTGAAAAAGCTCCACATTAATCACGCCTACTGTGAGTTTATACTGTCGGTAGAGTGGTCAATGCATTAATTTGCAGAGCGTAATAAATTGTAGCTAAATTAAAGACAAGACATCACTTTGCTGTTACTCCGAGTTTCAGGCTTACGCGATCGAGACGTTAGTCCCCGAGACTAACACAGTTAAATATAGAAGGTAGATACTCCAAAAAAGTAAAATAAATTTCTTGAAAAAAATGTCTTGAAATATTTTTGACTATAGCTAGGGAACTAGTAAAAAATATATTTGCTTATATTCGGGGAGATTTCCGCATTGAGTGGTTATGCAATATAATTTTATATACTGGTTTAACTCATATATAATTCGTCTGCTCATATAATTCTGCAGCTGATTTTGTTTTACTTTTCGGGGAGATATACACAATTGTTGTGGTGACCCTAATTCTAACCAGAGTAGCGTTATACCATGACCTATCATACTTTACCTATCATACGCAATGTTGGTCACCATTAGCATTACCAATGTGCTATCGCTGTCGGCAAGTTGGCCACGTTCAGATTGGGTGCCGGAACATTCCGTCCCGTGTCACTAAAGGCCGTTTTCCATACAGCGTAATTTTCCGCGCGAACGATATTTTCCGAGCGACATTTTCCGCGCGGCTCCAAATTTGAATTTCCATAATATTTTGAAGCGCGAAAATGGAAAATAAACATGGCCGTGTTAAACAAGAGAGTTCCTTCGAAGAAAGCTATTACTTTTAACACTTTTGCGACTTAAGAGAAAAAAAAAGAAGATATCTAAGAGATTTTGGGTTCGAAAATTATTTTTGGAAAGAACTAAGAAGGAGAATATGAAATGTTAGTGAAAGATTTACTTCTGTTCGATCACGAGTACTTCTTCATATGTTTTCGAATGGATCCCACGAAATTTGAGCAGCTGCTCTCGTGGGTTGCACCACATATCCATAAATCTTCAAAAGTACGTACGAGCCCAGCAGAGAGGCTATGTATTACATTACGATGTCTAGCAACAGGAGCCTGCTCAGACCTCTCAGTCTCAGATGCTCATTCTTTGATTGATTCTTCGTCGACTTCATGGTTTTCAGCTCCGACTGTATCCTCAAATTGCTCGTCTCCTTGGAGCAGAAGAATTTCAGAAGGCTGTGACGCATTACTGCGCTGCTGTTGTATTTGCATGAATCTTAACAAAGCAGCAGAAATTTCAGTTTGACGAAGATGTTGCTCCGCCATTGTGAACTGGTGTTTCTTTTCTTGTTTCGTTTTGATTGGTTGAATTATTTGTCGCTAATCAGATCGCGCGGTAAAGTAGAACATCTCTCAACGTTTCGATCTCCACGGGCGGAAAGTTCGAGCATAAATCAACAATACGCATGCTCAGAAACATGATCACTCGGAAAATATCGTCCGCGCGGAAAATTTCGCTGTTATGTTTGATGTAATTTATGTAATTGCTCTTGTACTGTTCATGTATCAATAATGGCATAATATTTTGAGAGGAAATTGAAGATGCGCCACCAGAATTATACATGATAAGAATTATTACTATAGAGTTCCTTCTGCTCTCATTGCACTTGATCAAACCACTGTTTACGTATTGTCTTTTAATCGGATTCTGTTTTGTTTTCTTCAGACACCTCCTGTTTGTACTCAGATGAGGCTAAGCGGGTTGGTTTGCAGAAATTTCTAAAGAAAGTCCAAACGACCTTTTATGAATACAACAGAGCCATCGTGGCATGGGAGTCCAGTGTGACGGTCCACGAAGTTGCGGGTCAACTGAAAGAGAGGTAACGTTTGGGGGGAGGGACGCTGTGAGGGGGTACCTGAATGAATGAATTAAAAACGTTTATTTCGTCAGAGTAATCCTTTCAGTGCTACAGTAAGCACTATTATCAACAGGAGCCCTGAATAAAGTTATTATAATTACAAAAAATTGCTCTTCTATCAATAAAAACTAATATACAATTTAAATATCATCTATGAATATCAATAGTGGGATAACTACAAAATATAAAAAAGTAGAGTGCTGCGTAGACAGTGTTTTAAGACTTCGTCTTAATACTCTGATGAAGGGCTCCGCTCGAAACGTCAGTATTTCGTCACTAAATTCTTGGCAGTTTACCACCTTTTCACTTTGCTATATATACAAAATATAAAATTACATAACATCACAATTACGCCTAAAATTATTAAAAACAATACAGCCATTATAAAAAAATGATTTTTTAGCAGCTTCTGTTCAACTTTGGTTAAATGTAATAAATTACTTTGTCTATGGTTGACCTAGCGTTTATCTCTCTATTATTATAAATAAAATAATTATGTAAAAACTGAGGTGACTTTTTCTCCAAGCACATATTAACTAATTTACAGATAAGTTTATTTCGCCCGTCTTCTAAGTTGTCCCATTTGAGGTTGGCAAGGGCTGGAGCACTACGAGTGCTTTTCATAACAATTCTACAAGCCCGATTCTGTAGGCACTCTAATCGATCGATATAATGTCACCTCTGTTGCAACAGGCCCAAAGCGAATCACAATAACCCAGTTGTAAGGGGGCGAGGAAGAAGTACCCCTTCACTTCCCAGTTAAAATTAAATCATGCATATACAGCGTTTTCACTCAACTCCCGAGGTATAATGGAGACTGGCCAAATTGTTGTCTTCAACCACGCAAATCAACTAAGCGGTGAGTAGTCTTATAGTAGCAATTGACTTTCCGGGCGGAAAACGTAGGCGAAGAATAAAGATAAGAGTCCAGGTTAAAATCTTCAAATGCAAAACCATGACAATAAAAAAATTCGAATATATTTACTAACGTTTCCAATTCGTTGCACCCAGCAACATCTTCAGAGTGATTAAGTTATTACAATGAATATATATATAAGACTCGTGTGAGCTAATTAAGTGTTATATTACAAAAAAAACCGGTTATAGTTCAAAATTTAAATTTAAAAATTTCAAAAATAACAAATTGGACGTTAAGATCAACTATATAATTTGAAATAATATGAACAGTCATAGACTAGTAATTAAGATACCAACTGTGGAAAGATGGATAAGTAAAATATGACAAGATTAAGTAACTAAAACGGACGAATTAAAAGAGAATAAAATAACGACAGAGGTATGGAAGAGATGTTTTCGTTTAGTGTGGTTTAAATTTGGAAATAAGTGAACTTTCACGAACGAGAAGTTCCAGATTGGAATTGGAGTGAGCTGAAGAAATTATAGAGAAATCATCAGACGAGATATCGTGAATGTGCGAGAACACTTGAGAGTGCTGAGACGGTTAACGTTTCCCCTGTTATTGGTAAAGAATGGTAGTCTTTAATTAATAGTAAACGTAAATTCTGGTTGAACCGCTGAAAAAATTTAGCTGTTTGAAGGCCGTTTACCCAGATAAACCAGTGATCCTAACTTTCCACACCGTGGTTCATTTGCGTGGTCGAAGACAGCAATTCGGTTACTATAATAAAACGTGGCGGTCATGTTGGTGTCACTGATATTCATAATAGACCGCCATATTTGAGAGACCATGCCCTTCGGAAACCACTTTCTGGGACAAAACCAGGGCCATAGGAAGATGTTTCAGGTTAGGGGGGCCGAGCACCGAAGGCGCGAGAACCCTGTAGGGGGGTCCGGGGGCATGCTCTTGATTTCTAACTCTCTGAAACGCGATTTCCTGCATTTGGGGGTCAGTTTTACAACAAAATATTATGATCATAAGCAACATCATTTTAGTTTATAAGCTTTACTTCCTTTGTCAATATCATACTAAGTAGACTAGCTGCACATGGTCATGGTGCCTGGTCTGTGTGTGAAACTTATGTACGGGAAAGTGCCAGCAGCCCTGCGATTTTTTTAAATCTATAAGCTCCGACGTTAATTCTGGTGCAATCTGAGACATGATCAGGCAGCAGCAGTATTGCAGTAATTACAGAATATTTGATTTTCTACCTTGAATTTTAGCGAAACAAATACCAAAATTATTGCCTGGCTAATAATTTTGAAAGTAATGATATTATATTATTTATTATAATACGTTATGAGACATTATACAATCATTAAAATAATTAGTATCGCAACTAGTAAGTAGAAACAATGCTTACACTGCTACAAAGTATAGATATGAAAGAATAAAGCTGAAATGATCGCACAAAAAAACTCGTGCTTTCACGTCTAATTTTTAGGGGGTCTCAGCTTCCTGCTTCTGGCGATTAGGGGAGCGCTGGCCTCCCTGGTCTCCCTTGCCCCCCCTGGTTCCTACGGCTATGGACAACACTATATAGTTTTACTTTAGGCGACAGCGATGTCTTTGATATTTTAAAATCAGATATCTATGCGTACGTTGTAGCGCACGGGGTCTCAGGAAACGCTGAGCCCGCAGAATATGCTGCTGCTTCTATAAGGGTAATCCGGTCCTGGCGGTGAACGATGTTATTTGCTGGACAAACTGTCAAACTGAAATGATTTACCTGTCAAGCCTTGACAACCAGCAACTCAACATTCCCCTCTTCCGAACAGCTTCAGGTCAAAGAACCTTCTATTATAGATCTGTGACTCTATGGAACGATTTGGACAACAGCCTTAAGCTACATGTATGCCGCTCCGTCGACGCAAACATTTATTAACTCTTTCCTGTCCGGCTGAAAAACATCCAAAATTGAACTACCTCTTTGTTCTATTCATATCTCGGCAAATATCCATAACTGTTGCGAAATCTATACCTTTTCTGAAAGTCCAATAACCGGCTGTTACCAATGCTTTTAAATTTTCCGAACAAGACACATCATGATAATATAAATTAGCAATAATTATCATAAATCAGGTTGAAAAACTTCCATTTTTCTAGAAAATGCCATGTTGCACGCCCGCGTAGCATCATGAAAATTCAAAATGCCACCAATAGCAGAGTTGTTTATGAAATCAAATCAAACTTGGCCTGTGAGTGGATCGCATGTGCCTGGCGCTTGTCGAATTTCAATTTTTAATCTTGCGTTACCGTGTGCCGTGTTTTTCGATTGACGACTTCGGGGGTCTTCTATGAACCATTTTGACTGGGCCGGACAGGAAAGAGTTAAGGAGTAAATTGTTGAATAACTTTTTAAATAATTAAGAGTCTTATTTGCACACGTATATATATATATATAATTGTTATACTCTTCTTCCATTTTTAACTAACTATACCTTTTTTACTTTTATTTATCTTGTAATTATTTTGTTCCTGAAAAGCCCCTAATGGGGAGGCGACATTAAATATTCATTCATTCATTCAATTCTTGTGGTGCACCAACCTCGTACCCAGGCCATTGGCTGGTCTATTCTATAATGCGATTGGCTTGTCATAAAACTCAATTAATTCAGCCGAGTATAATTTATTCATCTAAATCTGAATGCTGTCAAATTTTACAGCAAATTAGAAGTGATAACTTTCGCTAAATTGGATATATGCTTCTTCATACCTTTGTAAGAGATAACCATGGATGTATGGTGAATTATTAAGCTTGTAATTAGCTGCTTTTATGGCGACGAATGCTGACATGAACAACTCTGAAGAGCATTGAATATTTCTCAATTATTCAGGTCAACAAAGTAGACAAAGGCAATGGATCTAAACACCCAGAAATTCTGGGTGTCATGTGACCAGCCGATCCAGGTCCATTTTCGCCGACCTTCCACCGTGGAGGCAAAATGCCCTGGGAACGAGGTTGGTGATGCACACATATTCTCAAACTCAATAATTCATAAAACAAACAAAAAAGAAAATCAACGGCGTGAAGGGTTTGAAATCGGAGGAACAGCTTACATAAATCATTTGGCCAAATTTGATATTGATTTTCTCTCAAAATAGAGGTTCGTTTGAGAAAACACTCGTAAAGAGTTCTTCCTTCGATTTCAAAACACCTCGAAGGTTGTTAAATAAAAATCGGAGGAGGAAGAACACTAGGCGACCGGGGCCGAGGAGAAAATGGTTGGGTAACTGAAAATTCTAATACCTAAATGGTTGTGAAAAAATAAATCACTTCTCTGCTGGTTGGGTAGAACAATTTACATGACTATATTTACATAAAAAATTAATAGTTCATCATTTAAAATTGGAATCTCATCATCAGGTCTCCTTAGTCATCATTGTACATTAGCTTATGTTATTGTATTCCTTTCCTTGTTTTCCTTGGATTCCTGCTCTGTGTAGGGAGATAATAATCTGAAAGATACAGTATAGGACCTGACTGTATATCCATTTGGGTTTGTGATTAAAACTTGTATCGACCTCGATATCGATGAAATGCTGGGAATTGAGCTTTATCTAACTTTTTTCTTCTTGGGTTTGGTAAAAGATTTTCTTTATCCATAAATGGAATTGGTACGGTTAAATTTCGGATCTTAATATGGTTGGGTAAAATTTTGTTTCAGCACCAAATCTATTTCTCTGCGGCCCCCACCCAGACCATAAATAATGACCGCAGTCCCTAAAGATGCGTTTACACACTGCGATTAATCAGCCCGGTTTATGGTTTAAATGCATGTTAAGGACGAGAAACTATCAGCGGAATGATTTGTGGGCTCATTTCTCCTTACTTACCATGCATCTAAAGCATAAATCGACCCGATTAATCGCAGTGTGTAAACGTACCTTAATACTCGTGGTTAAACGTACCTTAATACTCGTGTTACATAAATTATAAAATACACTATTTGTTTTCTAGGTATCTTCCATTAAACGTCACCCCAGCATATTTGAAACTAAAGACAGACGTGGCGTTCTCTTTGCTGGATGAAATTAATGAAATAGACATGGACGAAAATAAAATGAAATCAAGAGAAGTGAAAGCCGTTCAGCAGGTACGTTTAGTGGGATGGGCAAAAACTAATGAGTTTTCACATTAGCCTGGTTAAGGCTGAAATTGTGGAATATCGAACCGACGCGACAGCTCTTGATGCCCACCATTGAACTACACGAAGCCAAGGACGTAGCCAGGATTTGGAAAGGGGGGAGCGAGCGCCAAAGGCGCGAGAAGCCTCGAGGAGGGTCCGGGACATGCCCCCGAAAAATTTTAAAATCTTTGTGAGATCTTGGCGAAGTGTTAATTGACGTACGCGCGCATGCACCAACAGCGGTAGTGCTCTTAACACTAGCACAATCGCAGGCTCGTAGCTTTGTCTAATAACTGCTTCTGGCGATAAACCACACCATTTAATTTTCGTCAACTGCAATAGCCTTGCCGATAACTTCCGCAGTTAGCCTTGGCTCTTCTATTTCGAATGACCTTTTCCTTGCAACTTTGTGTATACTCTTCCATCGTTTTTGGAATGCTTCGGTTGCTTTCTTCTGATTCCAGGCTTATAAAACGTCAATAGACGAATTATTATCGAATGCTTTTATTTTTTATTTTATTTCGAGTGTTTAAAACAAAATTTCATCATAGCAGATCATGCAAAGGTTGGAAGCGACCGCTCCCACCGCTGCACGGAGCTAATTCCTAATCGGTATACAATTAATAAAGATTAGTGCATATAAAGTAATATAATAATAATAAAGACGTATTAGGAGCATTATACAATAGTCTCAATGCTCTTACAACAATATATTCTTAGTGTTACTTATAAAAACTAATTACAGTTTCATTATAAGATAAAGCCAACTAGATATATTACCACTATGAACAAAAAACTATTAATTTTCAAAAAGAAAAGTCTTAAGTGCTGACTTTTTATTTAACATATCAATGCTTCCAATTTCCTGTGGTAATGAATTCCGCAGTTTTGGTGCGGCGTATGGTTTTATAATCACGAGTTGTTTTTGTAATCATACAAAGCATTTTTCATTTTTCTTTAACGGTAATGTTTTGACCATTTTCATAAATACTGAAGGACAAGTACCAAAAGACTTTTAGCGACAGGAAAATTAGCACGCTCTACGTTGTTTACTGTTTATTACATGCATCACAATTCTGAAGTTTTCTTAAAGGATATTGGCAACAAAAAATAACCTAATGTGACCTAAATAACGGGAATATCGTAGCTTGATGTTGTAAAAATGCTCGTAAAGCGCATTAGGTGAATTAGGGTTTTCTGTCACATGACCTGTGACGTCATGTGCTTGAGTAAAGCGGTCAGTGTTGGCGGAAATGCAAAGGAATTAAGCTTCTCAACGCTTATATTTTAGTAATCTCTATTACAACATAAACTTCGAAATCGTACATAGCCCCATGATAGTTAGCACAAAAATACGAAATACAACACTTCCCAGCACATGACGTGTAATAGCATATATGGCTTACCAGAAACTGAATTGAGCAAGTTACAGCGAATTCAAAATACAACTGCTAGACTTGTTGCAGGGGTTAAAAAAATCGGAGCGTATCTCCCCTGTGCTTCGTAATCTTCACTGGTTGCCGGTGAGATCAATGATTGTTTTTAATATACTAATAATTACTTTCAAGGCTTTGCGTGGCTAGGCGCCTGTTTATATTACTGATTTGCTAACTAAATATAAACCTACTCGTGCTTTGCGATCATCTGACCGAAATCTGCTACTTGAGCCAAAATCTAAAACGGTGACTCATGGAGACAGAACATTCTCGGTTGCAGCACCAAAACTGTAGAATTCATTACCACAGGAAATTAGAAGCTTTGATATGTTAAGTAGTTTTAAGTCAGCACTTAAGACTTTTATTTTTTTAAATTAATATTTTTTTGTTCATAGTGGTAATATATGTAATAGGCTTTATCTTATAATGAAACTGTGATTAGTTTTATAAGTAACTTTAACAATATATTGTTGTAAGAGCATTGACACTATTGTATAATGCTCCTAATACGTCTTTATTATTATTATTATTATTATGACGTCACGGTCATATTCAATATGGCGGCGTTTTTACATTGGTTTGCCCAACTTTTGAAATGTGTTGCGAGCATTTTCATAGCTCCAAACTACTATATTTTGACTAATTAAGTCATATACTTGGATATAAAAAGTAGTTATTTTTATGACAATGTCCTTCAACTGAAAACGTGCCAAGAACATATTCACTGGGGTAACGTTATAATTCATTTAAATCTTTACTGTTTGGCTCAGTGAAAATCGGACTGATGAAGTCGTAAAGCAAAAATTGTGTAGCAAAAAAGTTGTTTAATAAAACCGCTGTTCAATACGTTTGGTGAGCTCACTTGCTCACAGCCACGCCCACCACAATATTTTCGTGGCCACACCCACCAAAAGTTTGGACGTGCGGTTTTGAAATCCTCGGTAAAAGCCTGCGCGCAAGATGGCCTTTTCAACCTGATTTATGATAACTATGCTAATTTATATTGACATAATGTGTCTTGTTCAGGAAATTTAAAAGCATTGGTAACAGCCGGTTTGTTGGTGGTTTAATTTTGGATGTTTTTCACTCGGACAAGAAAGAGTTAAAAGGATAATAAAGAAGAGAGATGAAACGATATAATTTTGCTTACATCTTTTTCATTTCTTTACAACTAAACATCTACGCCTAACTCACCAAACGTTTTCGCGCGCTTATTCGTCAGCCTTTCCTGATTGGTTCTTAAGTTATTCTCTTGGTTTTCATTGGTTATATTTTTACATGTGAAGAAGACTGTAAAATCAGGGTGTTAAAAAAAATTATGCTGAGCCTGAATTTTCTGATCTAAATGTACTGTACAGTATTGTGTAACCTGCAACCAGATTTTGATATTGTCCTTATTTGGGACTTTGCTATAATACAATTAAAAATGTTTTTTTTAGTTAAAGGGGAACGGTAGTCAAAAATAAATTACTTTCAAATAAAAGGCATTTAAGTATAATGTTTAGAAATGTTAATAGTTTACGGTATCTGCTATGCTCGAGAAATCACGTTTTCATTCTTGTATGTTATGCTACTGGACGCCGCCATTTTAGAGTTTGTTCGAGGGCTCAAAAAGTTGATGACTTTCAATATTGACGTCATTGAGTGCTTGGCTATTGTTCCTGTAGTTAATTTTCGCGCCAGAATTGTTAATAACCAATTATTGGATGAGGCTGAGCATGATATCAATAATTATCCAGACCGAGGTCAATGTTATCTGCCGAAGTCTGAGGGGAATAAGCCACGCAAAGACAACTACGTCACCCACAAACAATTTGATATTTTGTAGGTGGCAAGACATCAAGAATTGTCTGTAGGTTTTTTAGCCAATCACAATCGAGATTGTATGAGTATTGTATAAGTAAGAGATAAAGCCCGAGAAGGAGAGCTTGCGCGTCCTCGGGCTTTATATAGCATAAATCCCGACGTTCGGAGGTTTTCCAACAAAATTTTGTCCATTTTATCCACCTTGGACAAAGATTTCCCTTAGTTTTTCCTTTATTTCTTATCTAATTAGTATTCATGGTCTTTATGCTGATAAAGCCCGCGGTACATCAAAGAAAACCGACTCAATCGTGTAATAATAAGAGATAAAGCCCGAGAACGAGGGATTTATGCTATAAAAAACTTTATATAGCATAAAGCCCGACGTTCGAGGGCTTTATCTGACTTATTTCACGAGTGAGGAGGTTTTCCAACAAAATTTTGTCCATTTTTTCCACCTTGGACAAAGATTTTCCTAGTTTTGTCTTCATTTCTTATCTAATTAGTATTCATGGTCTTTATGCTGATAAAGCCCGCGGTACATCAAAGAAAACCGACTCAATCGTGAAATAATCAGATTTAAATCCCTGCAAGTGAAACAAGTCGACCACTCGCGACATCGTCGCTCGTTCTGGCGACACATTTTTCATGAATTATCGAGTCTTTTACTGTATCTGAATTTTCCTTTAGGTAAAACTATTTTTGAGGACGGTCTTTGGAAGTCCTTATGATCAGAACTTCTACGATGGCGACTGGCTTATGGGACCGAACCATTTTTGTTGGCAGCCCATATGCAGCATAGGCAGCGGTATCTATAGATACGCATATTATGTGAAGCCAGAGAGTGCAGAAGAACTGGTAGAGATCCTAAGAAGATTAAGACTCGTTGGTGAAACAGTTAAACAGTACATGTAAGATACGTGTTTATATGAAAGTATTGTGCGCAGTGTAGAAATACAAATCGAATATATATATATATATATATATATATATATATATATATATATATATATATATATATATATATATATATATATATATATATTGTCAAATACATATATGGAAATATATGTATTTGACAATATTAAATCCTCTCTAATATTAATTAATATATATATAATATATATATATATAATATATATATATATATATATATATATATATATATATATATATATATATATAAAATATTTCATATTTCAAGAGATATATATATATATATATATATATATATATATATATATATATATATATATATATATATATATATATATATATATATATATATATATATATATATATATATATATATATATATATATATATATATATATATAGATATATATATATATATATATATATATATATATATATATATATATATATATATATATATATATATATATATATATATATATATATATATATATATATATATATGAGATGAAATGAAATGTTCTCGAGTGAATGAGCCCAAACCGCGTAAGCAGAAAACTGCTTGCCGTGGCTGGGTTTTGAACTCGTGGCCTTTGATTTACTATAGTTCAACGCTCTAACCATCTGAGCTACACGGTCAAGGCGATGGAGGTCTGGGATTTATGATTTATATACTGAATTTCGTAAACATACTCGTTTATTACCGAGTGACAATATAACAACATCATATATATATATATATATATATATATATATATATATATATATATATATATATATATATATATATATATATATATATATATATATATATATATATATATATATATATATATATATATATATATATATATATATATATATATATATATATATATATATATATATATATATATATATATATATATATATATATATATATATATATATATATATATATATATATATAACAAACAAAGTGAAAACACTGATTACTTCAATAAACTTCAATGAAGTAATCAGTGTTTTCACTTTGTTTGTTATTTCGCTCTGCGTTTACGCATTGAGCACTCTATCCTATGCATATGACTTTGAACCTGATAATTTTTATATATATATATATATATATATATATATATATATATATATATATATATATATATATATATATATATATATATATATATATATATATATATATATATATATATATATATATATATATATATATATATATATATATATATATATATATATACATACATCAGTGTAGCTTGGAAAAATCTGGATGAGTCTGGCTGGACTATTATACACTTGCGATCGTCATTGACAACCGCTTGTGGGATAGCACCGGCGATCAGAACATCCAGATAGCGTGAAGTGCGCATAGGGCCAGAGCGCTCAAACTGCCACGATGGTAGCGAGCGTTGCATATATATATATATATATATTGTAGATATATATATTGTAGATATGTAGATATTGTACTATATCTATCTATCTATCTCTATCTATCTATCTATATCTATCTATCTATCTATATATATATATATATATACATACACATACATATATACATATATACATATATACATATATATATATATATATATATATATATATATATATATATATATATATATATATATATATATATATATATATATATATGAGTTGAAGTTTGTTCTCACGAGTGAAAGTAAACCATACCGAGTGAGCGAAAAATTGCTCAACCACGGCTGGGAATCGAACCCGCAACCTCCGTGTAGAGCGCCGTTCTAGTAACAACGATTTGTTATCCAACAAATCACGGGCGAGGGGAGGGTTTATTGCGTATACGTATTTCTAGTTCAAAAGGAAGTAGCCTTCATCCGTGAGTGGAACATTGAAAATCAGGTAAGCCATAGGTAAGCTTTATTTGGGGACTCATGCAAAGCGGTTTAGGGGGGGGGGGGGGCTTCAGCCCTTTAATGTTTTTTCCAATTGTATTAGTACGATTATAGAGGCTAAGAGAGAAGCTACTTAAGGTAATCTACCTAAGGGCTTCATCTACACAAGATTTTACAAACGGGTGTAGCCTGAAATGCCTGAAGTGTTAGCCAAGCCCTAAACCCTTGCCACGCGAGTGTTATAAGTAATAGCATAAAAAGAGGTGCATTGGCTATTAAACGTCACGCTCGAGACGATGAGGGTCATTTAGGAATTTTACTAAATTACCCGAATTGAGCGGGACGTTTAATGTTAATGCACCTCTTTTTATGCTATTCCTTTGTACTATAATGTTTGCGGATATTTCTTTTGTTCTTTCGTAATCGTACCTCCGTTGGCGTCAAACCGGGTATGATTAGTTCTAATCAGACCTGGTTTGCCGTCAACGGAGGTAAGATTAGCAAAAATAGATATAATGAGGTTAATGAATTAGTTGTTAATGGCCCTGTGAGAACAAAAGAAATACCCGCAAACATTATATTATATTGGTTCCCAGACCCTTCTGTCAGTACTAGTCGCAAAAGGTGGCGTCACATGGTAAGAGGTAGCAGGTAAGCTTGGATTCATGTGAACTATATGCTTTCTGTAGAAATAGATGAAAAAGTTTGCTCAAATTGCTGCAAATTGTCTTTCCGAGCTTCTAGATTTCAAAATTTTCCTGGGGAGGACCCCCCACCTCCCGAAAAATGCGGTTACTGATTACCCGCTTGTCGACTTCAGTCCCCCCGGCCCTCAACAAGTATTGGAGACCATGACATGATCGGCTGCATACGAAAGGTAAACCTTGTCAAGTTCAAACCGAGGTTAATCACTTGTCGTGATTATAAACATTACAATCCAGATGAAATAAATAATGAACTGGTGGGCGGTCTATTCCAGTTGACCATGTTTGCATGGCTTCTGAATGAAATCTGTCCTTATTGATAGTTTTAAGCACCACGCAGCTATGATATTCAAGAAAGTTCGAGGTAAACCCGTGTGCATGGCTAAATAATTATTGGAAATTGAGGATAACGATAGCAGATTCTGAAAACTTTAAAAATTTACCAAAAGTATTTACGAATTATTTTGTTGCTAATAATTAAATTCATCACCCTATAAACACAAGAAATGCAACACAACTTCATTACTATCAAAACTGAATATGCTAGAAAGTCATTCTTTTTTATAGGAGCAAAACTTTACAACGATCTGCCAATTGATACGTAAAACACTGAAAAGTATGAGGTTTTTGAAAAACCTTTAGATTTTTAACCATATTTTGTTTTACTTATTAATTTTTTTTATAATTTTTTAAATTAAAGTTTTAACTCAATTTTATATTGCACTTCATCGTATTAGGTTTATCATGTTAGTTCATCCGCTGAAGTGTTCATCCTCTATAATAATTATATTAATTAAAATTTTAGTATTGTCCTTATTTTGGACTTGCTAGAATACCAAGTTTAGTTTAGTTTAATGAATTTGTCACAATATATTTACAAGTTACTATTAATACAAAAAGTACATACAAATACAACGAATAAGACAGGTGTGACAGGAGAAAGGAACAGGACTTGCGCCCAATTGACCCCTGACCCTTAATGGTGGATAAAATTCGATTTTGGACTTATTGGACATAGCCAGGGGGGCTATAGGCAGGTAGTTTGATAGAGTAAATGTTGTGGAGATTAGACTTAAATAGAGCGAGAGAATTGTAGTATTTGAGACTAGATGGGAGAGTGTTCCGCAGTTCAGCTGACCTGATAAAAAACGATTTCCGGAAGTAGTCCTGTTAATGTTTTATAATTAAATTAAAGTTATTAGGATCATAATTTCGAGATTTGTATTTTGTTTCAAAAGTGCTTAAATAATTGTTAACGTCGGTAGAGATGAGATCCTTTCTAGATTTGAAGATTAATGTCAAGTCGGAGATTTCTCTACGAAACTCTAGTGGGATGAGGTTTGTTTTGGTCAATCTTTTGGCGTATGACAATTCCGGTGGATAGCTCAGAATAAATTTGGTTGCCCGCCGCTGGACATTTTCAATTAGCGAGCGATGTTTACTGGTGTAAGGTGACCACAAGTTACTGCCATACTCGAGCTTGGGCCTTACAAGGCGCAGTATAACAATTTTCTTGTTCTTGAATCCGCGTTGTCCCTGCATAGTCTTTTAATAAGACCGAGTGTCTTGTTGGCCTTAGCGACAATGATTTCGATGTGTCTTTTCTTTTCCTTTTTTTTTTTTAAAAAATATTTTACGAGGGAGCCACACTCATCAAATAGATGATTTTCAGGTGTGCCCTGAATTCAATGGGTATATTGAATTCAATGTAGTATATTGAATTCAAATCTATTAATTTCAAATATTGAATTCAATGTGGTATATTGAATTCAAATCGCTGAATTTGCCCACAATGTCTTTCAACAAGCCAAGATAGGTCACTAGACACGGTGGTACCAAGGTCAGAAATATACGGAACGCGCTCCAGCGGCTGACCATCTAATGCACTGTGCGACGTTTCGTTAGTTGGCGTTTTTTCCCTTGAGATGTGCAATAACTTACATTTGGAAATGTTGAATTCCATTGCCCAGTCCACACTCCATTTGTGTAGGCAGTCAAGGTCGCTTTGGAGAAGGTAGCTCGAACTAGCGAGGTCAATAGGTCTATACAGTTTGGAATCGTCGGCAAAAAGGGCGATCGTTGATTCAGACTGAATGTAATCAGGGGCGTCGTTGGCATACACAAGGAACATGAATGGGCCTTGAATTGAGCCCTGTGGCACACCAGAGGTAACCGGAAGCCAGTTGGAAAAGGCACCTTCCAGGACAACTCTCTGATGTCTGTCAGTAAGGTAGTTGCGAAACCACGACAGGAGAGTACCAGTGATACCATAACTCTTGAGTTTGAGCAATAGCAAATTGTGTGAGATCTTGTCAAAAGCTTTCGACAGATCAAGGTAGATGGCATCAACTTCTTTACCACTTGCTACAGAATCCAAGATGCCATGGTACACCTCCAACAGTTGTGTTGTTGTTGATTTTCCCTTGAGAAAACCATGTTGACGATGGTGGTGGTGATGACAGTGATCAAACACGCAACGTTCCAGCACCTTAGACAGCACACTAAGCAGAGAGATAGGTCTGTAATTGGACGGGATTGTTGGATCTTCCTTTTTAAAAACAGGAGCAATGTTGGCAAGCTTCCACTTAGCAGGCACCACACCTAGGGAAAGGGACATGTTGAACAGTCGGCACAGCGAAGGGGCAATTTCACCTGCGACCTTTATGAAGAGTCTGCTCGGGATTCCATCAGGCTCACAAGCCTTTTTTGGGTCCAACTTGCGAAGTACTTCCGCAACTTCAATATCTGTCAGCTCGATGTCGGAGAGTTGAGTGTTTGAAGGTGGAGGAGTAGGTAGGTGGTTCCACCTCATGAGGGCTAAAGACGGAGTGAAAAAACGTGTTTAAAAAGGTTGGCTTTGCGGCGACTGTCAGTTATGAAGGATTGGCCATGTCGAATAAAATTGGGATTTTGGCGAATTTTTGTCGACGATTTTAGAAGTGACCAGAAGCGTTTCGGGTTTTCGAACATGCAGTCCCTCAGCTTATTCGTGTAATCTTTCTTTTTCTTGGCAATGAGTTGTTTCGTTTTGAGCCGGAGAGCTTTGTATTTCAAGTTCTAGAAAACAAATTAAGTTCTCCAAGTTCTAAAAAACAAAGCTGTAAAACGTATCCTTGATGTTCCTCCGTTCTCCTCCGCAACTGAGGCTCTTAAACCAATGGACACCATTGAAAATCAGACGAAAGAAACATCAACTTATTTTTATTTTTAAATGTATTAACCAGAAACAGCAATATTCATCACTACAATACAAGGTCCAGCAATAATTTACACCTGCCTAAAGCCAAGACAAACTGCGGAAAACAAAAACTAATCTAGCAAGCCTCAATGAATTTCAATAACCTGGACATCAAAACCAGGGGTCGCGCGAGGAATTCCCCGACGCAGGGGCTAACGTCCCCGACAGGGGGACTAACAAGCAGTGATGATTTCTCTAAGGGGGGTCGGGGGCATGCTTCCCCGGGGAATTTTTTATTTTCTAAGCCTCTGAAACGCTATTTCCTGCATTTTGGCGGCAGTTTTAACAAAACAAAACAAAAAAAAGTTAAAATCATGATTTTATAGTCAGTATTTCCTTACTGTATACGAAACTAACTCTAACAATAATATTCACGCAAAAACTAGATGACAGTGAGCGCGCTAAACAACACAGAGGTGATAGATTTGTGCCAGGGATGAAAGTTGATTACCTTTGACGTTGTTTAGCGAAACGTTTGTTAACTCTTTCCTTACGGGTGAAAAACATCAAAAATTGAACGACCACGTTGTTCTATTGATATCTCTTGAAATAACCATAACTGTTGCGAAAGCTATACATTTTCTGGAAGCCCAATAAACCGGCTTTTACTTGTTCTTTTAAATTTCCCGAACAAAACACATTATGTTAATATAAATTAGCATTAATTATCATAAATCAGGTTGAAAAATTTACATTTTTCCAGAAAAGGCCATCTTGCACGCCCGCGTAGCATCTTGAAAACTCAAAATGCCACCAATCGCAGAGTTGTTTATGAAATCAAATCAAACTTGGCGTGTGCGTGGATTTCATGTTCCTGGCGCTTGTCGAATTTCAATTTTTAATCTTGCGTTACCGTGTGCCGTGTTTTTCGATTGACGACTTTGCGGGTCTTCAGTGACCCATTTTAACTGCGCCCGTAGGGAAAGAGTTAATGCGTAAAACTACTTTTACGATTATAAGAAAACAAAAGATGAACTTTTTTCCCTTCTTTTTTATTTTTTTCTTCCAGCTCGTTCCCCGACGAATTGTTAATTTTTCCCCGACAGGGGGCTAAGGTTCCACGACAGGGGGGCTGTAGCCCCCCTGCCCCCCTCTGGCACCAGCCCTGATCAAAACAAGAAACACTGACTCTCTACATAAATTCAAAACGTTAATCAAAACTAACAGTATAACCCTTCTATATAAAAAGTAATATTTGGCATTTCACTCGACTAAACTGCATGTTCTAAGGATTTGTGGTGAAGGAAAATTTCGAGTGTTGGAATATATACAAATGTATAAGTTATAAGAATATATATAAATGTATAACATGCAGAAATATTATTTGTAATATACCCAATTCTTCTCCCTGTATTACCACCATTATATATACAGAACTCGTTACTATAGGCACTCGGCAACGGCCTCCGTAGCTCAGTTGCCAGAGCACTGCATGCTATAGCATCGCAAGCCTTGCGCAAGGTCGCGGGTTCAATTACAGCCGGAAGGCCTTGCAGATGTAGCATTTTTCGCAACTTTTTTTCGCATGTTGCATGTTTCCCGGTTCGGTCGTAAAATGTATATATTCTAACCTTCTATATGTATTGGCCTTTTCCTAAGGGAGAGGGGGGCTAAGTACAGGTTTAATTGGCGCGCGGGTGATATCGTTTGGTAGCGCTGGATAAATGCCATGCATAAAAACACAAACACAATACGAATGTCCTCCAAACGGTGCTACGCAGAGGGGTGCTACGAGTGAACTTGCGCGCCCGCTTTGTGCTGGTCTTCCGCTCTGCTGTATTGGGAGGCGAAATGTATTGTATTGTATATTATATGGTATTGTATTGTATTGTGTTGTGTTGTATTATATTGTATGTATCGCTATAAAACGTATACTAACCATGGTGATTAATCTTTTCGTTTTCGTTCTGAAAACTAAACTGCTTATTTATAAACACATTTACCAAAATCTAATAATGGCGTATCGGTAATGTTGGAGCAAAGGATAAGAAAGAGAAATGAGTTCTTAGAAGAACTGTTTAAATAAATTAGGCTTAAAATAAAAGAGCACGATGCATTTCGGGAATATTTCTGATGATTTTGCAAAGAAACTCAAAAACATTACGGAAGGAACTTTTTTGCCCAGTACAATAAAGGCTGCAGTTCTTCTCAAAGGTCTATTTTATCGCCGACTACAAAGGAATCTCTCGCTACTCATTCTTCATGCTGCGTTATTTACGAATATAAATGTAAGTGTGATGCTCGCTATGTAGGTAGAACTACCCAAAGGTTGGTAGAATTATAAACAGCTGAGCATGTGCCTTCAGTCATTCGAAATAAAACTACTTCCATTCGCCAACAACCAACACGGCAGTGTCGCAATAAATCAACAGTTAGTTGTGACTCAGCTATCCGAATCCTATTCAGACGATAAATTTAGAATTCTTAAAAAATGCCCGCTCATTGTTCCAACTAAAGGTGATGTTAAGTTCCTTAATCCAATACTATGCAAACAAAATGATTTTGTTTCGGGGTGACATCATCCTTTCCCTATAAATATGCGCTCTAAGTTTCAGTTTATCAGCAGACGTAGCACTTGATAAGTTGTCTGCCGAAATGCATCGTGTTCTTTTATTTTAAGCCTATTTATTTCTCAATATCGAAATAACATGATAAACGTCATGCTACCAAAGGTGAAAACTGAGTGCGGCAGAAAATCATTTGTGTTTCAAGGAGCAAAACTTTTTAACTTGTTACCAACTGATCTAAAAGAAGAAGTATCTGTTACAAAGTTTACATTTAAAATACAGGATATTTTCGACTCTTGACTGTAGATTTTACTTATAATTCTTATAATTCTAAGACTTTCTCAAAAGACTTTTAAACTTTTTAATGTAGTGACTTTTTAGTGTAGTGTTTTTAATGTGCCGTTTTTATAAGGTTTTTTATATTATTTTTTGTAATTTAATATTTGACACAGGTCCTCCATTGATAACAGTATATATATACTGAAGGACTGGAGTATACCTGTTAAAGTGCATATAACGTCTGTGGGAATTTAACATATATGTAATCTATCGATTCTCCTGAGAAAAATTGTAATATATATTGTCAGCTGAAAATTTCATCTTCATAGACTTTTTTGCTGTTAAAGTTGACGGAAATGACGTCATAGCGGGAATCTGTAAAGAGGTTTTCATATAGACAGATGCCCGCTATGACATCATTTCCGTCAACTTTAACAGCAAAAAAGTCTATGAAGATGAAATTTTCAGCTGACAAGATATATTACAATTTATCTCAGGAGAATCCATAGATTACAAATATGTTAAATCCCCACAGACGTTATATGCACTTTAAAATATTGTTAATAATAATAATAATAATAATAATAATAATAATAATAATGGAAACTTTATTAAACTTAAATTTAGATTTTACATATACAATTGTAAATTTCGCTTTTTAAGGTAATTTACAATCGGCTACTTGAATCGATAATATCAATACATATAACTATAAAAACACATAACAGTATACAGCACAACATTAAAATGTAAGTAAGTCGGGATTTGTCCATTTCTTGTTACGGCAGCAGAATATATAATATGTTGTTCTGATTGCAATCGTCGTCATTCTTTTTACGCAATATTTTTGGTGAAGTTTGTCAAAACCAAGATCGTTGAGCATTTTTATGAATGTAGAGCATTCTTTCGCAAAGACACCAAGAGAGCTCATTGATAAATTAACAAATTTAACAGATCTAAATGATTTACTTTGCTCCCTAATTAATTCTAAATATTTATCTTTTTTACGTTCAACATTTTTTTGGAGATTTGATTCGAAACCAGCAGTTAGTTCAACAATATAAAGACATTCATTTGTAGTCGTCAAAAGTAGATCTGGACGGTATGTGTCGCCGGTTATTATTGATGGACTTTTGTACCCAGGAAGATCAACATAGAGATTTGAACCGTTGACCGTCAGTAAGTTCGTCGCAAGAAAGTTTAAGATAGAGTCGTGTCTCTATGTAAATCTTTCCAGATATGATTGACAACCTGCTACAACGTGTAAAAGAGTTTCTGGGGCTAGACAAAGGGAACAATCTGAAGTTGGTGATATACCCCATCTTGCAAGGTTTTGGCGTGTGGGAAGCGAGTTATTCAAATAGCGTATAGTGAAGTTAAAAATGTTTTTCGGTAGATTAGATTGAGACGCACACCATAACTTCGTAAGCTGCGAGAGGGAGAACTTTGTGATATTAGAGAAGAAAGAGCCTTGACAGGTTAAATTATTTTGAAGTCTATTCTCTTGTTCAGAACGAAAGTCCTTAAGAACTTGCTTGGTTGAGTTATAGACGTCATACTGGATATTTGTGCTATTACTAGTCGACTTATAGAGTTCATTGATCGCTTGGTTTGGAGATGTTTTAATAATAATAATAATAATAATAAACAGTTCTTCTAAGAACTCATTTCTCTTTCTCATCCTTTGCTCCAACATTACGCCATTATTAGCTTTTGGTAAATGTGTTTATAAATAAGCAGTTTAGTTTTCAGAACGTTCTGAACTTATTACCAATCACCATGGTTAGTACGTTTTATGAAGCGATATTTAAATTTGTCACCACAACAAAGTCACTATTTTATTATATATTGTATATATGTATGGTATTAATTGCACGGATTATATTTTGTTTGGTGATGTGGGTATCCCGAATGATTATTATTATTATTATTATAATTATTATTATTATTATTATTATATTGAAATGCGCTGCATCAAGACGTCGTCGATTATTTCCACAAACACGTTAAAGTGGTACTACGAGATCAAATTTTTACCTATCGATATTTTTACGTATTTATAAAGCAGAGCTTGTAAATATTACTCGGTCGAAACCGTTTTGCGATCCGACGATGGCAAGTATTATTTTTCTGACTCCGAATCTGGAGTTGTTATGTCCGCCATTAATCGTTCATGTTCCTGACCAGCGTAACGAAGTGACGTCAGATTCTCAACGCGAAGACTCCACGTGGCTAATTCTTCAAGTGAATCAAGGTCGTTTTTAAATTCTTCGTCTGAAAGGTTGAACATTTCATCTACTTCTCGAACAAAACAAGAAAACAAGTAACCTCGACTGAAATTCAGGCGTAGCATTGAGAATATGACGTAGTTTTTTTTTACATCGATGATCACTTTCGACCCTGAAATACTATTCTATACTAAAGAAAATCTAAAAGACGGGGATGAATTTTCATCGTAGTGGCACTTTAACGAAAAGAACTGTGACATACAATTTACTAAAGAAATCGAGGAGAATAAACTTGACAATTAAAATATCAAACTAAGGACAAGTGTTTACAGAAAACCAACACACACTGATAGACTGCTAGATGAATCATTCTACAACCGATAGTACGCAAAGCAACAACTATCAAGATATTGACAAGACTAGGGGTGCACTAGTTCCGGCCGGATTTGGCCAGAACGGGAACTTATTCGGCAAAATATGGTCAGCGGTTGATCTGTAGTGCTCAGTCTTTCTAAGACTATGCACGGCGTCAACGCGTTTAAAAACAGATCAACTAATTGGAAACAAAGGACTTTCTTGAGAATATTCAGTATTCACATTTGATCAGACAAAAATGTTCATGATACCAGTATGAAAATCAAAAAAATAAAACATTATAAGACTAGTTTTCTATGTAATGGCAATATGAAGGACAATTTTAATAATTTTCTGTCAGGTATTATTTAATGAGGGGTTATTTTCACTTTTTTCCACAAGGAGAATGTCAGACTAAGCTACATAATCTGCCTACTGGTTGAAAGAGAAAGTACTACTCTGATTTCCGGTTCCGGTCGGTTAGTTCAGGCCGGAACTTATTTCAGTTCCAGCCAGTTCCGGTTCCGGCCTGAACTTTTATATTTGATTCCGGTGCATTCCTAGACAAGAGGAGCACAACTTATTTGCGATCACCGAAACATTAGCGGGTTCTTATTAGCAAGGTTCTTATTATGTCTTATCGAGTATACTAGTTGGCCGGGAACCTTCGATACAGGAGACAAAGCCAGCAAAGTCCTAACGCCCAAAAAAAACCAAGTCCGATTGAAAAGAACATCATGGATGTCCTTGTAAAAATAAAACCAGCAACAAGCCGACCAGAGATGAAAGCAACATGAATAACAGCAACCGATAGGCATTGATAAAAGCTACCTTGATTCGGGTTCGTCACTTTCGACAAGAGAGAACAGATAATTGGATAGGCACAGTACAAAATTCCAATACAGACGTAGACTAATAGCATGTAGCTGAGTTCCATGGGACCACTCCTCCAAAACAACGCGAAGATGAACAACGAGAGAATCGGAAGGATCTGTAAAGAAATTGTGCACAAGAGCAAGTTTCGCTCTTCGAAATATCCAGCAACGATGTAAAGTGCGAGGTAGACAATCAAAAGACTCAATGTTCCGTTCGCAAAAAGTAATTTGACGTGAAGTTGGTCGAGGTGGAAGATCTCCATGGCCAGTAGCGGCGCGTAGAATGTCGCGACACAGGAGAGAAACCATGTGAGGAATATCAAGTATAAAAGACACAAAATTTTACTGTACTCATTTTCAACCAAAGGAGAATCAGTATAAGAAGTATTCCTTGTTTCTAGTATACCGTCGTTGTCGTCAGTGGTGTCGATAAAGGACCTGTGATGTCGCAAATCGTCATTGGCACCGAAATTTCTTGGTAAAAAGAGCGTCATTATAACGAACACAAATGAAACAAATGTCATCACAAATACAGGAGAATTTCCAGCGTTGAGTTGCCAGCCGAAAATATTGGCTTCAAATGTGAAAATGGCACTCGCTATCGGACCAAAACTACAGCCGAGAGAGAATATTCCTTCTATTATCAGAAAGGCCTGTGCGCGTTCGTTATCCGCCGTATTCCGTACTATTTCTCCAGCTATTACTCCTTCGGCTCCCAAAGCAATTCCATTGAACATGCGTCCCACAAGTGGGTAATACTTGGAGACTGGGATCGAGTACACTGCATTTCCACAAACCGCGAACACATGAGAAACGACCAAAATAGTTTTTGGACAACGGAATTTATCAGACAGTGCACCAAACGGTAGGGAGAACAGTAAAGAACAAATGCTGGATATTGAAAACACTGCACCAAGGAAACTCTTTGTTCCACCCAGCGAACGAATGTAGTACCATGCCATTGGCAATACAACATACTCTTCAACACCAAACACAAAATACGTAAGAGCGATATAAATAAAAACCCAACTTCTGATAAACGTCGTATTTGTCATAGTTTTGCCGCTCTGGATTCCAAACTAGATAAATAGATAGAAATAACACGTAACGAATCATTAACAAACAATATTCCAACGTAGCTTGTAGGAATATCACTCGAGTGTTCTAGGTAATAACAGTGATGGCTGCAGAAAACATATAAATGAATTTGGTCGATAAATTAACTCTTTGCTGTCCGGTCCAGTAAAAAGGGGTCATAGAAGCCCCACGAAGTCGTCAATTGAAAAACACGGCACACGGTAACGCTAGATTAAAAATTGAAATTCAACAAGCGCCACGCACGTGAGATCCACTCACACGCCAAGTTTGATTTGATTTCATAAACAACTCTGCGATTGGTGGCATTTTGAATTTTCAGGATGCTACGCGGGCGTCAACCTGATTTATGATAATTAATTTATATTAAAATGATGTGCCTTGTTCGGAAAATTCAAAAGCATTGGTAAGCCGGTTTATTGGGCTTTCAGAAAAGGTATAGGTTTCGATAGAACAAAGAGGTGGTTCAATTTTGGAAGTTTTTCAGCCGGACAGGATCTTGTTGAATCGCTGAAACAAGCAAATTCAGGCTAGCCTGTACACGGTAGGCAACGGGTATGTAGTACACGTATTCCTTATAAGGAAGCGCAAATACAGAAGTAGGTTTAAAGATAGAAAACGAATATTCTTCCCTAATACTAACCCTAACTAACTTTAATACTAACGCCGTAATTATATACTATATTATAACATAAACCTTAAATCATTCCTGGTCGCCCCAGTCAAAATGGATTGTACAAGACTGATGAAGTCGTGAATTGAAAAACACGGCACTGGTAATTCAGGTAACAAATTGAAAATGGACAAGCGCCAGGCACATGAGATCCACTCACACGCCAAGTTTGATTTTATAAAATCTCTGCGATTCCAGTGGCATTTTGAATTTTCATGACGCTATTCTAGAAAAAAGCAAGGTTTTTAACCTAATTTATGATAATTAACTCTAATTATATTAACATGATGTGTCTTGTTCGGGAAATTTAAAAGCATTGGTAAAAGCCGGTTTATTGGGCTTTCAGGAAATGTATATAGCTTTCGCAATAGTTATGGTTATTCTTAGAAATATCGATAGAACAAAGAGGTGGTTCAATTTTGGATGTTTTTTAGTCGGACAGGAAAGAGTTAAAGCAATAACAGGTAAATTGAAAATAATCGAAGTAAAAGCGTCGAAGGAAAAGCAGTTTATTAAATGTTGAATTGAAAATAATCAATAGAAAAACAATTCAACAAAGTAAAAATTGTACTGCGATAGAGAACTCAAAGACATAGTTTTCTTCTTCAAGTTCCTACATGATGGCAAACTGACTTAAATGTCCACGAATTTGTTACGTTTGTTTCTCAAGGCCGTACCAGGCTGAGCCAAAACTTTGCCAACCTTAAAACTCCACTTTGTAAAACAAGAATTTTCAAAGCTGCATATTTTAACCGCGTAGTAAAATTATGGAACTTTGTCTGCAAATTAGCCAATCCAAGTAGTTTCACCAGTTCTATGTCATTTAAGAACTTTGTAAGACAGATACTATCTAGTGTAGTTGTTTCTACTTTTGATATAGATTGGCCGTGCACCTGGACACTGGTACGCGACTGCCCCTGTCATATAGCCTCTATGACATAGAACAAATTTTACATGTATATATATTAATCCAAGAGGGCGGCGCCTCGCATGGGACTTTTAGCCCCTTTCGCGTTTTCCCTTTTGGATCTCTTGTTGTTGTATTTTTCATGGCAAGAATTGTTATCCAATAAAAAATAAAAAATAAAATAGTCAGTAAGCAAAAAGAGCCCCTATCTTTTCCCCTATCTCTGCCCCCTACCCGCAACGCAAACTCAGCAACAAATTTTCTCACTGACAATACAGGGCCAATACACTTTACAAACCTTAAATACCCTGCATGCGACCCATAGTTTTTTTCTGTGAGTCTCCCACTTACCAATTCTCCAAATACCTAACAATTTTATTTCAACCACTACCAAAAAAATTATCAACGCTATCAAACGGTACAAATACCAAACGACTTTAAACTTGTCTTTTGATGTGAAATCACTGTTTACCATGAGTATTCCACTTCAACCGGCTATACAACGCACGGAGACTTTCATTGAAGAATCTACAGACGTATTTCCATTACCCACTGACGACATTATTGAATTACTTACGCTTTGTTTTACCTCCACTTATTTTCAATACAACGACACACACTACAAACAGTTACACGGGTGACGGGACAGCTATGGAATCTCTATAGTCTCAGCCGTATTTGCTGAGATTGTGTTACAAGCCATATAGGACGCCATACAAACAAGCATTACCTTTCTACTAGAAATATGTGTACCGCAATGATAAATGTTCGTAAATATAGATAAATCAAGAAGATGGCGTCGTGTGATTGGCACCATTAATTGAACTACATGCCAGAAGAGTAAGGAGTTATTCTTTATCTTCCAATATTCTCAGGAGTGTTGATTACTTGGAATTTTTCTATTTTTGATTACTTGGATTATTTATATGTTGTTTTAATGTTTTTAGTGGCTCCAGTCACTCAGACGGAAATAGAAAATAGTATAACATATGCCATAAATATTAACAATACTTTGAGATGCTGCACTCGGTTGACGTAATATTCATTATTTTGATTCAATCATAACTGGGATATGGGTGGAGAAACCTGTTTATTATACAGTCGGCAAGTTCACAGAGTATCCATACACTGTAGGGAGGGACATACATCAATAAAACCACATTTTTTAGTCTTTTGTTTACAAGTTCAAGCACCGTATTCATTTTGAATTAAAATTCGCGGGGAATATTATATTTCATGCAACGCGAAGATAGCCCGAGCATTTCCCGACGAACTTCGTGAATTGTTGGTATGACGTCACTCCCAGACAGCGCAAATAAAAAAAACAATAATAAATCGCAAAAGCCGTTTCGTCGTACGTAGATTTTGAACGTTATCTCGGCCAATATTTACTGGATTTCAATTCTGAAAATAGATTTGGAATTACCGAGTGTAAATACATAACACATGTGTCTATTATATTACGAGAATGTGTATACCCTTCGTCAAAACGGTTTATGTACTTAGAAATTAGTCGGCAATCAGGCTGCCCGCTGCCGCTTCGTCGTATATTATTTTGAACGTTATCTCGATCAATATTTAACCGTTGAAAACAGATTTAGAATTAGCGAGTCTAAATACATAACATACGTGCCTATTATATTACGCAAACGTGTATACCCTTCGTAAAAACCTCTTTGTAGTTCGTCAGATCACAAATCGCCAATGGCCGTTTTGGGAAAATATTGCCCAAATATTGTTCTATTCAAACGGATCACGCAAAACGATTTATTTCCTTATAACTGGAGTTGGTCCTACCCAACCTCGTTCCCAGGGCATTTGCCTCCACGGCGGAAGGTCGGCGAAAATGGCCCTGGCTTGTCATAAAACCGACTCAATTAATTCAGCCGAGTATAATTTACTCATCTAAATCTGAATGCTGCCTTCAAATTTTACAGCAAATTAGAAGTGATAACATTGGATATGTATATGCTTCTTCATACATTTTGTAAGAGATAATCATGGATGTATGGTGGATTATTAAGCTTGTTAGCTGCTTTTATGCTGACGAATGCTGACATGAACAACTCTGAAGAGCATTGAATATTTCTCAATTATTCAGGTCAACAAAGTAGACAAAAGCAATAGAACAAAGACCACAAAAATTATCATATCTAAACAACCAGAAATTCTGGGTGTCATGTGACCAGCCGATCCCAGGGCTATTTTCGCCGACCTTCCACCCTGGAGGCAAAATGCCCTGGGAACATTTGTTGGGAACATGGTTGGGTCCTACCATGCAACCTCGTACCCAGGGTCTTCTCAGTGCCCGGGGAGGGAGCGCCCGGGATAGGAGGGGAGGGGAGTGGAGCGAGGGGAGTGGAGCGAGGGAAGAGAAGACCCTGGTAACGGCCGGTCACGTGACTCCAAGGATATTGGATTATTTTGTAACCTGGCTTATTCTCGCTTATATCATCCGGGGGGCCTGATCCTGTGAAAACATACCACAAACTTCTACAATTGAAAGTATAAACAGTATATGGATAATTTAAAAAGATTACAATTTATTGGAAAGACAGTACGGACTGCAGACAAGTTGAAAGCCTTGAAAGATGGTGGATTACTTAAAATACGTTGATTTACTGGACATTTGTTGCTGTCATAAGATAAACATGATTAGTATTTAAAATAATAGTCATAGTCTGACTGTATTAAAATTGTAAATTCGAACTGTTCTGGCGTTGATCATAGGGAGTAAAAGCAATACAAATTTTAGCATTTGAATGAAACCACGGTCGATTGACTAGCGTATTTGACACTCCAAGCTTGTTTTATGATCTCCAAAACGCTTCAATATTTCTAAAACGATTATAGTGTCTGTGTTTAAGTCAGTCTTAAGTCACATCTCTCATCTCTCCACGAGTTACCGTCGTCCTAAAGACGTGAAAATGCTCTCAGTGGCGTTGTAAACAGAACGAGAACGGCGTTGAAATTACTCTTGCGAATAAAAATTATTCATTCTTATTTCGCATGAAGATTCTTTTGTTTGAACGACTTCCCCATCCTAGGTTGCCGTCGTAGATCTTAAAGTCCCTAATATTTATCTTATGAGAGCAACAAATGTCCGTAAATCAACGCATTTTTCGAAGTAATCCACCATCTTTCAACTTCTGTCTGCAGTCCGTACATGTCTTTCCAATAAATTGTAATATTTTTAAATTATCCATGTACTGTTTATACTTTCAATTATAGAAGTTTGTGGTATGTTTTCACAGCGATCCGGCCCCCCGGATGATATAAGCGAGAATAAGCCAGGTTACAAAATAATCCAATATCCTAGGAGTCACGTGACCAGCCTTTACCAGGGTCTTCTCTTCCCTCGCTCCACTCCTCTCCTATCCCGGGCGCTCCCTCCCCGGGCACTGAGAAGACCCTGGGTACGAGGTTGCCTACCATGCTCCGCTGAAATATATAAATATATATATACAAATTTTTCGTGAGAAATGGATCTCTGCCGCGGCAAGATTATCACCCTCGCTTCGTTCGGTCGCTTCGCGAACTCGTTTGCGAGAGGGGACAAGAACGTTGACGACATGCACCCTAGTGACATACACCATTACTCATGCGCTACATCAATACGACGTCGATTATTTCCACAAACACGTTAACGAACAGAACTGTGACATACAATTTACTAAAGAATGTGTAGCCCACAATCCTAATATGACCACTTTGCGACATATACTGACGAACGTGAAAGACAAAGAACAGCCTCGCGAAAGACAAGGATTTACAAGATCAAATGCGTCGACTGCCAGCACACTTAATGCTTATATTGGTGAGAACGGCAGAAACCTAAAAATCAGATTAGCTGAACACAAACGAGCTACTAGAAACGGGAACAGGACTAATCACATAGCTGAACACGATGTACGATATAAATGCGACCGCATCTGTTTGACATGCCTGTTTGAGTTTGAGCTAAGTGACGGACGGATGAACGTTCGCGGACGGTGTTTAGTAGGACTCGAAATACGATATTGACTGGGACTCGGCTGAATGTATCGTCTTTAACACAAACTACAAACAGCGACTTACATTAGAAAGTTGGTATACCAACTGAATAAACCACTTAAAGTGCCCATGCAACGGAATTTTCAAGTTGGCGAAAATGGCATTAAAGTAAAGTTTTAGATTACTGCTTTCGATTGTGGAAGTTTCAGGGCGAATAAGTAAGGAAAGTGTGTTTGTTTAGCGTTTGAAAAACTGGCTTTTGGCTCAAAAAGTTGAGACATATTTTATTCCACAACTTATGACATCACGGTATCTACATGAATTCTTATTGTTATCGAACAGACGGTTCAAAACACCTTTAGAAAACTAAACTCTCGTGGGAAAGTGTGCACAAAGGTGCGTAAAATTTATTCATAACGAGTTATTTGATTTACAAAATACATGGCCGAAGCCGTATCCAACTTAATCGTCTTATGAGTAATTAAGAATGTACTGTCGATTTTCGACAACTAAAACATATTCGTGAATAGTTCATTTATGAACTTCGAAGTTTCTAACCACAAAATGAACGACAAAATCCCTTTATTTTCTCTTTATTTTCACGCCATTGCGGTAAGAGCTTAGAAAGCAATCAAGATTTGGGGTCTGGGTCGAGTGATGTCATTTAGTCCATCAGCTAGCTTAGTTGTATGGCTCACTTGCGGGGAACAAACGAAACATGTCTTATCTTAATCTTTGACTATTACGCATCATAAAAATGTGTGATACCAAGAATAGAACGGTAGCTTTCACTTTGTAAATCGAATTTTAAATTTGTTGCTCATACTATCTTTTTGGCCGCCATCTTGGATTTCTAAAAACTCTTTAAAAATGTTATTCTTTCCCACGATTTTCCTAGATGTATATTTATATCAACAATCTTCATGGTCATTAAAACAATATTATTTCATCATTATTTACGGTCATTAAAGCTATGATGACGTCATAATGACGTCACAGTGATCGCCATTTTGTTTCTTAGCGTGTGTATTCAACCGCTTTTTCGATCATATGAATTAAATAAATGACCATTAAAACGCTCAGAATTTATAACAAAATTTCTAAAATGTTTACGTTTGGTAGTACTTCACTATAAATCAAATAATATACCACAAATCAGAGTAGATTGCTAGGTCCACACTTTATCAGTCGAAAGCTAGTTTGAGTCCAGAAACACTATACGATTGCATCACGTATATATTTGATCTAAAACAAAAGCATACGTTCATGTCATGTAGCTTTTGCATCTTCAAAATCGCAGCTGACAAAGAAAAACTTCCCTAAGAGCGAATTGCAGAAAGCGTTTACGTTTACGTTTTATATGTCCCGTCAAGAGGGATCTATAGCTATATCGCACCTGAAGATAGACACAACAAACGGTAGTATATATCTTGAAACCAAAAATATGAACTTACTTACCCATATCAATCATCCACATCTTCAAAGTCACTGTCCCCACTCTCGTACTGGACGCCATCATCTGTAGCCATATTCTCACACTGCATACTGCACATGTCAGTGCACTTCAGACCCGCCTTTAAGCAACAGCATTTGTCGATCGTGCATGCCCTCTTGCACGTACAAGAAAGTAGTTCCAGGACCTCCTCTGGAGCAGGTTTGGATCCAAGCCATACAAATTCCACAGCGTTGGAGATATTGTCAACTTCCCAGCCTTGCCCATGGGGAGAAGGAATTACAGTTTTGCTCTTCTCCAGATTCCTGCTTGATAATTTGCCCTTGTAACGTGAAGTCGTAGAGATGACTTGCATGGCGGTAGAGCTTCTGGTGCGACTTTACCGCCTTTGGCACAATGGATCTCATAGCGCAGTACATCTACACTCTGGCTCTTCTTTCCGTACAGCTGACACGCGAGTGCCTCCGTTTCTTTGAAGGTCTCCTCCGATACTGTCCACTCCTCCCCGATAGTTTCCATAGCGCGGACGTACTTTTCATTTCGTTGGAGAAGCTGGACTGCTTTCCACTTCCCTTTACCTGAGAAGGCAGAAATGGTATCACAACCTGTGATCGCGTGTACGCCAATGAGGGCTTTCATGAAGCGTTGCTTGTCAACGCCTTGTTCGAGTTGCTTCTCCAGGTTGTTAATAACCATAGAAAGTTATATTATTCTGGTCTTCGCGCCTTTTCCCTTCTTTATGTAGCACTTTCCAAGGTTTTGGCTATGAGCAAGCAGTAGTACAAACACATCAGTATCATCAGAATGGATGACGCACGTACCTCCCGCGTGTTGGGCATGGAGAACCATACGCGTATCAGCCTCTTCGTGATTACACTCTAGCCCAGGAACAAGTTCGCATGTAGTTGCGTCTAATCGCCAGCATTGATCTTCGATTGTCACATACATGATCCTGTTGCCGAGCCTGCTTCTGAAGGATTCTGTCTTCCACTGTGAAACGAGAAATTTGACGATCTCTGACTTGTTGGCGGTAACACCAAGCAACTTGTTCCACGACTTTACCGTATAGGCAGGGAGTATGTTCTTGTATTTTACTCCGTCAGAGGAAGACACTCTTTTCAACCTTTCTACATTCTTGATCGATACCTCGCGATACACGTCAAACACTACGTCTACGCGCCTGCTGCCGGTGCTTGTTACCAACCCGAACACTATCTAGCTACCACATAGAATGTAGCTCCAGGGGGGATCTTCAACTTCTGCAAGACTGCCATTCCATCGAAAATGCTAGTTGCGTTCTCTGGGTATTTCTCGGTGACTGTGGTGCGTCGCTCTAGCTGTTGGGAGAGTTTGGCTTTGCTTGTCTTCCGTGGGAGTCCATAAGGATCGGCAAGTGACCACGGAAGAGGACCAAGAGGATAGGTAAACACAACCTTCATTTCAATTTGACGAAACTGTCCGAGCAGTGCCATCCGAGCAAATACATCACGATCCATATGGAGAGGAAGTACTAGATCCTTGTGGCGAACCTTACGCACAGTCTTCAGGTCCTTAAATGACTTCAGCTTGGCTTTCTTCAATGGATCAAAGTAATCTAAGGTGGGTTTGGATGAGCAACGGTTCACTACAAAGTCATTCGCTGCCTGTTTTCCCTTGCTATTGGCCAGCAGTAAGTCATTACTTACTTCTGCTGTTGCTTCAATACCCGTGGACAAGCTCGTGAACGCGGCGTCTTGCTCTCAATGGTCTTGTCAGCTTCGTTTCGTCCGAAAGGATTACGGCTCCCCATCTGAACGGAAAACTGACCTTTGGTGAAGGCTGTGTACACTTCTGGCATTGTGACAGACAGATGACGCATGTCGTTCAAGAAAGGGACAAGGTAGCGCGCATAGTTTTGGCGATCATACGCAAATGCCCATGGAATCACCTCTTCAATGCAGGAAAGGTAAAACTCCCAGCTACCAGTGCGTGATGCATAGATGAGGTTCAGCATGAGCTCGCACATCTCTAAGTACGAGAGCCAGAACTTCCCCAAGCTTGAGCCTTTCTCCTTGATTCCCCGTATATAGACATGGAACTGCTCTCCAAACTCGCGAAACTCGCGGCTGTTCAACATTCGCTCGAACTCTTCTTGGCACAGTTCTAGTTTCAGCTGTTCCAAGTTCAACGCCGGCAATGACTGGACGGAAGACTCAAACTCTTTCAAGAGCAATCTCATGAGGGCCTCATAAACACATTTATGAAGACGCACAGCTCGATTGTACTGTTTTCCACTTAGTAGAGCCTTATCCACTGAGCCCTCGGCCACGAGATCACTCTGGACAGCTAGTTCTCTAAGCCCTGCTTCGCCGAATCGGCTTCCCATGACTCCAAAGAGCATTAACAACAAATGAAAACCTCCCATCATTATAACTAGACCAACGAATAACTCTTTGTGTATATATATATATGTATTTTTAATTTTTAACCTGACAGAGATTTCCGTGCATAATATTATATATAATAAAAATAATATTTACGATTAATGACTGCGTATAGTTATAATTTAAGCACTAAAAATACTCGAAAATCATGTTTGTAGTTCAAATACATTCTAATTTTGTGTTTGAAACGCCGTTTGTCCGTGTTAAAATAATACGAGCAACTTTTTAGCCTGTCCTAAAAATCCAAGATGGCGGCCAAAAAGGAGATCATTGGTCAAATTTAAAATTCGATTTATAAAGTGAAAGCTACCGTTCTATTCTTGGTATCACACATTTTTATGATGCGTAATAGTCAGAGATTAAGATAAGACATGTTTCGTTTGTTCCCCGCAAGTGAGCCATAAACCCAAATTTTCAGCTCTCAGCTGATGGACTAATTAGTTGTGCAAGTATGCCAACTATTTTAATGATGTCTCAATTTTTAGCCGGGGAAAAGCACGGTCTTCAAACGCTAAATAAACATACTTCCATTTAATTGTTCGTACTAAAATTGTCGAAAGAAGCGATACCCAACATTACTTCAATGTTATTATTTCAAATTTGGAAATTTCGTTGCATAGGCACTTTAACAGATCACTGAACAATTATCGACACCTTACAAAAGACTTCTTCACACGCCAACAAACAGTAGCGGGGAGTTGCTCGTTGATTTGTATTTGCAATTTGATAACTGCCCCTCAAATTTCTCCCCGTATTTAGACTTTTCACAAGAACGGTACGCCACTGCCAACTATAGTCTTTCTCAAGACTACTACAACTAATGGACGATCTGGACTAACTGGACGATCAACTTCACACTTGTAATGATTATGATGATATGCCATTTAATGCCTAATAGCTACTACGCGACTTAAGATTCGTGCGAGTGCTTTCGTACCATTCTTATGCGACTTAATATAGCGACCATACTTACCTCAATCAGAAATCAGTAAGAGCTTCTTATAGAAATCACCAGCGATGTTTTTTCTTGTCATAACAAGGTACTAACATCAACCCAATTAGGTAATGTCTGGATCTCAGTGCAATTCTTTCTTCTGTATTTATGCAAATAGAGACGTTTATTTAAAATAGAAACGTTTGAGGTTTGTGTTCGATCGTTCAACCGTGGTAGTGAGAGTCATAATCTCGCCGCGGCAGAGATCCATTTCTCACGAAAAATTAGTATCTATATATATTTATATTTCAACGGAGCATGTGCTTATAGACTTGATCCGAATTCGCTTCAATGATTCAAATCTTATCTAACCGATCGCAAACAGTATGTTACTTTTAAAGGCCAGCCGTCCGCAACAAGAGTAATTACGGAAGGAGTGCCTCAGGGTTCTATCCTTGGCCCCTCCTGTTTTTAATCTTTATTATCACACGATTGACTCGGTTTTCTTTGATGTACCGCGAGCTTTATTCTAGCATAATGACCATGAATACTAATTAGATGCGCGTCCTCGGGTCTTTATATAGCATAAAGCCCTCCATCTCGGGTTTATCTCTTACTTAAAGTGCCTATGCAACGAAATTTCCAAGTTTGAAATAATAACATTGAAGTAATATTTGGTATCGCTTCTTTCGACTGCGAACATTTTAGTACGAACAATTAAGTGGAAGTATGTTTATTTAGCGTTTGAAGACCGTGCTTTTCCCCCTAAAAATTAAGACATCATTAAAATAGTTGGCATACTTGCACAACTAATGACATCACTCGACCCAGACCCCAAATCTTGATTGCTTTCTAAGCTCTTACCGCAATGGCGTGAAAATAAAGAGAACATAAAGGGATTTTGTCGTTCATTTTGTGGTTAGAAACTTCGAAGTTCATAAATGAACTATTCACGAATATGTTTTAGTTGTCGAAAATCGACAGTACATTCTTAATTACTCATAAGACGACTAAGTTGGATACGGCTTCGGCCATGTATTTTTTAAATCAAATAACTCCTTATGAATAAATTTTACACACCTTTGTGCACACTTTCCCACGAGAGTTTAGTTTTCTAAAGGTGTTTTGAACCGTCTGTTCGATAACAATACGAATTCATGTAGATACCAGTGATGTCATAAGTTGTGGAATAAAATATGTCTCAACTTTTTGAGCCAAAAGCCAGTTTTTCAAACGCTAAACAAACACACTTTCCTTAATTATTCGCCCTGAAACTTCCACAATCGAAAGCAGTAATCTAAAACTTTACTTTAATGCCATTTTCTCCAACTTGAAAATTCCGTTGCATAAGCACTTTAATGATTTGCCTCTACATATAAATACGCAAGTGGATTTATTTGCCGACGATACTACCTTACTAGCCTCCACTGATTATAACGATGTGGATGAACTGAGGGACAAATTATTGCTGCCGTAGGCAGCACACTAATCTGTGTCTCGTGCCCAGACGTCTTCGCGGCCCTATGTATCAACGAAATCTTAGCCTGCGTACGAAATCTCGATTTGTGTGAATTGCCCTCTGTCGAGATGTCTAGATATTTGTCACAGTTTTATGACGTTTTGTGACGTAACTCGTAGATGCAATGTTTCTGACAACGGCGACTTCCCGCATGATGTCCGCTTGAATGGAAAATGTATAACTTCGCGAGGCTTGCTCTTTCGCGTAAATGTTGTTCGAATTAGATCGTGTATGGCGTTTAAATGGTCACATTCGATTTTGACATTATAAACGCGCCATAAAATACAGCTAGAAGTTGAGCACTAAAGCAGAACACGTTGCCGTTGGCGAGTTCCGAACATTTGATTCGAATGCTTTCCGAGGTTATATTATGTCTCCTTGAATTCACACGCTGTCGTTTGTTGCCGTGTTCCTCTCGATAACAATCTAACCAAAACATTATTCAGATTTCAGGCGACACTTTTGCCAAATCGAACTTCACGTTTGTAATATTTCTGAATTGAATGACTTATCTGGCGGTTGTGCGGTCATATTTCAAATCAAACAAACGAACGGGATATATACCCACTGTTCCTGTGTATATTCCGAGGCAGCATTTCACTTCTGATAAGAACTCCTCTAGAAGTATCCAATGTTCAAAATTGGGCCTTTGCCAATAAACTACCTCTGAATTCTAATAAGACTAAGCATTGGAATATTGAAGTCCATAAAGTCGTATTTGCCTAAAGCTGAACGAATTCTCTTTTTACAATGCTATGATTAAACCCTTATTTCTTTACTGTAGCCTCAAACTTCAGAAACGCTGCGCTAGAATTATCCTTAATGCTCAACCATGTCATTCCACTGTGGATTTATTTAACAGACTTGGTTGGATACCATTTTATGTAGAGTCGGACATTAGAAAATGTATAATAGTATACAAACGTACTGTCAATGATACTCCTGAGTATTTAAACAAACTGTTAAAATTAAATAGTCAACGCAGCGCTCATTTGAGCTTAATAACACCTAAATTCACTAGAGTTACAGAAGCTGGCCGAACGTTTTCAATTACCGCTATTAAAACCTTTGCAACAAACTGCCACTTAGTCTGCGTTCATCTGGCTCCCTTAATTTCTTTAAACAGTCTTTGTATGACATGTTTTCGTGATTACCAAAAAGAATTTAAGCAATTCACGTCTTTTTCTGGTTTTAACTTTTAACTTTACACAGCGTATTTCAACTGTCATGTAATTAAGACCTCACCTTGTATCATTATATTAACATTTTCATGTAATTTAGTCATTAATTTTTATATTTTTGTACGTATATGTAAAAATGTTTCGAGGGCCACAAGTTTGTTAGTACTTTGTACTATTTAGTGTAACCCTCTTTAAATAAAGTTTATGGTAGGGCAATATTTTCCCAAAGCGGCCATTGGCGATTTGTGATCTGACGAACTACAAAGAGGTTATTACGAAGGGTATACACGTTTGCGTAATATAATAGGTGCGTGTGTTATGTATTTAGACTCGCTAATTCCAAATCTGTTTTCAGAATTGAAAACGGTTAAATATTGATCGAGATAATAGTGAGGTAGTATAGGAAAAAATTGTGCGTTTTATGATCCCGAGGTGCTTAAAAAGATAGGGTCGGGACCCCAACGCCAAAGTGCCTCTAAACGCTATTTTTATACAGCCCAACTAGGTCCCACACCCCACGGAGAGTTTTGTGCAATTTAAACTTATAACGAGATTAAAGTCAGACTCAATAGTTGAAAATGGACACAACTACACACTTCCATCTTAAGAACGATATATTTACTTTCTATATTATACATAACCAAATTTATAATGATTTAAGGGTGTTACTTGGCCCCAGTCCTCCAAGGTATGTATGGAGACAGTGACTTATCAAATGGCAAGATTTACACCAAGTTACAGAATGGGGCTGGGCACTGTGACAGACGGTATCTGTTTCTCAACCTCGTACCCAGGGTCTTCTCAGTGCCCGAGGAGGGAGCGCCCGGGATGGGAGGGGAGTGGAGCGAGGGAAGAGAAGACCCTGGTAAAGGCTGGTCACGTGACTCCAAGGATATTGGATTATTTTGTAACCTGGCTTATTCTCGCTCCGGGAGGCCGGATCGCTGTGAAAACATACCACAAACATTTATAATTGAAAGTACAGTACATGGATAATTTAAAAATATTACAATTTATTGGAAAGACAGTACGGACTGCAGACAGAAGTTCACCTTTACTGTGAATTTCTTCAAAATCTAATTTTGTCTGATGACAGTGATCAAATGGGAAATGAAATCTACATTTCAACTCTGATTCACTAGATTTCTTTCTAAGACAATAGTTTGTACTACAACGAGTGTGTCGTTGAACCATATTTAAAAGATCTACATAATCAGATTGTATTTCATTGTCAGGAATGTCACTATGGCATTTTTGACACGGATGAACTTGTGGTCTTATCCAGATTTCCTCATCTGGTGGGTTTGGGTTTATAGTTGACAATAGCCAATCAACATACTGACATACTGTGTTAGCAGCGTTCTGACCAGCTTCAATATCCTGGTCTAGTTCAACTGAGTCAGGACAATCATTTTCATCCTTAAATTTCTGAGCTAAGAACCCTTTCAGAGCAGTCTGAGTAAGTTGGCACAATCCTGGGTCATTATTTAATTTAGCAGTACCATGACAATGAATACTACCTCTACCTTGGTATTCGTATCTGAACCAGTGCCATTTGGCACCAAGGGTATCATAAATCCAGTGTTTAACAAAGCTTTCTAGTCTTTGGGTAAAAAACTAATCCACAATATGTGGATTGCATTTTGACGCCTTATCTCACTGGTGGTAACAGTAGTGTGACTGTCAGTATTATTTGCTCTAAACAGAGCATGCAATTCAGGCCAATGCATATCTACAGATGAAAAAGTAAAGAATAATGTTGGTGCCCCAACATTAGTTATAATAGCTTTAAGCTCCTACCTCACTCTACTCCAGTAAGCATTTGTACTAGCAATATTGCCAACATATCGTGACACTTTAGACATAAATACAGTCGAGTTGTTGCTCACTGCCATTTCGCGCAGCTCATCAATGGTGAGATGTGCTTCACTTGGATTTTGTTTTAGAAATAGTCCACTTTGTTGTAAAATGCACTTCCTTTGGATCATGTTAAAAGCCCAGTATGAAAACCTGGGATGGCTAGCAAAACGGTACACCCATTTACCATCAATAATCTCAGCATACTTTAGCAAATGCTTTATTCGCTCTGTAAGAGAGGCATCTCTCAAGAGAGCTTGATTGGTGGGATCACCTTTCCCATCAGGAAATAATGTTGGAAAAGCCATAGTGGCCAGATGTGATATTTGATATTCATTTAATGGCTCATTTTCAACAGTGGGCCATGTCATTGGCTCATTTGCACTAAGCTGATTTCTAACAGCTTCAAGTTCCTGTTGTTGTTGTTCTCCAACAGGTAAGAAACTACTCATCTCAGTTGAGTCGTTATATACAATATCCTCAGAAGGATCAGTAGGTGGGCCTAAATCAGGGTAGTTTCATCTGATACTATATCATCCTCAGTCTCAATGGTCATGAGATCAGATGGTACACCATTTTCAGGCAATGAGTTTAACGCATGTTCATTAATTTTTAATTCAGAGTAATGAGGATTATTATGTATCAACCATAGTAAAGCAATGTGTACTTTTTGTTTTCTTACAGTCACATCTTTAAATGTGTTATCTTTACCTTTGACTTTGACAATAATCACAGACAAGTCTTTAGGATATCTCGGCAAAGATGTTGCCAGCTCTTTGACATTTTGTGGCAAGTTAATACCACCAGGTTTAATATAAACTCTCATGATAGGGAGAGCACGAGCAATCAACATTTCCTCAATTTGCGGTCATGTTTTGTAACTCATATGGAACACATGATGGAATCATTGAATTTTCACTTGAAAATGTTTTTGGAGATTTTTTATCTCTAGAACATCGTGAACACACATAGTTATTTGGTGACCTTGGTTTAGATTTTAATGGCCATGCCTCTTAACAAATTGTGCATTGACTGATTGAAAATTCAACAGATTTATGGAATTTACTAATGCTAGATTTTGCCCAACATTGTTTCCCATATCACCACTTTTGGTGATGTCAAACTCGCTTTCTTTTTTGGTAGTCTAGCTTTTCCAAGTCTAGTTTGTCTCTCACTGTCAGTTTGTTCTGACCGCTTTGCCCTAGCTTTTGCAAGTCTAGTTTGTCTTTCACTGTCAGTCTCCTGTGACCGCTTCCTTTTCGTAGACTCTCTATCTTTTTCAAGTCTAGTTTGTTTCTCAGTGTCAGTTTCTTCTGATCGCTTTCTTTTTTTAGACTCTCTAGCCCTCTGAAGTCTAGCTTGTTTTTCAGTGAGCGACTCCTCTACCTGCTCTCTTTTTTGATATTCTGTATCACTTTCCAGTGTAGCTCCTTTAGTATTTTTACATTGACTTATACATGTAATTGAACTGCAACAATTTCAAATAAATTGGTATTTAATTCTACTGACAGAGAACATAAATATTTCTCTAATTCAACAATGTCATTATATCTCATGACAACAGCAGTGCCATTAGGATCAGGCATGCCATTGCAATTTCTGGCATGTGAGTCAAATGAATATAAAGCAGAGGCTAAACCCTTTACTAAGGCCATCATATAGCCTTCTAATATTAATATAGCATAATTATCATTTGTAAAAGTATTCACCAAAGCTGAGCCTTGAATGGTAAAGTAGGGTGCCTCGATTTCAAACACATTTCTCATTAGACCTTGATGGTCTTATGGACCATAATTTATAAACCAAATCTGGTTTCTAGTTTGTGCCTCAACAGGCTCCACCACAATTGGCAGATTAGCATTACTTTGTGCCTCAACGGGCTTCAGCACAATGGGTAGATCAGTTATAATATGTGCCTAAACTAATAAAGACATGATAAATTAATATAAACTGGTTATTCTTACTGTTTTGCACTTCATGCCCGATATTAATAATAATAATAATAATAAAGACGTATTAGGAGCATTATACAATAGTCTCAATGCTCTTACAACAATATATATATTCTTAAAGTTACTTTTAAAACTAATTACAGTTTCATTATAAGATAAAGCCTACTACATATATTAACACTAGGAACAATAACTATTAATTTTAAAAAAGAAAAGTCTTAACTGCAGACTTAAAATTACTTAACATTTCAACAGTTTTGGTGCTGCAACCGAGAATGCTCTGTCTCCGTGAGTCACCGTTTTGGATTTTGGCTCGAGTAGGAGGTCATTTAAGGGGGTCATTGCCCGCGAATGCAGGCAAAGATAAGATATACCGGAAAGTTTGTAAAATGCTCAACAGATATCAAAGAAATAATGCAATTCAGTCTATAAAAGAATTGTTTCAGGAATTCGAGACTGTCTTTACAGTGGAACCTCAGTTGGACAGATTAGAATCTATTTTCAGTTTAGTTGAAGCAAAGTATAGAAATATAAAGAAACAACAACAAACCATAGCTGATAGAATTGTAGAGGATGGTTTGTCGGAAGATGATCAGATGTTAAAATCCAACCAAGAAGTTAGCGAAAAGCTAAAAATGACTATTTACAACTCGTTGAAGTTTATGCGGCTTACCAAAAGAAGCTTAGCTCAACTAAATCGTCTACAGAAAATTCAGAATCATTAGAAGCGTGCATGGGAAATTCTTGATGTTGAATTTGCTGACAAAAGGAAACTCATGGATGAATTATTGGCAGGAATAAATAACCAAAACAACAACCAGTGAAGAGAGACTCAAGATCACTTTCTCAATATGCATCCTTAATAACCGGCTACGTAAATGATATGGAAGACAATGGATGCCCTGTTTTATTGTCGACCGAAGCTCCTTTCTTTATGTCCCAACTTCTCTCAAAACTTAATCCTGGTGACAATTCAGCCTTTGGTCGAGATATGAAGAGAGATAAAAAGGAAGAAAATGTATCCGAAACCTTATCCACTGGTTGAATGAAGAGAAAAGTCTTCGTTCAAGAGGAAAATCTAATCTTGAAAACGAGAATGGTCCGAGAACCGATCTGCAAACTCTGAAATACATGAACCAGAGACATGTCCTCTTGGTTGCCAAACAAAACACCTACTCACTGCTTGTCCTACCTATCAGAGTTCAACAGTAAACCAAAGATGGGACATTGTTAAACAGAAGCAGAGATATCGGAAATGCCTAAGAGCTCACTATACCAAAGACTGCAAGAAGGCTGATGGTACGTCATGTGATAAGTGTAAGAAAAACCACAACCGATCATTGCACAATGACAAGAGGAATGAACTATCATCAAATTTAAACCCGGATGCTCCTACATTTCCTAATCAAGAGAAGAATACCTCAAACAACAACATTGATATAAACTCTTCTAAACACAAGAATGACGTTTAGACTGTAACTGGACTATGCCCAATTCAAAAGATTAAAGTGGCAGATGCAAATGGAGTACCTATGGATATTCTTACACTGCTGGATACTGGTTCGAATACTAGTCTCCTTTCTAAAGCCGCAGCAAGAAAACTTGGATTAAGCGGACCGGGGGCAACAAGTCTGAAGTTTCTGAAATTGTAGAAATCACCATGGTCTCACCAATTCAAGAAGTTGTCAAGAAAACCCTTCTTGTACACACAGCTGTCAACAAACCATGCAGCAGCGCCAAAACAGTTTCAAAGAAGGCTTTGGAGAAATATGCTCACCTGAGATAAGTTTCAGAAAAACTGCATCTATCTGGTGGAAGTATCGATTTACTTCTTAGAACAGACTTTGCGGATGCCTTTGTAGATGTTCATGCTATACCAGGAGAACCAGGAGTGCCTATAGCTAAGATGGACTGCTGTGGTTGGTACGTGTTAGGCCAACTTGCTACGAGCAACTCAAGAATTAAATCAGTTGATGTTGGTACGATGAGCGTGATGGAAGACATGAATACTCTAGAAGACTAGAATACTCTAGAAGACTGGAATACTCTAGAAGACTACAGCAAGATCTTATTCGGGAGTTCAACCAACCGAACTGTGTACGTGCAGTGAGAGCGAATTACGGGAGAACAAGTTTGTTAAGTCACTTTCCGAGTCAACGACAGTAGTAGACGGAAGGATCCACATCAAGATGCCTTGGAAAGAAGATGGCCCACCGAAACATAGCAACTATGACATTGCTCTTAAAATAATGCACTCAACTGAGAGATCATTTGAAAGAAAAGATTGCACCGAGTTCATTGACGAAGAGGTTCAGAAGTTAGTTTCCCAAGGTTTTGTGACCGAGATTCCCCCGGAAGAAGTGGATCATACGAAAACTGAATGGTATTTACCACTTCAAGCCATCTTCACACCTGACAAGACAACAAAGCTTCGACTTGTCTTCGATTCCTCCGCGAAAGGTCATGATGATCGCTCTCTTAATGATCATCTTGAGAAAGGCCCAAATTATATCAACGATCTTCCGAGTGTCCTTGCGGCATGGCGATGGGATAACGTTGCGTACTCCGGCGACGTGCGCAAGATCTAGTGTTCCATCGATTTCTATGGAGGAGGAGTCGAACAGAAGAACCAACTGTTTATCAGTGATTGAGCTTTGAGACAAGCCTGCACCGGATATTGCGTCAAATTCAATTAGTCCAAAGCGTCTCAAGACGAAGAGCCCCAAGCAGCAACAGAACTTCTGCTACATGTGTACGTCGATGATGTTGGAGGATCTTGTTCAAAAGTAGAGGAAGCAAAACAAGTCACTGCAGGAATTGATGCAATACTTGAAAATGGAAAATTTGAGATCAAAACTTGGCACTCGAACAGTAAAGAGATTGATCAGTCACAAGATGAAAGATTTACAGATCTGCTCGGACACAAATGGGATAAGAAACATGACAAGTTTACCTTCAAGAAAGAGGAAATTATCGGTAAGTTCGAAGCGTTTACAAAGCGAAGTTGCCTTGCTATTCTAGTCCAGCTGTGGGATCCGATTAGAATTGACCTGCAAGAGCTTTGGAGTTGAACCTGTTCTTGCGGTTACTGAAACCTGGCTTTCTAGCAAGAATGCAGCTAATACTACCATAGCTGAAATTATGAATACCTTACAAGATTACAAGTTTCTACATTTGCCAAGATCCCAGACGAAAGGAGGTGTATGGATCTTTCCAAATCATCGACTCAAACGCATATTCGCCTCATCACAGTTTATAGACCTCCCCCATCTCGTAAGAACAAGCTTACGACATCCATGTTCTTCAATGATTTTTCTACGCTTTTAGGAAGAGTTAATTGTTGTTCCGGGTTATTTGTTGATTGCTGGGGATTTCAATTTCCATATGGATGTTGTTAATGATGACGATGCAACTACGTTTACGGAACTCCTGGATTCAGCAGGTTTACAACAAATAGTCCGGCAGAATAGGACAAGGGGTTCGCATGGAGGTATATAGTTTTATTTACATTGGTTTTGGGGTGTTCTTGCACCAAATAATACATTTCCAACAACTGTCAGTTGCGCAGGTGCGGGGAATTTGTTCTATTTAGATTTATCCAAAACCGCATCAAAACAACGAATTTGGCTGAGATGAAGCGTAGTTGTCAAAAATGATATGGCAATACGTGTAGAAATAATATTGTATCATCACTTACAAATGAACTTGACATTACGAAATAGTTATAGACAAATACAAGGGTAAGTTGCTCTGGTTAAGCAACAGAACTGGTTTACAAGTAAACCTCCCATATGTTTAACATGCAAAATCCAAGAAAATGAGTTTTTGTAGGTTTCCGGCTGCAATTTCAAAACAAAATCAGTTGTCGTCAATAATCCTCTTCCTCAACGTCTGAGGCTTCGTTTTGGGCAACTCTGGTTTGTTCATTACAACATGTCAGCACATCTCTGACAATGATAAAACATTGTACATGCCAATCTGCCACTCTTATAACCACAGCCCTTGGACTTGCACGGACATTCCGCATTGACTTTAATCAGGATCTTCCTCATCATCAGAGGCTTCGTTTTGAGTAACTCTGGTTTGTTCGTTATCAACATGCAGCACTACCTTGACATTGATAAAACATTGTTACATGTTACAATCACAGCCCTTGGACTTGCAGGGAATCTCCGAAGAATCTCTGATGAGCTTGAGTATGTAATCCGGTGCTGGGGGAGTCGTAGCAAGGAGAGTGACTGGCTGTAGGGACTTATTTCCCTCAGCCCTTACCCAGCCATATTCCGTGGGAGCAAGGTCTGGCTGCTCCTGTAAGGCATGTCTCGAGATGCAGCACTGATACTGTGCTCTTTGACGTTTTCTTTGAAAGCTTCTTTGGTGGATGGCAGAGTGCACAGCTTGGGTGTACCTGTTGCTCCTTTTCTGCTTGTCTTTGTGTTGTCCAAGCTTTAATTCTTGATTCAGTCATGGATGTTGCATAATGCATGTTGTAGCATGCTGAGGGAAAAGCTGTGGACTGGAGCAACACACCGTGAAAGTCAGCAGTATTATTGCCGAGGAGACTCAAGCTGCATTTCCCTCCTTGAAGAATTTTCAACATCTTACCCTTTTCGATCCCGTGGCACATGGGGACAGTGTCGCACCTTGTAAGGGCATGGACTGGTAACATGTCGGGGATTATGCTGGCAAGCTTTGTTACTGTAGCACTAATGTCAATAATAGGTGACTGCATTATCATGAGGATGTTGAGCCCTCTATTAAGGTAATGGTACAGCAACAGATCATACACATCTGTGTCATCTGCTTCAACAATGACTTTCTTCTTCTCTTCTTGTGCTATATATATCGCTTGCGCTGTGACGATTGTATCTGCTTCTTCGTCGTTTGTCTTGAGGTCTGCTCTCTGAATTACTATACATCCTGGAGAAATCTCCACAGGCACTTCATCTTGGCCAGTAATGACTAACTTGTGAGGATGACCTCCCAGTACATCCATGTCACCTTTAAAGTTCTCACTAATAATTCGAATCAGTTGTTTCTTGTTTTCAGAGATGTTTAAAATCTAGTTCTGAGGAGGGAGCGGTGATGATACCTGCAATTATAACACCCTACAACCACCTGGACCTCGTGCCTTACGTGCTGAACACTTGGTGCTGTAGTCAACATACCTGTCAAAGACGAGGTATACATCTTCCATCCTTGGGCGTTGGTGTACAATCTATTTGAAACCCTCTACATAGAGAGCTACTGTTGCTGGTCTTGTATCACTTAATTGAAGCAGGCCAAGGTACTAGCCATAACAGTGCACAGCCATCAAGAACACTACAATCCATGGCTGTCTGATGTCTTATGGACATCTCAACTCTCGTTTTGTTCTTGAGGTCAGCTTTTCCTTTACAAATGCGCATCTCTCCTGGAATTGAAAATTAAAACAATGTTAGTAAAATATAGTGTGTCATGCAATGTGACGTTCCAAAACACAAGATAGATATAGAATGAAATGCATATTATTCGGAAAAAAGTACCAGATAGGTTTGAAAGAAACAAACCTGATTCCTCAAAGAGTGCAGTCGGTATTGGTGAGAGTTCATAGGATAATACATCTTTGATGTCAACATCTCTTGTGCTTGCCTGGAGACCTACGATACGGGAATAGATGAGCTCAGTATCATAGAGTACCTTTGGACCTAGATGGATGCCTTTCTTGATAATTGCCATTGTTTTAATTTTCCGCTCTATCCTGACATAGTAGCCTCCAGGAAGATTCTCTTGGAATTTACACAGCTGGGTTTCTCCTATGGTGAGTGCATTCTCAACATTTACTGAAGCTGGTGCAAGTAAGCTGTTTACCACATTTACCAAACACTCAGGATGAACATCAGGATTAAGAGGATCAATGCATGCGTCCAGCTTCCTTTGGATAACTAGTCTGTCTTTTCTGTATGCTGTCTTTTCTGTCTGCTGTCTGTGTTGTTTGAGATTTATCTGCAGAGTCCTCTCTTAGGTAGGTCATGTCTTCCATCATCTGACTACAGATGTGTCGACTCAAGGCACATGTCGTCAGACTTGAGAGTAATCCCGACAATGCCTGCCTTATATCTCGACATATAATCCCGACATATCACTCCAGATACCATTCCACATGCCAGCCTGGTGTCTCATGACGTGTTTTCCTTTTAGGAAGTGAGACAGAACATCACTGGAGAGATTCTCTATTGTTCTAAGGTAGATCAGACCAGACCTTACATAATGGTGATGCCCTGCTGAGAAGAAATAAGGCATCATGGCCTTAAACACACAATACATGTACAACCCTCCCACATGTACAAGTCTCCCTCACGTTCTGCCCTCACATAACTCTTCATAATAAAGACTGGCTTGATTAGGCGGTCAAGCCACAGCTTGCAGGTCTTACGCTTTGATGCCCTCTCTTCTAGTGCCCTCTCTTCTAGTTCTTCCATGAGGTCGTCATAGCAGTATATATTGGCAATGACTGGAGTTAGAATCACATTCACAACAATCCGAAGGGCCCTCATGCACATGAGGAACTTTTTTCCAATCAACATTTTAGGTACACCGGCAAACCCAAAAGAAAGTATATCAGCAAGACCAGTATCGGTCATGAGATTACCAACAGCTCCAACAAAGCTTGTTAGCAGATGCATTCCTCCTAGTCGAATGATAAAGTTTGGAGGAAACAACTGTGGTAGGGACCACTGGATTTCAACAGCAATTCTGTTCAACTGTTGTTCTAAAGTGAAAAGTGTAAACGTCTGTCCAGTCTTTTCAAATCAACCTCTTTACCTGAAGCATCGAAGTTAGTATGCTATCGTACTTTGCTGGTGGCATATCTATCAATGGTATATAAACTGCTCTCGTCTTAGGTTGTAATGAATGACCCTCAGATCTGGTTTTATCTGTGTTGTAGCCATTAAATTCCGGGAAATCATCCTTTTCTACTATATCTTTGAAAAAGGAAAAATCTTTCTCTGCTGCTCTGCCGCCAGCCAAAACCATTCTTGCTAGAACTTGCAACGGCACAACATTCACTTTTACTGAATCTGGAGGTGGGTCTGGTTTCTGTGAGCCAGTGTAACGGCTTATCTCCATCTGGTATGGAATTTCATTTCCCATTTCACTCTTTTTTATTCTCGGTATTTTCAGTTCATGTTCATTATCCACTGAAGCTCCGAGCTCCTGTTGAGTGAGAAGCAGGGCCATGGAATGTGTCTGGATCTTACCATTTTGGGAAGCAATGTCTTGGTCAAAATTATCACCTACACCTTGTACTAATCCATCCACAGACGCTTTGATTCCAGCCAATTCTGAATCCTTGTTAGCCGCTGAGGCAGCTGATCGTTTTAATCGAAGCAACTCATCATATGAGCAAGTGACTCCAAAATCATATGTTCTAATTAAAATCATAAGTTGCAAAATCATAAGTTGCAGTGGTGTTGCTGAGTTGGTCAGAAGAGAAGTAATGATATTTCCTATAAGCACTGCTGGCAATGTGTGGCTCAGTTTCTTCCCCAACTTTGAGAGAAGCTCGATAACGTATAACTCACATACCCTGTACAAAGTTCTTTGCTGATTCGAATGCCATAGGTATTTGTATCAATATCTATGTTGTTGACTTCCCTTGCAATTCTCTTGGCCACTTTATTGACAGCTTCATCGTCATCATCAGTTTCATCAGATGTGAGATGTAACACTTTAACAGCACCAATTCTGAATGACAATACAGTTGCTAATCCTGGAGATGATAAACTAGCATTATAAAATAACATGTACACAACAAGCAATTTGATTGGCCAATACCCATGCAGGATGAAAGTATCCTGCACGGGAATTTACAGCAATTTAAGTGCGTTTTCCATCTCATTCCGTTTATCGTTATAAGTTAAAATAAAACTCTAAAAAAAAACAGAATATAGTTTTTGTATTGTGAGAAAACTATCACCGAGAAAACTGATCGTCTGATCCATTTTGTGTTCAATAGCGAAGTTAAACAAAACAACGAGGTTTGAAAAGCGCATGTTTTGAACTCAGCAAACTCGCGAGAATATTATACTTTTTAAAAATACCTTCTATTTTCTTGCCTGATGAACTCACTGGGATAAAAACAATATTTATCCCTTAAAATCCAAAATTTTCTAGTGAAATTGTGAAAAAGACAGAGCGACAGTTGCTCCCCATAATATCTGTCTGTTCGCTTTGAAACAATAAACCAAACCCTGAGACGGCTGATTCCAGTTATATGATTAAGCTTTTGCCTAAAACTAGTCAGTATTTTTGATATTCAAAGTCGAGTTTTTTATTGATAATAACTCCTAGTTTATCCATATTCTTCTCTTTGTTGTCGGATTTGTCGGCAAAACAAATTTCAGCTTTCCGGCCTGCTCGACTGCTGTTGGAGACGAATTATGATTGGTAGTTGATACTTCTTGGGAGAATTTGTATTCTCATCATATTATTTTTGGATAAAATTCGTTATTTCTTTGTCGTTATTTTATAAAATAAATACCAAATGGTTTTGCGTGCAGGATACTGTGATCCAAACACCTGGGATGTTGCTCGACTCCCGACTTACGCTTTTCGAAAGTCTCGCAACATCCCGCGTGTTTGGATCACAGTATCCTGCACGGAAAACATTTGGTATTCCTTTAATAAGGTCGCCATCAAAGTGCTCGATCAGCCTGGGTATCAACTGCCTACGAGATAGAATGTTCCCCCCTGCGTTGACATACTCATTATTTATGTCGACAGAGTTATAAATGTTTGATTTGTTCTCACTCAAAAGTTTGATCACTGAAGTAAATACATCATCAGTGGGATTCTGTGATGTTGATCTTTTAATTGTAGATGTCATGGACTCATAATGTTTTTGGCTGACATGAATTTTGCCTTACAGTGATAACGAGCACCAGCTGCATACAAGTCGCTAACAGTCCCACCAATCCTTATTCTAACCTGCTCTGACTGTTCATCGTTCATCGCTCATCCTTCAAACATTTACCACCTTAAATGTCCACCTGTCTAAACACGTATGCTTCACGCCATCTATCTGCATGTCTTGGGTCCTTACTAACATCACACTTATTGCCACAGTAAATGCAATGTTCCAATTTCAACGCGTTTCAGAGCATTTTCTACCTGTCTTGGATGGCAGTATTTGTATACACACATTTTGCATGAGCTCTTATCGTCAACTTGTCATCATTACTCAACATTTCACTGAGCTCCACATGAATGTCATCCCTGTGTTGTTCACTGCATCTTATTATAGTTTCTATACGTGTTGTGCCGGCTGTAGTGAAAGTAGAGAAAAGCTTGAATTTAAATGAATATAAAAGAATATTTAATTTGGGTGCCATTATGAAAGAGGTCTATGCCTCCATTGACTATGTCTATACTAACCAAGCCCCACATTACCACCATATATACAGAACTCGTGACTAGGCTCTCGGCAACGGCTTCCGTAGCTCAGTGGTCAGAGCACTGCACTAGCATCGCAGGGTCGCGGGTTCAATTCCAGCCGGAAGGCCTTGAAGTTGCATTTTTCCCAACTGGTCCCGGTTTGGTCTTAAAATGTATGTATTCCGACACTCGAAATTTTCCTTCACCATAGATCCTTATAGAACATAATATATTACAGTACTTTCCGAGTTATAATATATTACACTATATACATTACATATTATATATTACATATACATTATTATATATTATATGTTTACATTACACATTACACATTACACATTACACATTACACATTACACATTACACATTACACATTATATATTACACTGTTACACGGCTACTAGCCGAGCCACAATATATATAGTACTTTCCGAGCTATAATATATTACACCATTATTATTATTATTATTATTACACTATATATTACATATTATATATTACATATACATTATTATATATTATATATTACATATTATATATAATATATTACACTATACTCGCTACTAGCCGATCATAATATATTATACTACGACTACTGTATACTAGCCTAGGTATTAGCTGGCATCAGCTGGGGTCCTTTTCTCATGTTCGTACACCGAAAAGCAACACAGTACGGCATTTTCCTCTTCCAAAACGAAACTCAACAAAAAAACCCGGCTTAAAAGAAACTGTATATAACAGATGTTCTTTATGACCAGAAAACTTTCCAAAAAAACGTTCAACACTTGGACTGACGTATGAAAATGGCGACACTGGAATTTTGCTCTTTTCCATGCATGCAGTTAGTTTCGAGGTAGTTTTGATTACGAATTACATTGCTCAGTAATTAGTCTTCATTCTTCTCTCAAGTACTGACCTCGTCGTGGTGGCAAAACAAGTTTCTGTTTCTAAATTTACTCGCCGGCAGCCATGTAAAATTCTCCTTGAGTTTGTTTCCCTTACAAAAAAATTCAATAGGAATTCCTATAGGAATATATATTGTTGCCCAAATATATTTATTATTGCGCAATTAAATATTATTGCACAAATATATATTTGGATCTATTGGAATTCCTATTTAAGGATCCTATTGGAATTCCTATAGGAAATCCCATAGGAAATTTATTCCTATTAGATTTTTGCCCAATTCCTATAGGAAATGCAATTTTCCTATAGGAATTCCTATAGGATTTTTTCGTAAGGGTTGTTTTGACCCACAAGCGTTGCCTTTCCGCCGTGCTCGCCGCCATCTTTAAAGAAGTCTATACAACATCTTTCGTTGCAGATCAAACATGAAGCTTGGTGTCAAAGTTGGAATGGTTCGCTCCGTGTCCTCGTGCCGCTCTGGGCTCGACGCGTTCAAACAGGAATTCAAAAAAATATCCAAGCAAAATAATCCAAAAGCTGTTTTGAACGAATGGTTCGTCAAGCATTCCCGAAATAAGTCTTTCATTGATCTCATACCAAAGGCCGAGCAAGAAAGTTGGCTTGCTTCGAAAGGACAAAATATGTCCAGCTCAATTGACGACGTCTTGGTAGAAGGTTAGTAATTATATAATCGCATGACCGTTACAGAACTCGTGACTAGGCTCACGGCAGCGGCCTCCGTAGCTGGGTGGTCAGCACTGCACTAGGTCTGCAAAGGGATCTTCAAAGGAAATCTTTGTAAATTAACTTTATTAATCACAAGACAAGATGCAAAATGAAGCTTACCACATGTGAATAATTTATTATTTATGTCGATACATGCATAATTTGCTTAGCATAATTTTTTTACAATCGCGAAAATCTCGAAATTAAAGACGCGCGAAATTAAGTACGAATAAGGTATACATTTTAAGACCAAACCGGGACCAGTTGCGAAAAATGCAACTTCAAGGCCTTCCAGCTCATGGATTTGAACCCGCGACCCTGCGATGCTGGATGTTTAAGAACATTGCGGACTCTAGGACAATATGTACCTAATCTTAACTTGTTCCAGTTTGTTTAGAAAGGTTGAAGTTCAGATTTTTTTAGAAAATAAAATGATGTTGACAACGCTTTCGCGAAATTTAATGCCCTTTTTTCATTTTCCCCTATCGAAAACGCGAAAATAAAGCCTCGCGAAATACTGTCTCACCAAAATCGCGAAATTAAGTACACGCGAAATTAAGTACGAATAAGGTATATTCCAACACTCGAAATTTTCCTTCTATAATCCTTAGTATATATATATATATATGAGTGTTGGAATACATACATTTTAAGACGAAGTTGCATTTTTTTTTTGAAGTTGCATTTTTCGCAACTGGTCCCGGTTTGGTCTTAAAATGTATGTATTCCAACACTCGAAATAGTCCAGCCAGACTCATCCAGATTGTTCCAAGCTACACTGATATAATTCAAAATGAGAGTTAGATGCCGAGAACGGAGGCTCTTAGCCAGATATATCAGATGTATCTGGCTATAAGAGCCGACGTTCGAGGTATCTAACTGATTTAGTTCCAATTTTAGAAGGTTTTCTGCCAACGTTTTCTCTAGGGCAAGAAAGTTTTTGTACGTAGAAATTTAAGAGCAGTGAGCAGAACAAGGCTGAGCAATTGAATTGAATAGATAATTAAAAATTCACGGGATGTATATGGATACAGCCCTGGGTTGTATACATATACAGTGTGTATAAAAAAAACTGAACCCTTAGAAAACGGTCTTATACTCCTGGGAAATTAAAAACACGGTCTCAATACACCTGGGAAATTAAGATAACTTGTAAACGTGTGAAGGAGCATAACTGCAAAGAAACGTTAATATATTTAACATGTTTCTTTGCAGTTATGCTCCTTCACATGTTTACAAGTTATCTTAATTTCCCAATATTAAGACCGTGTTTTTAATTTCCAAGGAGTATAAGACCGTTTTCTAAGGGTTCAGTTTTTTTTTATACACACTGTACATCCCGTTAATTTTTAATTATCTATTGAATTCAATTCATCAACCCTGCATTTCCTTGGAGACTATTCAAATCCCTTCAAGCTTTAGGGATGTATAGGATATACATCCCTATAAAGAACAAAGAAAACCGACTAAAATTTGAACTAATTTTCGTGAGTGACTGACGTCATTCCGGGCTCCGTAGCCTGATCGAGACCGGCAAGTTGACCAATCACAGCGTGCACAGAGTAAACATTTTATAAATATAAATTGAACACGCCAAGATGCATGGCAATCGTAGGATAAAATCGTAGCGTGTAGTTGATAGAACCTTGATGCCTCCAAAATGTATTTTTAGGGATCGGTCGACCCATTGCGAATATGATAGACTACTTGGAGAACGAGCACGCACGACATTGTTTGCCACACAACGTGTCCAGTGGTATTTCCTCCCTACCGGTGGATTACATCTATCGAGATGGCGTAAAGACGTCGACCCGCACGACAAAGACTATACCTGGGATTGGGCAACCGCTGGACGGGAAAATCACCTACAAGAACATGTTACCGTACTTCACTACAAGCAACATCACACCTGAGGAGATTAACAGAATTGGAGAAGAAAGATTGAAAGTTCTTTACCCTGTGGTAAGTAAATGCAAAAGAAAAAAAGCACATACGAACTACTGGCACAGTGTCCTGCAGCTGCGGCGTACACAGTTAAAAATCTGACAGGATGTTGGCTGAACGATACTTGAGAGCTTAACTCTTTCCTGTCCGGCTGAAAAATATCCAAAATTGAACCACCTCTTTTTCTATTGATATCTTTGGAAATAACCATAACTGTTACGAAAGCTATACATTTTCTGAAAGCCAAAGCGGCTGTTACCAATGCTTGTCCGAACAAGACACAATGTCCGAACAAGACACATTATGTTAATATCAATTTGCATTAATTATCATAAATCAGGTTGAAATCATTTTTCTAGAAAAGGTCATCTTGCATCATGAAAATTCAAAATGCCACCAATCGCAGTATTGATGAACCAACAATAAGCAATTATTGGATGAGGCTGAGCATGATATCAAGAATTATTTAGACCGAGATCAATGTTATCTGTCAAAGCCGAAGGCTGAGGCGGATAACATTCACGAGGTCTGGATAATTCTTGATATCATGCGTAAGCCGAATCCAATGATTGTTTTATTATACATGTCGTCACTGTTGTCTTCATCGTCATTGTCGTCACTGTTGTCTTCATCGTCACCGTTGTCTTCGTAAACAGAGGCAAATCTACTGCAAGCCATTTTGTTATTTTGTAATTTTCGCGCGCGTTGAGGCAGTGACGTCTCAGCGTCCAATATATATTTTTTGGACACCTCCGTCCAATAATTCACAGTATTCGACGGAAATGACGCCACAGCTAACGGACATTGAGAATTAATTGGAGTATATATATTGAACAATAAGGAGCGATAATGAAGTTTGAATTAATAATGGTTGTTTACAGCAGGTCGGCTATGTTCTACGAGGAAAAATGATGGCAACTGATAGCATGCAGAATAGAAATCCATGTACCGTAGAATTCCGAAAGTAACGGCCCCCGTTACTTTCGGATTTAGCAGCTCTTGGATGCCGCTACTTTCGGGGGGCTGCTACTTTAGGGGGCCGCTACTTTCGGGGGGCCGCTACTTTCGGGGGGCCGCTACTTTCAGATTGCCAAAATACGTTAGGAAGAAATATCAAGTCTCCGTTCATCAGTAAATATTTACTAAATTAATCCTATTTTCAACAATTTTTTCTCGGTGTGATTCTGTAATTAACAGCTATTGAATTGACATAATTATCAAGCAATGAGTGGAATGAAATTTCCAACATTCTTATCACCGATTTTCTTTCCCGAAATAATTTTTGTGGGGAAAGCAGATCAAGACTGTTGGTGTACGACGAGCACAAGGCGGAGACCACCGAGAAAGTTAAACAGATCCTTGACCGAGTGTGTCGACCTTAGCGTTAGTGTCACCTGGAGCCACTAGCAAAGTTCAACCTCTCGACGTCGCGTTCAACAGCGAGTTTAAAAGAGGTGTAGACCGCCGGCCAAGCGACCGAATTGATGGCCGAAAATCAAGAGATTGTTCTTGCATCAAGGGGCCGCTACTTTCGGGGGGGCGCTACTTTCGGAAAATTTTAGAAGTGTCACAAATTTGACGTTACTTTCGGGGGGCCGTTACTTTCGGGGCGCCGTTACTTTCGGAATTCTACGGTATTTGTTTTGTACCACAAAGCGTATACTATTTGTCAATTTAGGATTATTATCGTTAATATTTCTATTCTACTGTCAACTCCAATCGTTTTACCTCACGGAATAATCGCTTTGGCCAACTATCCCGACGCGGATGAGCGAACACCCTCCAACTACACTGTTATAACTTGATAATCACACGCGACGCGTATTTCTTAAATATCATTTCCCTTCTTTAATCCACATTCACAGGCCGTGGAGATCGCTAAAAATGTGACGGGTGAATCCGACAGCGAAACGGCGATCCGCGAATTCAAGAAGAAACTCAACGACTCGAGGCAATATTTCAACAGCGAGCCGTTTCCTGCGAACGAGTCGGACACCGCTGCCCACAAGAGCTGCTCGGACGTCGAGCACGCTAAAACGCACTGCCCGAAGCGTTGGGAGGCGATGGTCAAGTGGTCTAAGTACTGCCGTCAAACGATGGGCATGTTAGCACCGAAGATCATCCCGTTGTTTTACCACACAGGGGCAAAAATCACGGTGCCAAACTGCCCCATCGAAATGAAACCGGATTTCAATCCCTCGGCGGGCGCGCAGTCGTTCGTGGCCAGCGGATCGTTGTGCTACAAGCCTGCGTACTATAATCTTCCTTTCTTTCTCGATAATTTTGGTCCGAAGTTCGCAGAGTGGAGTGTGACTGCGCACGAAGGATGGCCTGGGCACCATACCCAACTACAAGGTGTGTCATAGTTAAACTTATTTTTTTAGGATTCGTATCAGGCGGTACGAACCTCGTAAGCTAAATCCACCCGTAATTAACCGAATTGAATCCACGGACCGGTCCGCAATTTACCAACGTAAAATCTTTTGTTTTACCGTAAAATCATATGCGTTAATATACACAATGTTGTAGTGGATGTGGGAGAGCTCGGAGTAGACAGACGATACGTGGACGATCGTCAAGCTCATATCCTCAGAAAAATTATTCTGAAAAATGATTCAGAATAATTTTTCTGAGGATATGAGCTTGACGATCGTCCATGTATCGTCTGTCTACTCCGAGCTCTCCCACATTCACTACAACATTGTGTATATTAACGCATCCAAGCATTAGCGATATATAGTGACTGCCGCATAGGCAGTACATATATCAATTGAACCAGTACATCATTGTAACCTTCGCTCTCCATCTGAGTCTCGTTAGCTCAATGGTTTGAGCGTCTCACCGGTAATCAGAAGGTTACAGGTTCGATTCCTGTACGGGACTCAGAATCATTTTTCTGAGGATATGAGCTTGACGATCGTCCACGTATCGTCTGTAAAATCATAGGTAAGCAACCAAGATAAAAATGGCTTCAGAAAGCTATTACGAGCGGTCCGTACGCACCTCGCAGGTTAAATCCACCTGCAAAAGTTTAATTTAAGTTGCGTTTTACACACTGCGATTAATCGGCCCGATTTATGGATGGCCCTATTACATGTAGATGCATGATTTATGAGCGGAATTTAAAGTGCCACTACGATGAAAATTTACCCCCGTCTTTCAGATTTTCTTTAGCATAGAATAGTATTTGAGGGTCGAAAGTGATCATCGATGTAAAAAAAACTAAAAAATGGTATTTTGAAGTAAGTATTTTGAGCTCTGAAATCACTATTATTTAGGCCACCATTACTAAAAACGTGTTCCAAGTGAGCCCGCAATTTCAAAAGGTAATATTGTTTGTGACGTCAGATTCTCAATGCTACGCCTGAATTTCAGGAGAAAGAGGCCACAGAGTGTATCTGTGTAGGCCACAGAGACTATCTGTCTCTGATCTTTTAAGATGATAAAATGAATAAGATTTTCGAAGGTTTTCCCGTAATTTAGAACACAAATTACGGCTCCATTACAGTAACTATGATGCTAGGAATATTTCGCGGCGGCCATATTGGAGTGAGTACCGTGGTCACTCCAATATGGCCGCCACGCGCTAATTCGGGCTTCATAGTTACTATTATGGAGCCGTAGTTTGTGCTCTATATTATGGGAAAACTTTGGACAACTGATTCATTTTAACATCTTACAGATATCGCCTATAGTAAAACTATATAACGTGGTCCCAATAAGATGGCCGCCACGAGCTACTTCCGGCTTCATTTTCTGAACAATAGTTGCTCGAGGATCGAGTCTTTATTTAGAGGTTTCATTTTTTGTAGCATCGAACAATGGATCGCTCGATCCAATCTCTTACGCAGATCAGTGGAAAAAACACGAAGATAAAACTCTAACCTCTTATCAGAAAGTGGCAAAGATTATAAATATATAAAAAGCCCAAACATAAGATAGGCAGTTTAACTCTAACTTCCGACGCCGCTTAAAATCCAACTCTCTCTTTCCCAGGCCAATTGGAATATTTCCGCGAAAAGTGCGCAGGCGTTTCTAAGTGGCTTGACGAGGTGACGTCATCGACGTTTTTCGAAGAAGGTTGGGGTCTCTACGCCGAGAACCCCTTGATCGGTGAAGATACTGATACTTACAAAGACAATCCTCTGGAAAGATATGGCATGTTAAAATGGCAGGTAAGAAGACGAATTCCGTAGCCCTCCCCCCACCGCCTATAGAATTTTGCGAAGAAGTGCTCCGTCGAGTTATGAGTTGGGAGAGCAGGAAAAACGTAAGAGTTGCTTGAGGTGAACGTCAAGAGCAACTCTAGATTTTTTAGTGCTTTTCCCAACTTCCCAAGTGCATTCGTAAGTCCATGCACACAACACGCCAAATCTTGAACCATTTCTTGGCTAACATAGAAAGGGACCGGTCATTATTTACTGGCCGGGGTGGGGCCGAAGAGAAAATGGTTGGGTAACTAAAATTCTAAATGGTTGGGTAAAAAGTAATGACTTCTCTGAAGGGTTAGGCAGTGAAATTTTCATGACTATTTACATAAAATATTAAAGAGTTCATCATTTAAAATTTCGTTATCGTCTCGAGTTCTCCTTAGTCATCATTGCACATTAGCTTTTGTTATTATATTCCTCTCCTTGTTTCCTTGGATTCTTAATTATAATGATGGTTTATTAAATCACATAATGGTGCCCAAGTGCAAAATTTTGGTATGAAATTACTCTAAAAATTACAAATATAATAGACTACAACTATGGCACTGGGATTACAAGAAAGTTTAAATTGGTAGATATATTACATGTTTAATTGAATAGAAATCAATGTTGAAACTACGTGATCTATTTACGTTGAGAGACTATAGGCCATGGCCGGAAAAAAGCTTCTCTTTAAACGTTCCGTGCGATACTTTGGTAACGTAATACTATTAATGTTCCGTAAACCATATGGCTGGCATTGAGCGAGCAAGGGAGGTAACTAATGTTATTCCATACCCGCAAACACAGTTCGTCTCTTCTGACATCGAGTCGAGCGCAGCAGGTTAGATCAAGGGCGTCATTGTAATGGATATCAGGGAACAGGATTCGCAATGCTCGTTTTTGGACCTTCTCAATCTTATCGTTCAGATAACTTGGTAGACTTTTTGTCCATGTAACGCAACAATACTCAAGTACAGAGCGTACTAGGGCGTAATAGACATTGATCAGGTCGCACGGGAGGGTGTGCCAGTACGTTCCAAAACCCTAAGTATGTAAAGGCGTTTAGACGCTTTGGTTACGATCTCTTCAATGTTTATATTCCACTTTAAAGTATTGCATAGTGCGAGGCCAAGAACTTTGTGAGATGACACGTGATCAAGGGGGATGTTATTTATGGGCAATGGGGAGAGGTCAGGCTTGGTTCTAAGCGCGCAGATCATCATCTCTTTACATTTCTTTGTATTGGGATTCATGTTATTACGCGTTGCCCACTGCAAAATGGTGTCAAGATCTCCCTGTAATGATGATGCACCGCCAGGGGAAACAACCTCCGATATCATATCGTCAGGTCGTCCACGTACATCCAGTGACTGGAACGCAGTGGAGAGTGGTTTACTAGATCATTTATCGTGATTAAAAATAGGATAGGACCCAGTTTTGTTCCCTGAGGGACGCCTGCGTGGACTGGAGCCCAGTCAGAGATGAACGTTAAACAGACGTTTAACCGCCTGATGTCGACCACAAAGAAAGCTGCAAATCCATCTTATTAAGAAACCTCGTACACCAAGGTGTATTAACTTGGAAACCAGGATATTATGATGTATATGGTGAAATGCCTTGCTAAAGTCCAAGAAACACACACGGAGGAACTTACCGGGCTGATCGATGGCAGAAAGCCAATTATGTAGCATGTCCAGAAGGCGATATTATAGGTCGTAGTTGTCCCTTTGAGACAGCCGAACTGTTGGTGCAGGGCCCGCGGAGCGTATTAAAGAGTGGGGGGGCTAAGTCATAAATACAACCGCCTGGAAAATTTTGGATTTTCTATGGCTCTTTAATGCTATTTCCTGCCTTTTGAGAGAAACTCCATTGCTGCAGCTACGATTTTTGAATAATAATCTCGAGGATCTCGAGCTCGTTTTCGGAGCCTGTGGTTGTTTTGTACAGTGACAAGGTCACAGAACTTCATGTCAGGCCCGTATGATCTGAAGTTGAAAACATCAAGCAAATCTTCGCCAGTTAGTGTTACTTTTACTTTATTTTGGTTTCCAAAAAAGTGGGGGGCTATAGCCCCCCAGCTCCCCCCCCCCCCGTCTCCGCGGGCCCTGTGGGGTCAATGATGTGCTTCACATCCTCAATTAGCCACTCGACAGGAAAGTCCTCCAAGACTTTGGATATAACTGGTGTGAGGGCAATCGGTCTCAGATCACCATCACCAGTAATGGGTGTGGTCTTTGGTACAGGGGTGATATGTGAGGCCTTCCATTGAGTTGGAAATATGCCCGAGGAAAATGATTGATTAAAGATAACAGCAGTAGGTTCAGCTAGCTCAGGAGCAAACTCCCTCCAAATGCGTGTTGGAATTGTATTAGGCCCTGGGGCCTTGAAGGAACCAAGACTAAGCAGCTTTTTCTGAACGGAGATATTGTAGGTGGTTGGTCAAGATGTGGTAAGAGGGCAGTATACAGGTATCCAGGGCTTGAATATCAGATATCACAGAGCTGACAGAGATACTGTAAAGTATTTATTGAGATGGGTTGCCAGAGGCACTCCGGATAACATGTTACCGTCTGCATCCGCATAGCTTATCTCTCCTCCATTGCCACTGGACTTCCCAGCAAGTTTGTTAACCATGCTCCACCATTTCCTTGGGTCAGTTGTTTTTAGGTTACTTACTTTTCTTTGATAGAACTCCTTTTTGCGCTCACGAATTACGCTCCGAACCTTAGTTTTCAGATGGTGCCATTTGTCCCTAGAGGGGACTCGCGGTCCAGCCTTCTCTTGAAAGGGATGTTAGTTGAAACAAAAGCACAAACACCACCTCCCCCTCTGTCAGGGCGATCCCTGCGTTGTAAAGTATAGCCAGGGATGCTAAGAATATCACTGTCAATGAGGTTGTTAAGCCAAGACTCGGTAATGGCCGCAATGTCCATATGGACTGTCAACAGCTGGGCAGTTAATTCGTCTATTTTTTTCGATACCGAGCGGGCATTGGCAAGATAAAAACTCGGTAAACAAGTTTTAGATGGCATTGGAAGAGTCAAACTCGTCATAGTCGGCACTCGGATACAATTCAAAAAGCGTGATTCTGGACGGTTAGGCACGCGTGCACGCGAGGCCTCGTCACGGTATGTTATTCTTACAGGAATTGCTCCATTGCGTCTAGATGGTAAATTTATGCAGTTATGCTTGAAAGTATTTGCATTATAGTCGCCAGAAATTAAGACACAGTTATTCAAATTTCTTGAGTCTTTATACGACGGGAATTCAAAAGGGTAGGAATCGGGAATGTTCCATACCTGATAAAGCCAGGCGAAACGGTGCTAAGTAATCCAAAACTTTGAAACCAAAGCTTCAGGTTAGGATCAATTAAAGGCATGAGGCGATTCACTCTGTTGTAGCTGCGTAACTTGACGGGTAGACTATCCTCAAGTTATTTTATTTAAGGGGTCCCAGGAAGAGGGTGAACGTCACCGCTACGAAGAATCTTTTCTTGGCCAGTAGATCGCAGGATAAACGGCGGTTCGGGAAGACACATCACAACAATGCCATGCTTGGTCGATTTCACCACTGCCGATCCAACTCGGTGTAAACGAGGATATATATAACTGGAGGACTATGTTCAGGGCAAAAGGTGAAGCCAAACTTGGCGGACATGGACGCCGATTTTATATGTCAGTTTCAGTCCCCTGTGCGGTCTTGTACATCAGTTCCAGGCCTTTTCACGACATTGAATTTTACCGACAAACGTTCAGTAACCGAGTACTTAGTACTTAGGATTTAGTAATGTTCTGTGACCTGTTAGTGACATCCAGTAGCGAAGTTGGCCATAGCAACTCGTCATGCTATGCAAATTTTGAAACGATTTACATATTCAGATCTTTAGAATATATTATTTTCAAAATATGCAGATGTTTATAAATTAGCATAGCATGACCAGTTGGTATGGCCAGTCTGAAAAGGCGACGTCCCATGCTCGCAAAATCGCTTGAAATTTGGCAAGTTAAGTAAGAACACCATGCTCTTTACAAATATGTAAAAAATTAGGGATACCAAAAATTTGACCACAGGGGCGCTTTAATTTTAAACCTCTTAGGTGCAATATTACCTTTACAGATTTGGAGAGCCTTGCGTTTGATAGTTGATACGGGACTTCATTATCGAGGGATGAACAGGTTAGTAGACATTTATAAATATTCTATATGAGGCAAATAGTTGAACAGCGAAATAGTTACTTGATATGATACTTCATACAGGTTTATGTTTCCAAAATGCTGAGTGTAATAATAATAATAATAATAATATTAAATTTTTATATTGCGCAGTTTCCATATTAATATATATATATATATATATATATATTGTCAAATACATATATGGAAAAAGTGACTGCCCCAACCGGGAATCGAACCCTGGTCTCCGAATCAACGTTTAATATTAAATCCTCTCATATATCAATTAAATATATATATATATATTATATAACTACAGACGGTACTGTTTCGGCCTTTTGGGCCTCATCAGTGTAGTGCTGATTAGCAGGATGAAGATAACTGCTATTTACAGTCACCCTTGATGCCACACAAAATGTGGGACATCAAAAACCATGCCAGAGCGCTCAAACTGCAAGCAGTGAGCGTGCGCACAATGCGTAAGCGACAATGGTTCATCCTGTAGAGCGCTCAATATGACCTAAAGGTCATAGAGCGTATCTATATATATATATACGGTGATATATATACTGACCACTGATCTACGGTGGCCGTTGTCGAGAGCCAATATAAACATTAAGTTAAACATTCATTTCTTGTGTATTTTTGTTGTGAATTGTTAATGATTATTTGAAGAATCAAAGCCTCTCTTTATCAACCTGTTTTTAACCTAGATATAATACATGTAATTACTAATCCTTTCTGCATTTGTTGCTATGTTGTGAAATCCAGAACGACCGCGTTGGAGTTATTCAAGAAATACGCCTGGGACGACACGGACCTGTCTCGGAAAGAAGTCACTCGTTACCAGGGTTCGCCGGGCCAGGCTACGGCCTACATGTTGGGTCAACAAAAGATCGTGCAATTAAGAAAATACTGTGAGATCGAACTCGGTGATCAGTTCAACAAACAAGAATTTCATTACCAAGTGCTCTCCCAGGGTTCAATGCCCGAGGCATACCTCGACAAACACATCAAGAAGTTCGTGCAGTGTACATTGGATGAACTGAACGAAGAAGATTGCGAAAGTATTGTGGATCCGCCAAGCAAAGGACAAGGTTATACTAAAGCGAGGATGGAAAATAGGCTAGAACCGGACCTGGTGTTGCCCATGCCTTTCAGATCTCGTTACCTCTAGGTAGTTTTTACGTGACGTCACCAAATTCCTGAAATCTATATTGCAATATTGTTTATAAAATAAATCTATATTGCAACATTTTTTTATATAAGGTGTGTCCTGATTGGCTAAAAGCTGTGTATAACTTTATAAAAACACGGAAATTTATTTTGCTTTTGAATGTTCTTGATGACAATCAAAATTGTTAATTGATAATTAAAATTGTTAATATAGCCCCAGATATAACGAACTTGCTTATTGTCATATTCCAAAACACTTCATCGTCATACGGACTCGTACGGACGCCGTTCGGAAGTGCTCGTGTTGATGTCACGACGTGAACTGCTCTACATTTAGTCATTCCCATATAACCGCTCTGTCATGTTTTACAGAGCGTTGTTATAAATCTTCGTCGGCAATTTCAAGTCGATACAATAATTCTCTCTTGAGTTATACAGAATTTTGAATTATATGATAGTTGAGGTAAGCATGTTTCCGAAATGTCATGAAAAGCTATCACCAAACTTCAGGTGTTAGGTTTGATTAAGCTGTGGAAGTGATAGCTAAAACATTTTGAAGTAAAAACTAATCATTTCGATTAAAATTAGGTTGTCTTGAAGTTTTTCGGCTACAATATTTGTGTACCAAAGGGGTAAACAAACATGGCGGCCGCGTGTTAAGGCTCCACAATTGTAGCTATTGGTATATTTTTTGTTTGTTCTATTTGCAATATCAAATATTATACTGAAATCTACTTGGAAGGAATTTGTGACGTCAGTGGAAACCATCTTTAGGAGACAGCTCTAGCTGTATGGTTTATTTAGAACGTATATGAGAAATAGGACAAATGAAATCGTATTTTAAAGAATTATGCTTGGAGGACAACGGGATTAAAGCAGAGGAATATCTACCTCCGTAATAGCTTTTATTATATAGATATCGATGAAATACCAGGATTTCTCCTATTCAGAATTAAAATTATATCTTCACATGTAAAGATAACAATCGAACCAGTACATCATGGTAACCTTCGCTCTCCATCTGAGTCTCGGTGGCTCAATGGTTAGAGCGTCTTACCGGTATAATTAGAAGGTTACAGGTTCGATTCCTGTCCGGGACTTAGAATAATTTTTTCTGAGAATACGAGCTTGACGATCGTCCATGTATCGTCTGTCTACTCCAAGCTCTCCCACATTCACTACAGGAGTGTATATATTAACACAATGATATCTTTACTCTGACAAGCAGTGAAGATATCATTTTTATCTTCACGTGTGAAGTTATCATCATGGATATTTCATCGCTTTCAATATCATAAACAGAATACTCGAAGATAAAATTCGTATCTCCGCACGGTTATGTAATATTCTCTATATCTCTGGAATGAATCCAGTGCGTATACAAAATATAACCTGTTATAAGCCGTGAAAAGTGTCCCGTCCCGCTGCAATTATATTGACACGTATTAATTTTGAACTCTTTTTTAATGGTTTTATGTGTTTTATTTTACTCAATTTTTCGCATACTAATTTTGGTTCAAGTAATGTCGTTGGTTCCAGTTGTTTTAGCGAGTGATTAAACTTAGAACAAACTGAAATGAAATAAAATTGAATGTCACTCTCGGCTTGATTATATGATATTGTGATTATATTTATGATGGTGAGTGGATGGATGTTTGGATGTAGAAACATGGATGAGGATGGATGGATTAGGATGAATGTCAGGATGTATTAGGATGCAGGATGTGTCAGGTTTGATGTATCAGTATTGATAGATTAGGATGGATGTATCAGGGTGAATCAGGAATTGGATGGATTAGGATGGATCAGGATGGATGCATCAGCACAGATAGATCAGGATGGATTGATCATGATGGATGGGTCAGGACGGATGGATCATGATGGATGGATCAGGATGGATGGATCAGGATGGATAGATCAGGATGGATGGATCAGGATGGATGGATCAGGATGGATAGATCAGGATGGATGGATCAGGATGGCGATAGATCAGGATGGATGGATCAGAATAGATAGATCAGGATGGATAGATCAGGATGGATAGATCAGGATGGATGGTTCAGGATGGATAGATCAGGATGGATGGATCAGGATGGATGGATCAGGATGGATGGATCAGGATGGATGGATCAGGATGGATGGATCAGGATGGATGGATCAGGATGGATAGATCAGGATGGATGGATCAGGATGGATGGTTCAGGATGGATGGATCAGGATGGATGGATCAGGATGGATGGATCAGGATGGATGGATCAGGATGGATGGATCAGGATGGATGGATCAGGATGGATGGATCAGGATGGATAGATCAGGATGGATGGATCAGGATGGATGGATCAGGATGGATGGATCAGGATGGATGGATCATGATGGATAGATCAGGATGGATGGATCAGGATGGATGGATCAGGATGGATAGATCAGGATGGATGGATCAGGATGGCGATAGATCAGGATGGATGGATCAGAATAGATGGATAGATCAGGATGGATAGATCAGGATGGATAGATCAGGATGGATGGTTCAGGATGGATAGATCAGGATGGATGGATCAGGATAGATGGGTCAGGATGGATGGATAGATCAGCATGGATAGATTAGGATAGATAGATCAGGATAGATAGATCAGGATGGATGGGTCAGAATGGATGGATAGATCAGCATGGATAGATTAGGATAGATAGATCAGGATGGATGGATCAGGATGGATAGATCAGGATGGATAGATCAGAATAGATAGACCAGGATAGATAGATCAGGATGGATGGATCAAGATGGATGGATCAGGATGGATGGATCAGGATGGATGGATCAGGATGGATGGAGAACATTTTTCCGGTGGGTTAGGTTAGAAAACCCATTGGCGGGGGGTTAGGGTTAGGATCTTTGTTGTGTTGGGGTTGGGTTCTAACATTAGATTAACCATTATATTATCCTTAATTTAGAGCGATTTGTAAATTAAGGATAATAGTTAATTTAAAGAGTGAGTGTCAGGGTAGTGCTTTGCGCGCTTGTGTTTTCGTTTTCATACGAATTGATTGCAGTGCATCGCATCGTTAGAACTATAATTTGCACGTGAACTCTAGATTTATTTGGAAATGTTGAAATTGGAGTCCGATCCTGACTTCGGGGCGTTATGAAGTTAATAATCAAGACGATTTGAACAGTTGCGGTTAGCTTGTTTGTGAACCACTGCGGGCCGCGTGCAACGCCGTTTCTGACGAACAAGCTGGCCCGGATGGCTTTAGTTCCTGAATCTTTGCAAATTCAAATGAACAAAACATCAGAAGAAACAAAATATATTTCTTTACTAGTCACTCATCAAACACTTCCAGTATAACCCGGCCTTCCACGCTTCGGAGGCGAAGCGCTCGTAGCAGCTTCTATGTATCGAAAAGATTACTATAGTAAACGATCAATTTTACGAAAAATATCACAATAATTGATCACTCAGCACGTGAGAACTATCTGTGCTAATATCGAGTTAAAGGCAATCTTTAGTTAACCAGTCAAAACACTTTTAGAGCCCGCGGCGAAGGCTCTGGGAACGAGATTGTTATTTGACCAAATATTTGTATTTTCAAAAATTTCAAAATGTCGGCAAGTAAACACTTTTGATGTCAAATGACTTTGTTGTCTGCACTAGCGAATTAAAGGTGTTCCTGGCAAAGTAAATGACTGCAATCGTTAGAACATACCCTGGGTATTCTGTATGTTCAATTTCAAGTGTATATCGGCTATTACGTTCATTATCACCACTTCACAGTTCACACTTTGTCGAGATGTTATTACTCGTAACCATAAGACAATATACCTATAAAGACAGTCTGTCAGTGGACAACTACTAAGACAGCGAAGATTTGCAATTATAAAATGTGACAGTCAGTAATCATGCTGAAAGGTAAGTTTAAAAAATTGGCTAAAATGTTTAGGACAGGTCTATAAAGCCAAGGCCCTTCGTCTACAGCATCACATTATCACTCTTCGCCTTCGCTTGAAAGTTAGTCCTGCTACTAAGTGCACACTATTTCTTTAGTACACTACACCAACCTTTTAGAGTTTTGTATTTGTATTTCTACACTACCTACGCAGCACAACACTTTCATAATTTTTATGATGGTCTTTTTTCATATTGTATTCCACTGTGAGCTGGCGGTTTCTCTTTAATTAGTTGATCTTCAATCTGGAAGGCCAGTGAGAAAGTCTAGCAAAAAACATTGATAGGAGTCAGTCAGCAAGTCTGCCAGTTAAGGTAAAGTTTTTTGGGTGCACTGTGATTGGTCAATTATTAACTATGAATATAGTGAAGAGCTAATAGACTTCCTACACACTATTTTAATAGTACACCAACCTTTTCCTTTTGTATGTATATATATATATATATATATATATATATATATATATATATATATATATATATATATATATATATATATATATATATATATGTATATAATATATATATGTATATATATATATATATGTATATATATATATATATGTATATATATATATATATATGTATATATATATATGTATATGTATATGTATATGTATATGTATATGTATATGTATATATGTGTGTGTATATGTATATGTATATGTATATGTATATGTATATGTATATGTATATGTATATGTATATGTATATATATATAATATATATATATATATATATATATATATATATATATAAATAAATAAATATATATACATGTGGGGAAGGAAAATTTCGAGTGTTGGAATACATACATTTTAAGACCAAACCGGGACCTGCAGTTGCGAAAAATGCAACTTCAAGGCCTTCCGGTTGGAATTGAACCCGCGACCCTGCGATACTAGTGCAGTGTTCTGACCACTGAGCTACTGAAGCCGTTGCCGAGAGCGCAGTCATGAGTTCTGTATATATGGTGGTGGTAATGCCGGGATAAGATTCTGGGTATATTGTAGGTAATATTTGGCATTTCACTCGATCAAACTACATGTTGAAAGGATTTATGGTGAAGGAAAATTTCGAGTGTTGGAATACATACATTTTAAGAAAAAAACTTATCCCGGCATTACCTTATTCCGGCATTACCACCACCATATATACAGAACTCGTGACAGTCAGTGATTTCTCCATATACATATTATTTGCCACTTTCACTCAAGACCAACAGGCAGACATCTCATCTAACCATAATGTGGTGCGAGGCCTCTCGAGCGCACTTCCCAAAGTAGCGAAGTGATACACAACTTCTTGTATACAGAGGGCTTTAAGAATAATAATTAATATTAGAGAGGATTTAATATAGTCAAATACATATTATATGAAGTTGTATATCGCTTCGCTACTTTGGGAAGTGCGCTCGAGAGGCCACGTTATGGTTAGATGTGAATCTGCCTGTTGGTGTCGAGTGAAAGCGATGAATTTAATATGTACATGTATATGGAGAAATCACTGACTGTTCTGACTGTGTCTCAATGGCTCAAAGGTTAGAGTGCTGAAACGTTGATTCAGAGACAAAAATAAATATATATATGTACATAGTAAGTCTGGGTA